>OZ023214.1:41149182-41696682 GCA_963995525.1 Escarpia spicata
ACCTTTAGGTCGTCTGTGCAGCTTTCCGTCACGTAGTCCGTCGTTCCCTTCAACCGCTGCATCGCCTCCCCCACCCGGTCTATGTCGACATCTTCGCTGTCCTCTTCCCCGGGACTTTCGAGGCGCACGGTTGACTCATCTTCCTCCTCTGACGTCAGCACGTCACTATCCACCATCGACATCGACATCATCATGCTTGCTTTCTATTAACCAATCAATCCCACGGGGAAGTGACAGAAGAGATTGAAATGAACCTGAACATTTTAGTAGTTGTGAGTAGATTTAGATTGACGTGGCATACACAGAGAATAAATTAGGAACGATTGACAAAGAGAGAATGAAAACAGAAGAGGCTGTAAGAGGAAGAGGACAACCGAACTTTAGATGGTGTCAAGAAAGGTGTGAACCCACTGCACAAAAACCATAACCTGACTATCTCTATATATATATATATATTGTTATTGCTGAACAGTTGCTATGTGATGAGGCCATTAGACTACTCAGCATTTTTCAAAATATTAGGCCAAACGGACTTTTTTATGGTGACATTGAGTGTCGTCACCGCCGGGGTGCATGTTGTCCCTAACAAAACTGACAGTCCAGCATACTGAACTCAGTACTCTGGAGACAAAAGTAAATGTGTTAACCAGTACATTACCGTGACTCTCACCTAGGTATATTCCTCAACCACATGAAATATATTATATATGGCAGACACGTATACAGGTTTGCCCCCTTTCACCAGTAAATCCAATTTCAATTAATTGAATTGTTGACGGGTCATGTTCATTGTCAAAGGGAGGGGTGCAATTAAATGTTTAAAGAGCATCAATGGGTGATTATTTAGGTTTTTGGTGAACCTCAAAGAGGGTGCAAGGGGAAGGATTTTGATGAGCGTTAAAGGGGTGCTTACCCACTCACTTACTTATCCAATTAACGTAGTGACAAGAGGAGTATTGTTGATTCTACTATTTCGTGTCTGACATTGTGACAGCCAGACAGGCTCGACTGAGACTGATATCTCTCTCAATGGCATCTCTTAGGATGATGATAGGTCGACCCCTTCTTCGAGGACCCGAGGGTTTCCAAAGGAGAAGTCAGTCTGCAATTTTATCGTGGCACATCATATGCCCTGCCAGACGAAGACGTCGAACGTTGCCTCACGGTGGTGGAGATCTGTGGTAGACTGACACACAGCTGGTTGGTGATGTGGTCGTACCAGGACTCATTGAAGATTTTACCTAGTAATCTTGTGTATGAGCCGTCAAGTGTTTTCTCGAGTGTTTGTGTCAGTGTCCATGATTCACAACCACATATGAGGATCGGTTGAACCGTGGTCCTAAAGATGTTTAGTTTCCTGTGTCTGTTTATTATCGATCGCCATACATTGTCCAGTTTATGAAATGCTGCACAAGCCTGGGCTTTTCTACACTAAATGTCATGTCAAGTGTAAAGCGCATTGCGCAGTCCTAAAGAGTGGATACTGCGCAATGTACTAATCTAAACCTATGCTCTGGGTGGCAGTCTTACACGTCTACTACAGTATCGCTCAATTGTCAATGCTAATCTATAATCAAACAATGTCATTAGGCATATAATAACAACTCGTGTTTGCTTGCAATAAGTATGTTGTTCCCCTTTGAATTTGACTGGAGCAAAATTTACGGAAATTACCATCTTACCTTATATATATCTTCCAAATGTTTAAAAGGTAACTTCTTACGTCAAATCGCTGCATCGAACAGCTCCGATGTTCCTGCTAACACCTTGAAATCATATATGAATTTGACGTATTTGTTATTTATAGGCCTACACCGTAGTCCCAAAACTAAAATTGAAGCTGTCTTGGGCCCATGTGGAATCGCTCGGCTGGCCCTAATAACACAATACCTTTACACACGATATTACAATCCACTACGCCACGGTCATGTTGTAACACAAACACTTACTTTGCAAACGTGTAGTCACGACTTGCGTACCGTGTGTCCTACATATATTTCTTAAATTAGGGCTTAACCTAGTGTTTTGGCATTGCCAGTTTTCTTCGTTCTTTTACACAAATCGCTAAAAGGCCCTCGAAAGTTGCAGTCATATGTGCGGCAGGTCACACGAGCAGGTCTGAACGAAGTCAACATCGCGGCTCGTGTGTAAACAATTAACGGTGTACACCGGTCTATTTTGTATAGAAATGCAATGAGGCGCGACCGTCGCTCACCGTCGTCAACGATCAAGGCACCTGCAATAGGCCCATAATTGATCTAGCATAGCATGTTCCTTAGGACCCACTGAGAGGCGCACAGCTTACTATTTACTTGGTTCGTAGCCAAAGTTGAGCTCCGCGTGATATAAAGAAACTATATTAAGGACCCACACCATTTAAGAGTAAAGTTGAAGAGCGAATACAATATTCCTTCCTGACGGGAGTTTCTTAATTTAAAATTAAAAAAAATACGATTATATGGGTGTTTGTTTGTTTGTCTGTTTTCCTGTGAACTCATAACCCCGCTTGTTTAGCATGCATGGGGCTGACGATTTGTATGTGATCTAGCGGGCCCATTGGGGTTGTTCTTAGATTTATAATTTTTTTTAAACTCGTCCGGGAGTGGGAATCTTAAGGGTCACAATTTTAAAATGACACTTATCTCCGTCAGTTTTATATGTATGGGGCTGACATTTTGTGAAATTCGCCGGGGGTGGGGATCTTGTGGGAGGATCATACACATATGATTTTTTTTCACTGGGCAACGCCGGCGAGAAATTAGGCTAGTGGTTGAATAAATACAAGGATGTTTATTTCCACATAATCAGTCTGTACATGTGTTTATGACAATAAATACTTTACATTTCTTGTGGAAATGGAAACAGTTGAAGTGTTGTCCCCATTCCAGTTAATACATATAATATAGTCATGACAAGTTTTCCTAGGTCCACCGTCAATACACGAGTTCCTAGCCCAATAAGCCAATCCACTAGACTCAACTCGAGCAGGCATCACCGGCATTCATTCAACTCGACTCAGTATAAAACCTTCAGTCTTGACTTGGCTCTTGCCTCCAACCGTTCGAGCCGACTGCACCATACTTCTTCGCGATGGTCTGACAAGTTCGTGAAGTCCAAAAAACGTTGTGAATTTAGCATTGGTTCAAATCACCCCACCGATACGTGGCATGGGACGTTTTCCGATACAAAATTGGTATTGCCTTCAATTTACATTAACACAATGTCATGTTTCCCAAGGATCCATTACAGTCATGTTAGCCAAGCGTAAACTCAATATCCAACATTTCAACATTTCTTAGACCATGTGTCCTCAAACTTTGTACAACATTTAACAACCAACAATACCAGGTGCTATGCAATACTTACAGCCCACACCAACCAATTTTTTAATTCATATTTTGCAAATACAATAGACTGGAACACACTAAACGAGACAAACACACACACACATACGCACGCACGCACGCACGCACGCACCGTCGTAAACCATAGCCAATAATCGACGTAACCATTCAGATTCAGATTCCCACACTAGGTGGCGCCACTACTGCAACAATTTAGTTGTTATGATGTCACCTTCGCACGCCACGCATATTAAATGGTTAGTTTGCAATACATTGCTATGTTGGTTTACGTCGATTCCATAGTCAAGCATGCTCTCGTACAACATACGTGTTCGTTGTTCTTGTATATAAATGTGTTCACGTAAACTATTATTTACTTTAACCTTTATTTATTATTTACGCTAGCCTGACCTACTGTATATTACTAGGCACCGTACATATAGTCATTAACTGTATTTTTAATACATATCCTTCGATCTTTATTGCTACACTTTAATGTAATCTCTTATATAAATAAAGTGACATTTCTCTGTAGCGTTTAGAAATTCGGTCCAATGAAATTGTTCCTGATGTTAAGGTTTTGCTATTATTGGGGTGCGGATTAACCTCGTAATTCAAAAGGTGAGTCCTATCCCGTCAGAATGACCGCCTTGTGTGACACACGACTTAACTGACCATACGGACAAGTGTCCCCCCATCTTCTGGGTAACAAACGTGTCATGTATTTATAAATAATTTCCACTTGGTGGGGGGGTCACTCCTCATTATGAGCAGTGACTGTGGCATGTAGCCCCTCACCTTTGATGTCGTAGATTAGCAGTTTGATGCACTGTGTATATATTGTACTGATTGTTTATTTGTGTACAGCAACACTTTCTTGTACACAATTCCTTATATACGGGTACAGTGTATTTTATGGGTATGCATTGATGTGCATACTGATTGGCAATAAAATATGCCCCTTACCAACCTTTTATATATGAAGCAGAGTCACTCAGGTAACGCCATCTGTTGCACTGATATAGCATTATTACGGTGCGTTTTGAGGATTTCATTGACCATCGTTACTATTCAAATGCACATCATTTCAACTCACGGATTCATTATGATAGTAAACGTGGTTCTGTGTGCTTCCTGAGCGGTGATTATTCATTCAAAAGACGTTGGAAGTGGATTGGCTATGTGCAGCTGAGTGATATCACATCATGCACTATAACCGCAGTGCACTGGACTCTCGAAGGGTAAAGGAAGGGAGGACTTCCAAAAACAACCGGCCGCCGAACAGTGGTGCACCCTCGAGAGGCTGGCAAGAAATATACCGGTGTGAATGAACTTCGTTGCTGTCCTAAACGCCAATAGGCATAATAGGCAGTAATGTAAGGTGGAAAAGCCCATAACATTGCCAGTGCTTGTAGATGAACAACATAATGTTAAAAGTTTGTAGAAACACAACATGTGTTCCATGTTTGTAGAAACATAACGTGCGCTCAACGTTTGTAGAAACAAAACATATGTTCAGCCTTTGTAAAGACACCACATAGTTTCATTATTTGTGGAAACACAACATACTTGCAGTATTGGTAGACACACAACACATTTTCAAATGTTTGTAGTCACTCAAAATGTGTTCAGTGTCTGTAGAAACGTAACATGTGTTCAATGTTTGTAGTCACTCAACGTCTTTTCAAGGTGTGTAGAAACACAAGTTATCAATGTTCATAGAAACATAACCCATTTAAAATGCGTGTAGTCGCACAACACGTGTTCGCTATTTGTAACAACACAATGTTTATAGTGGCACAGCACAGTTTGAAGACCAGTAGATACCACATACGTGTCCATTTGTATGTAGAAACACAACACATTCTTTCGTTGGTCATTGCGTTGGTCTGGCATAACTCCCGTCTATCGGCATCTTGTTTGAGTAATCACTTTCAACAACTTATTTCTTGAGTTCATATCCTGCAACGTACAGAGAAAACAATACACTACTTCCGGTTGCTTAGAAAAACAACGCAATAATCTATTAATTACGCTGTTATTTTCACTGAAATTCCTATGACAAGGTTGCTGTGTATTATAATTATTTTCGAAAAAAGCAACGTTTAGCCAAATAAAATGCCTTGGTGGTAATACAATGCACGGCTTTAAACAATAGCAGATATATTCGTCAAAAATGTGGTAATTCGCATCGATTTAGATGTTGCGACGTCAACGGGGGCATGTTTCTAAGATATTTCCTACAATTGTTTATATATTATTTACACTCTGAGCCTAAGTCTCGGTTGTAAGTCCGATCCACCAAACTGGTGGGGCTGGCAAGTAACCACAACGGTGATCAATCACAGCTAAAGGCCGTCAACAGCATGATTAGTATATTAGTATTAGATTGGTATAGACGTAATTAATTACATGTAATTTATTAATTAGCAAACCAGCTATTTTGTAAGCATCCACAATCAATACCACATACAATATCACACAACATCAGCGAGCACGCCTTCTCGCGGCTGATATTTTCACACAGTAGGTATAGATAATAATAATAACATAACTTCTATTGCGCCAAAATCCTTGGAAACCAAGCAAGCTCAGGGGCGCATCAAAACAAAAGGATTGGTCAATCTCAAAATCCATAAGTAGTATTCCAGTTGTCAACAGATGGGTCAAGGCGCTAGGGAGCTACGGTGGATAAACAAGGTTGTAAAGATAAGTTTTTAAATGACGACGGAATTTTTTTTTTTTTTCAACTGATCTAATACTAAGAGGGAGCATATTCCAAAGAGTTGGTGCAGCAACAGAAAAAAGCCCTAGTTCCAATGTTAGTGTTGACTCTAGGAACAAAAAGTAGGTAATAACTAGATGATCGAAACTGGATAGGCTTTCTTACAGGAGTAAGCAATGAATGCAAATAAGATGGTTGCTTACTGGACAGTGCCTGGTATGTAATGGTACATATCTTAAATAGTATACGATATCGTACAGGAAGCCAATGCCAATACTTCAAAAGTGGTACAGAGCGAGACAAACGAGGAGATCTTGTAACTACTCTTGCTAGACAAGTTTGGACACGCTGAAGTTTTGTGATATCCTTGCTAGCGATATTATAAAGGAGGGAATTGCAATAGTCAAGTATGCTGCTAACAAACGCTGTCGCAATAGTTTTAGCAACAGAAAATGACATATACCGGCGAATATGGCGAAGATCACGAATATGATAAAACAGCAGCGACACGTTTGAGATAACACTCGTATACGACAGTCGAAGAAACGTTGACACCCACTGCAATATGGTGGTGCATATAACTTGCCTGGATAACTTGCCTGGATCTTCGGGTTTTAAAGTAAGGCATAACTGCCTTGTGTACACCCGCCTTTATGCATCGTATTTTGGTATTGAGAACGTGGCTTGTCTTGTGATTTTGTGCTTTTATTAAAATTTAAACCTGTCCATGTTCAATTCTTTGTCGAGTTATTTTTTTAAGGAGAGGATGTTTTCAGCGTTCACTGTTTGCTGAGAAAGGTTGTTCCAGTCTAGGAAGATGCGTTGTGAAAAGGAGTGTTTCCTAATATCAAGTCTGCTTGGTGTCTTATTCAATTTTTTTGTGTGGCTCGTGTGCGGTTTGTTGTGATCATGAAGAAGTCCTCTTGATTGATGTTGTCGATGCCATTGGTAATTCTGTAGACTTGGATCAGGTCTCCTCTTCTTCTTCGCTCTGCCAGACTTGGTAAGTTAAGATGTTTCAGCCTGTCTTCATAGTTCAAGTTTCTTATTTCTGGGAACAGCTTGGTTGCTTTCCGTTGTGCTCTTTCAAGGGTGTTGATGTCTACGGCGTAGTGCGGGTTCCAGATGGAGTCTGCATAGTCGAGATGTGGTCTCACTAGCGCTGTATATAACAATTGGAAGCTGCTACTGTCCAGATGTTTAAAGGTGAACTTGATGAGGCCTGTCATCTGGTTTGCCTTCTTCGCAATGGTGCCAATATGCTATCGGAATTTTAGGGATCTGTCGAACGTTACACCGATATATTTTTCTGTTTCTGATGTGCTGTCGATTTCTGACACTTCCCCATCTTTACTTGTCATCGTGTATGTGGTGTTAAGTTTCGGCTTGCCAAAAGTCAGATGTTTGCATTTTGATGGATTGAAATGTAACTGCCATTTCTCTGACCACGATGTTAGTTTGTTGATGTCTTCTTGTAATATCTTTTTGTTCATTTCACACCTTACACCTCGATATATTTTTGTATCATCGGCGAAGATCTTGAGTCCACTGTTTATACCGTCTGGTAGATCGTTGATGAACAGGATAAATAGAATGGGGCCAAGGACACTTCCCTGAGGTATGCCACGTGTGACCTCTGCCCAATCTGATAGCTTTCCATTTACCACTACCCTTTGTCTTCGTCCCGTTATGAAAGCTGCCACCTCTCCTTGGATGCCATACGCAGTTAGTTTTTTTGGTAGTCAATGGTGGTAGTCCAATTCTCCATGACTTCTAGGAGTTGGGTGGTGCATGACCTGCCTGGTCTAAATCCCTATGAAAACGACGAATAATTATAATTTGGAGAAACACGTGCTTTTACACCACTTGCGTGTTATTCGCGTCTAAGAGGATATATAAACAGTGATATACTCGAAATCTAGCGACAGGACGTCGACCAACAGACAGAGAAGGAGCGTGGTCGACATGCATCCTGGGTCCACCAGCAGTGGCAGCACAGAGAGATAGACTTGGTGATAATGTTCCTCGAAGGACCGACTAGTGTAAAGACATTTCATAAAACAATCAGATTCCATGTTGCAACAGTTTGTTGTGGTGAACATATCGACACATGTGTGGTGTTGCGTGGGGTTAGAATACGCAGGAACGACAACTTCTAGTTAACACATGTATTCGCCAGCACCCTAAAATAATAACCCGGCTCCAAATAGACGGAAAAGTCAGCACGTTAAACGGATAGCCGGAAATGGGAATACACTACAACATGTTACCAAGTTCTATATGTTAGTGTTTGGGGTGTCGTTTTAGACAGTTCCAGTTTTAAGGTCAAAGCACCGGACGTATCGCAACACTTAATGTGTAGCCTACAAGTTTAATTTATCTCACACGTAGACGCAACACAGTTTCAGCTATAAGTTTAAATCAGTGAACAATTGCCCACTAAGAATTTTGTTTGGCCTTCAACCATGAAACAGCCTATGTATCGCCGTCTTACCTAGAACCCTATATCGACCATGGGACAGCAGCCTGACACGTGGAGTGTTCGCATTGGGTCTCCTGTTTTTCGGTGCTGAAAGAGACCGTTGCATCAGTGCAAGTAAAAATAACCGGGGTAGGTAACTTCCAAAATCATTAATATTATCAATTTTATGCGGATACACAATGGTCATCAGAGTTTGCACAGGACACACATTAAATTTCAATTTCTTAAATGAAATAAAAACAAGGCATTAGCTAAATCCGTTTTCCATGTGTACACAAAGTTTAACATTTGAGAACAATAACAAATACAGAAAAATGCATTTGTAGCATAAATTCGATTTTAAACCCGTCTGTTTAACGATTCCCGCGGAAAATAGACATTTAATTCACAGTTGACAAATACTCGCATCAGGCCGACCCGTTCCATGCATTCAGGGTATGTTTACACGGATAGCTTTAGGGTCGAAACGAACGTCAGAATGAGTTATTGTGCGATATCCCGATGTAATACAAACACTAGTTAGCATAGAGGAACAAGCAGTTGCCTTACATTCCACATGAATCCAATTGTATTTAAAACAATGAATGCGAAGTGGACGAACTAGTTCCAGGCAATGCCAAAGGACCTACAAGCCGACGAGGTTTCGCTGAGCTTTGGCTCGTTTTCAGAATAATTATATGACATCAAAATGACACCAAACCATAGCGTCTCGCGATTGAGCTACCGGGAGACACAGAAATTCATTGACTGATTTAAGTTCTTGTGATAAATTGTACAACTCCTCCTTCATATATCGATATTCTAGTGACATTATGAGATTATACAACATTACTTTCTGTAGCTAGATACAATAATTATATGTTTGCTATGTATGTTTAGTGGTGTAGGTTACCTCCCGTGGGTTGCAATTGATATAATTGTTCTGAAAACGAGCCGAAGCTCCGCGAAACCTCGCCGTCTTGTAGGCCCATTGGCATTGCCTGGAACTAGTTCGCCCACTTCGCATTCACTGTTTTGAATAAAACTGGATTCACGTGGAACCGTAGAATAACTGCCTGTTCCTGTATGATGACTAGTGTTTGTATTACATCGGAATATTGCACAATAACTCATTCTATTCTATCAGGAAATCGTCAGTGGTCCCCAAAAAGCCGCTTGGTGACGGGATAGACAACGAAGAAGGAGAAGTTAGCTTAAATCGATCTGCTCCCACCTGTTCCTCCGGCACGACCCGTCTGTTACAAGGCCACGAACAGCAGAAGCAATACGTCCAACCGCTGCCGGCCGTTCCTCGTGCAGGCTGTTTAGTAACAGCGGAACAGTCGACTGCGTCCGCCTGTAATAAAAAATATGTTGCGGAAGTAATTTAGCACGTGGTTGTTGTTATAGGAAGCTGATTGAATAAAGTTACCACTTCAGAACACATAAAACAATTATGATGACGATTAAAATATAGTCACTTCCCTTAAGTAGGTCTACGGTTAGTTTACATAAGATGTCATGTTTCAGTAAATTACATTCCCGGATACCATATGCATAAACACTTTACTCGATATTAATAACAGTCCCTTGCGGTCTCATAATAATACATAACATTTCTTATAAATTGTTATCCATTTACTGTTTAAAACGTTATGTATATGACCAAGTCATGTGACCCAAGTTAAAAAGAAATGAAAAGCTCATGTCCGACGTCTGCGTTCAGAACAACATCGATGGACAAGCTTCCACAAATATATGAGACGTCATCATTTCCGGACGTCACTACAAGAAGCAATCTTGTAAAGATGCTAACAAAATTAGTGTAACTAAATTTGGGATATGTTAAAACGAACGTAATTATTCTAGTTCTCCAAATGGTTTAGTATTCGTATATGCTTCGTACAACACTTGTGTCCTATACGCTGTTGTATGCTGTTTGTACACACTGGTGGCTGAAGGGTTGGCGACAAATTAGGTGTGCATAGTAGTAGGTGTGCTCGTGCCTAGTGTTGTTCGCTGCCTCCCAAAGTATAAGGCCGTTCACACTACGTCAATCCGCCTCTGCTGCCTACAGTGATCTCAGGGTGTTGATAGAGTTAAGGTACAATGTGTATATTGTCGGACTGGTTATGTTATGTTATGATATGTTATATTATGTGTGTATGTATGTTAAAGCGACCCGAGACCATTTTAATTGATCGGGCGCTATATAAGTACTTTTATTTATTACTAATTTATTTATTTGTTGCCAGCTTGTGTCAAATGGTCACGCAACTAAAGTACGGTAATAAATACCGAGAGGATCGGCCGGAAAAACACAAATAGAGAACCACACCATCTTGAAACCGGAATGCCAATACATTGCGAATCTCTCTCCTCTCTCTCCTCTCTCTCTCTCTCTCTCTCTCTCTCTTCTCTCTCTCTCTCTCTCTCTCTCTCTCTCTCTCTCTCTCTCTCTCTCTCTCTCTCTCTCTCTCTCTCTCTCTCTCTCTCTCTCTCTCTCTCTCTCTCTCTCTCTCTCTCTCTCTCCTCTCTCTCTCTCTCTCTCTCTCTCTCTCTCTCTCTCTCTCTCTCTCTCTCTCTCTCTCTCTCTCTCTCTCTCTCTCTCTCTCTCTCTCTCTCTCTCTCTCTCTCTCTCACTCCTCTCTCTCTCTCTCCTCTCTCTCTCTCTCTCTCTCTCTCTCTCTCGTTTCTCTCGTTCTCTCTCTCTCTCTCTCTCTCTCTCCTCTCTCTCCTCTCTCTCTCTTTCTCTCTCTCTCTCTCTCTCCTTCTCTCCCTCTCTCTCCCTCCCTCCACTGCTCTCTCGCTCCCTCCGTCCCTCCGTCCCTCCCTCCCCTTCCATCCGTTCCTCCCTCCCCCTCTCTCTCTAGAAGAGATATATATATATATATATATATATATATGTAATAGTGATCATTACGTTGCATTGTATCGTGCATTCGCCGCGGCGTTTTATTTCGTGGATCAGTTCTTTCATCTTCTGGTCGAATATTGATTCGTCTGTGAAATCGAAGAACAGGTGATTCAGCACAAGTGGGCCCAGCCAGGCCGTCCGGTGTGTAGCCAGGCTCAACGATCAGCGGCACGATATTTCGTCTCTTGTTGTACGCAATACTCGCCCTCTGTTGACCGACAATGATAAAACAGGATACGATTTTTTTTAATTTTTTTTTGTTAATGGCTGTGTATGTGTGTGTGTGTGTGTGTGTGTGTGTGTGTGTGTGTGTGTGTGTGTGTGTGTGTGTGTGTGTGTATGCGTGTGTGTGCGTGTGTGTGTGCGTGTGTGTGCGTGCGTGCGTGTGTATGTGTGTGTATGTATGTGTGTGTGAGTGTGTTTCATATTTCTCTTCAGTTTCACATTACAATAAGTCAATGCTACACAAATATTATTGACTGCAGCCGAAAGTACTTACCATCATATTAATTACTTTCTCAATTAAATCAGTATTGTTTTACATGTATTAATTAATTGTTTGCCAGAAGACGACTGCCAATAGCGTTCTATTACTATGGTTTATATGAAACAGCATTGCATTACCGTTTTCGTTATAGCAACATTTAAATGTGCAAACTGTAGAGGTTTCTGTTTCATTGCTTATTTCGCCAGTAGTTAACATTATCTCATCAAAACTTTGTTTCTGATTTCGAATATTTCGACTGCGTTGTATAGTATTCGTCAGAGGAATGTCTTGGGTTGCTAAGTGGAGCGCAGTGGTGCAGCGGCTAGAGCTTCGGACTCTCGCCCGAGATAACCCGGGTTCGAATCCTGTGCTGCCGTGTCGAACTTTTGGCAAGTTCATTCACTCTACGTTGCTCCAGTTCACTTAGCTGTATGAATGAGTACATGGCTATAGACGTTGGTGGATTTGTGTACGAATAGTGTTCGCGCATTAATTGTAGCGTGGCTGCGTCAGGTGGTATAAGTTGCAGAAGGTATGGTCGGAGCTCCTGTGCGACGTTACTGGTCAGGATAGGTTTCGTTCAGTGGATGTTGATTGATTTAAGGTAATGTCAACTACTAAATATTATAAGTGTGTGCCACTTGAAGAAAGGTAGGCTACGCGCATCGATGAGTGTTGCGAAAAAAGTGGCATTAAAATAGGATGTGGAAACAAGTCAGACCATTGTATACCTGTTCTACAGCTGGGACTGTCCTTGTATTTGGTAGACGCAGCAATAATCACCATACTGGCTTCTTCGACCGCTGCAGCCATCGCCTCAAGAGTTGAACCGCCTGTCAGATACCATTGGAACGTGCGTTAGCAAACGAGAAATTTGTCAAAAATAGAATGCAGAGCACCCTAACCTACACATGTGTTAGCATAGCGTATCATTCTCAATTCATGAAGTATTATTAGTTGCGCCCGCAGTCCATCTATGCAGGAATGTTTGCAAAATGTATAAACCGATTTTATGTTTAAATGTTGTTATTGCTGATTCGCATGCCCATTGCTTTCTGTGTAGAGTGCCGTCCATGCGTTTTATACATTTAAAATCGGTAGCATTGATGTCATAAGAACAATAGTGCGATATCTATGAGTATGTACGATTGGCGAACGTTTCCTACAAGATCACCAACTTGAAGAATATTATATGAAAGAACATCTGCGAGATTACTATGTGTTTTAAATGAAACACATCCATAGTAATATTCTACAACTACCACTCCATCGCCGCCACCACCACGGCCACACCATCACCATCGCCATCGCCAATATCAAGGTTACCATACAAACACATGATAATACTTCATCCTGGAAAGGTGACTATGGCTCGGTCAAGTCTACAGCTTGTACAGCGACCTGTCAGCGCAGAAAGCATTGACCTTGGCGCCAGAAGGGAATAGAACCAGAAGCAGACCAAGACAACATGGCGACGAACAGTGGTAGAAAGACAAAAGTTTACTGGGCTAACATGGTGCACAGCAGCAAGGAGAATCAAAGAAACTGGTGTTTTGTGCGAGCTTTGTGTGCAATATCTATGTAGGAAGAGGACATGTCAGTAAGTAAACCCCAGTGCTACTCACTCATATCGTACACGTCCATCCAGACCTTGAATCCAGCATTGATCAGTTCGTCTCCGATTCGCTTCATCAGTGGCTTATTGTCCCATTGGTAGCTGATCATGATGTGTTTTTTAGTGGCTGTGTAGCGTTAACATAAAGTATGTTTCCCTTACAGCAATAATATGTTAAGAGAACCCATCAAATGTCATTAAACAGTCTACTGAATAATTATCCTGTCGAATTAACAGCATTATTGTTTCTTAAGTTGTAGCATATTGGAGAACAATGCGACCGATGTAATTCCACATGGACATACTAGCTGAAGACGAACGTAATACACATGCTGTACAAAAACAAATGATTGACATTATGGCAATATAAACAGAACTATTAATGTTTTCTCGAGGCACCATTGCTGGAGGCCTACCAAGAATGAAGGTTCCCATGGCTGCACGTAAATTGGTGGTGTTGAAAAGAGAAGCGTTGGTAGTCTCATGGAGGCAGGTTGGCCTATCTACTACTAACTACTAATTGCCACGTCATCATCATAATTTGAATAGTTACATTTATAGTAATGTTGTTGGTATTATTGCGACATTGATACAGTGAGAAAATCGCTGTCATAGAAGTAAATGTGTGTCAGTGTACCAACGTTGTGATAGTGAACTGAAAGCAAACTCATTACAAGAGTGTGATATAATAATATGTTTTTATATAGATACACTATAACGTAAACGGGGTAATCGTGGACCCAGTAACTACACTAACTTTTTTATGAAAAGTATGTAGAAAATTAGCAATTATATTGTTCACAGTTTTGTAAATAATGAAAAATAGATAAAACAATTAGTTTGTTTATACTAATATTCGTCAGGTCATTACACTAATTATTCTTGATATGGCTGCTATGACATAATTGCACATATCTGCATTGAGTAGCTTTGGGTTTTTTCGTGTTGGTGTTACTACATGTATGCCTATGGAACTGTCCTTATATTAAGGACTGAGTCTGAAATAAACTTGTCTGACTTGATCTGACCTGATCTGCTCTCATCTTATCTTATCTTATCTTATCTTGAGGAAACTGAAATAAACCATCAGTCCGTTTACTGGATCCTCGGATCTGTTGGAACCTAAATAAACTGAAGTAAGTGACATGTAATGCGTACACCCGGCCTGAGAGTTATTCCTACCGGTGGCATCTCCCTCTTTGTGGTTGTGTTCTTTCAAACTCCAGAGGGCGCCCTTGGCTTTCCTCCTCAAATTTTTCATTTCCTTCAATTCGTTGTCATCGCCCTTTGCTTCCTTCTCCAATGCCTTGTCATCGCGCCCAGCCAATGCCTCCAATACTGCAAAAGGGAACGGAACAAAATCCGTTATCTGGAGTTTCAATAACAGTAAATAGAATGTAGAGATCTACAATGGATTGGAGGCACAAACTGACATATCTTATTGATACCCCTGACAGCTGCCAACGTTTACGCAAAGAGGCCATACAATAGTGCGTTTGTAATTTATATTTAATAGAAGAGGCATGATAGTCCGATTTCGAGGTGAAGTAATCTGAGTTAAGGTCTATAAGGCAAGAGTCTTCTTCTTTTCACGTCACCGCTGAATATTGATTAACGTGATAACACAGTAATAAAGTAACTGCATTATTACAGACCAATTACGTCAACTGCGAAGTTCCATTGAAATTACAGACTGTTCAGTTTTACAATTACTTTTAATTATTACAAGTGTAATTCACAGTCACACTACTAGTTATAATTTACCGAAGGAAACTGTGTTTATAGGCTAGCTCATACAACTAACTGAATAGCATTAAATTGAATCATTCGGCTAAAATAAAATGGTTCTATGGCATACACACTCTCGCACGCGCACACACACACACACACACACACACACACACACACACACACACACACACACACACACACACACACACACACACACACACACACACACACACACACACACACACACACACACACACACACACTCATACTCACGCACACGCACGCACGCACACACACACACACACACTAACGATCATAAAACATACGTTGTTATCTATACTCACCCGATACACATTCGGGCTCCTGGATGATGAAATCCTTGCACCGGAATGCGAGACGCCTCAGACCCTTGATGGCAAGACGTTGTTCTTTTCTGTTTTGGGCTTGCAGCAATGCTGTGTAAATAGGTAGCGCTCCTAAGCGGGTAATTCGCACTTTGTTCCCGTCATTGTTCGCGAGGTTGTTCAGCCCCTGTCGAGCATAAATAGTATCAATATTGACACGTTGATAATACATAATGTCATGCGCATTCGTAGCATGAACGGTGACAGTGTCAACTTTTATGACAGGGTCAGTTTGTGCAACGTGGTCAGATGGTCTGCTTCAAAATGGCACCATGTTATCAGAGAACAATATGTCTGGGTCGAATAATCGTGTTTATAATTTATGGAGCTATGACTAAGTTTTATCAATATTTCACGATTCCCAATAACTTACTAGCTGTTGGACCCACAATCTACAAATTATTTATTACACGTTGATGATGCCTTTTATGAATATGTAGCTTCGCAATATTTATTTCTGGGGGGGATCCTAACTAAACGTTCCGGGCTATTGCCCTTGAACTAGAATTCATTGAAATGCAATTGGAGATAAATGTCAACATTACCTCAAGCAGCGCAACTGTAGTAAATCCGTGTTGTTCTGTCCTCTTATTTGGGTCGTAGACCTGTAATGTACATCAATTACTATTACAGTTTAACCTCGATTTACGGTAATTTCAGTAATACATCTACCCCCAAATTAAGGTCATTCTAGGACAGTCCTGAATTATTTTTATAACAGCAAAGCATGACAAAATGAGTCCCGCTAATGTGGTCACCTCGTCACTCAGGTCACTTTGGCGAAGTCCCGCTAAAGTGGTCACCTCGCCACTCAGGCCACTTTGGCGAAGTCCCGCTAATGTGGTCACCTCGCCACTCAGGCCACTTTGGCGAAGTCCCGCTAATGTGGTCACCTCGCCACTCAGGCCACTATGGCGAAGTCCCGCTAATGTGGTCACCTCGCTACTTAGGCCACTTTGGCGAAGTCCCGAGGGTGACCTTAACAGTAAGGTTCCAATGTATATGTATTAAGATTTATTGCATTTTATTATCGTTTTAATGTCGTGAAGAACACGTTTACGTATTTATTAGACAAGTGCGCAATACGCTCTGTGCAACACAGCAGCGCTGTTCTGATTTCATAATAACACTCGCTGAATTGTTTGCGAAATTATTTTGTTACGTCATGACACGGTCGTCGCTTTCAAAATTCATTTGTTTCAAAAACGCATAACAACGGGTTGCGACGATCAGACAGTAGTCTCCAACTCTGATTTTGAATTGAGTAATTAAATTGAATAGAAATGTGAAACAAATCAATTGGTACCTTTATGACCCGCATTCCGCTGTAATCGTACTCGACAGTGGCGTAGTAGCATACGTAATCGGACGCGGTCTACGGCTTTGTCTGATTACAATTTCCAAAGCTGTCATTTGATATATAATTAATTTGATATATAATAAATGTCAGAGTTAATTGTATTATAGAAGAATGAAGCGAAATGACCCTTCCCGACTGAGGCAGAGGATATCACTCGAATATGTAATCAAAAATGCCAAATGAAACAGGTACGATATCCTTGACAAGCCAAGGGTTTAAATGCAGTGACTTTGTAACGTTAGCACGGTGTTCTTATTGTCGAATCATGTTGATCAACTTTGTTGGGCTGATAAATCGCTGAAGAATTGTCAAGAGTGCATTTCGCTGTATAGAGTCTATATAGCCTTGCTTAAGTCAAACAACGTAATTAAGCGCGTATAATGTTGCTGATGGCTAACGTCGTTGTCTTTACCTCTTTCAGCATTTGGACGATGATGGCGATGTATTTGTCATCTTCATTGAGCTTTTCATTCTCTTCCTCCGTCGTGATATAGGCTAGTATAAAAATGACAAGGGTCTGGATCGTAACATTCTCCACCGACCGAAACTTGGGCAGGATATCCGCAGCCGAAGCTTTCTGGTAAACTTTGCGCGCACCTTCTACTTTCTGCCAAATGAAAATATATGCATTTTTGGTTGGCAATGTTAGAACAACTATTCATAATTAAAGTCAGAATGCAATAGAAACATATTCCAGAGCGCTTTTATCTTCTGGAATAAGAACGCATAGGCGCATCAGCATTAAGGATTGAATAAAACAAACAATAATATATCATATTATAATCAATTCTAATTTTTTACTAATAACTTGTTGGGATGCTGTATAGAATTGTTTGATATATAGCAACTTAAATTGTGGAGATAATCAAATTCATTATAAATCCGTAATGCATAGTGGCCATAACACAATCTCACTTCTCAATTTACCTTTTCAAAATTCTCTGTAACCTTGTCGACGGCGATATAATTACTAACCTTCATGGTGTTGTGAAGCGTACACATCAGGTTGATGACGGTGAACTTTACGTCTTCGTCACCCATACATGTCGAATGTATTTTCGGGTCTAACTTCACGTGTTTCAGGTATTTCAGAATCTGTGCCGGGAGTTCCATGTCGACCACTTGCTTGCAGGCGTCGAGCGACCTATTCGTCGCATTGCACATGCACATACAGACCCATCTCATGTTTTGTAGTGCGATTCCGCTCCTCGGCTCCGAACTGCTGGAGAGAATCTTACCGAACAGCTCGACCAGACCATCGTTGATAATGACATTTGTCGTGTCGTAGACTCCGCTACACGACGGGCTCTTTTCCGCCTTGATGGTCTCCAGAATGAACTGTGGATGAAATGTAAAGATGTCACACCAGATTATATCGGTTGGAGGAGTGTGTATGTGTTTCCTCTATTATAAATTGTGATTTCATATTGTGTAATATTGGTGTACAGGGAAGACCATAGATTCCCAACAGCAATATTGCCATGATATAGTATGCAACGTTAATATTACAATAGAGTCGCATAGGCTATACATGGGGAACCTATGAAATGCAGATGATCCTTGATATTATGCATTAATAAAAACACGAAATGAAAATAGGCTCTACACATAAAAGCATAATGCATGGAAGACGCGTTAGTGATGAAGCTACCACTAGGGGTTTTGTTTTCACAGCAACAATAAATTGTCACGACATACAATATGCCTGCAGGCCCTTCTCTGTCTTGAGGTCGGCCGTCTCCTTAAGGCGACGCATCGTTTCTCGCACCTTGGCCATGTCGCTACAAGTCCCTGACCCAGTCATCAACACGCCGTTGCTTGGTTTCTGCATCTGGAAAAGCAAGATCCAACCTATTGTGAAAAACGATATTTAGTTACAACAGTCTATGGATTAAAATCAACTAAATTCTGCTAGATAAACATGTTTTTATAAAGCGCGGTTCCCAGCAGATAAGACTGTTCTAAGCACAATACACTTCATACCTTGTCAGACCAGCTCATTGGAACACTTTGTTAATGCCTTGAATGGATATAAGATCCGGTTTCTCGGTTGTTAATATTGTATATAAGTGAACACAAACTAAACACAAGCCATCAGTATTCAATGAAGGACGTCAACATACCAAACCACGAGGAGAACTAGTACAGGAGGAAGATAAGGGAAGCGATCAACATCCACAGAGGGAAGCCTTCGCTGAACAGAGATGTTGGCCAGGAGGTGGCCGAAATATTCAGATCACCAAAAACAAGAGAGATAACTATGTGCAATATAATGTGTTAATGGGTTCATATTTAAACACACACACGCATGCGCACACACAAACACACCAACACACACAAGTACACACACACACACACACACACACACACACACACACACACACACACACACACACACACACACACACACACACACACACACACACACACACACACACACACACACACACACACACACACACACACACACACACACACACACACACACACATATAAACACACACACACAAACACGCACGCACGCACGCACGCACGCACACACACACACACACGCACACGCACCCATCCATACACAAACACACACACACGCACAGACATACACATACGCACACGCACACCCACACGCATACACACATACACACACACACACACACACACACACACACACACACACATAGACACACACATAGACACACACACACACACACACACACACACACACACACACACACACACACACACACACACACACACACACACACACACACACACACACACACACACACACACACACACAGACACACACACACACACAGGCATATACACACGCACACCCACACCCAAACGCACACACACGCGCACACACACACACACACACACACACACACTAGAATGAAGAATATAATTCATATTAAATTATTCATATGCGATGTTACTGTGGTTCTATTATATACATGTTGACGATAAATGCATATATTGCGGCCATTTGTTTGGCCGCTCTCAACTGCATACCGATATATGTGTGTAATAACGGTTCTTTTCATGGGCATAACTGGTAAATAAAAATGAGAACTGGTAAATTAGAACATTTAAAATGTCTGGCTAAAGGCCTAGTAGGGCCTACTTTTGCATCTAGACAAATCGTAGAGGCCTGTTCGTAAAATGGCAGCGCCCACACCAAGATTAGTTTTTGTTATCAACTCATGAATGTAATGTAATTTATGTACTTCAAACACGTCACAAATTACAACACCCTGCCCTTACTTCGTAGATGGGATAACTAATTATCTTGAACGTCTGGAGGTGGACGCAGACCAGGCTAAGTTCACTCACAGTAATATTCCTGTAGCCGTAATGACATGTGTCGTCTGACAAGTATCATCTGACAGGTGTCATAAGGCTGGTGTCATCTTTCAACGTTTATCTTGAAAGCTCTCCTTGAATTGACATCAATGCAATACTAAAACACAACGTAGATGCTGGTGACTAGAGTTACTGCTGAGTGAACTGAAGTAAGACATAGTGAACATTACCCAAACTTCGAAATGGCCGCTAGAAGACATAAAGCCAGATTCTCTCGACTGATGTTCTTTCAACTCTGTTTACACACGTACACGTGCGTTCCTGTCTGTGTGTGTGCATTGACATGCATTGTCGGCACATGTAGATAGATAGATAGTTAAGTCGTGTATAGTTGCGTCGTTGCGTGTCTGGGCCCGCATTAGATAATGGTTCGAGATATTAATCAGCATACTGGTAATTATGTGTAGTGAGCGTGGACAGGCCTACGTTGGCCCGATTGTAGGTGTCTTCGAGTAAGATACAAGTATCCATGCATGCATGCATATTTCCTCACTGTGCTGTATTTCTTTCGATTCAACTTCTGAATGCGTGTGTGTGTGTGTGTGTGTGTGTGTGTGCGTATCTGTATGCGTGTGTATATGTATATGTGTGTGTGCGTGTGATTGCGCGTGTGTGTGTGCGTCCGGGAGCGCGCGCGCTTCGCGCCGTGTGTGTCTGTCTGAATGTGTGTGGGGGAAGGTGCACGCGTGTGAGTACGGGTTTTTATCTAAGTATATGTGAGTGCGTCCCTGTATGTGCGTGCGTACGCGTGTTTGTGTACGTGTGTGTATGTATGTGCGTGTGTTTGTGTGTTTGTGTGTTTGTGTGTTTGTGTGTTTGTGTGTTTGTGTGTTTGTGTGTTTGTGTGTTTGTGTGTTTGTGTGTTTGTGTGTTTGCATGTTTGCGTGTTTACGTACGTGTGTGCGTGCGTGCGTGCGTGCGTGCGTGTGTGTGTGTGTATGTGTGTGTGTGTGTGTGTGTGTGTGAGAGAGAGAGAGAGAGAGTGAGAGTGAGAGAGAGAGAGAGAGAGAGAGAGAGAGAGAGAGAGAGAGAGAGAGAGAGAGAGAGAGAGAGAGAGAGAGAGAGAGAGAGAGAGAGAGAGAGAGAGAGAGAGAGAGAGAGAGAGAGAGAGAGAGAGAGAGAGAGAGAGAGAGAGAGAGAGAGGAAGAGAGAGAGAGAGAGAGAGAGAGAGAGAGAGAGAGAGAGAGAGAGAGAGAGAGAGAGAGAGAGAGAGAGAGAGAGAGAGAATGTGTGCGTGTGTGTGTCCGTGCGACCGCGACCGCTTTTGTATACAACGCCAAATTACAAACGGAACGCGATCTATTCTGGTACCTGCCGGACACGTTTCGTCTCTGAGGCGTTTATACGTCCCTGATTTTGCGACTATTCAGCCATAATTCACGTGTCATTGTTAGACACGAACCGTTCTTTCGTACTATAAATTAAAAGGAGACAACCTGCAATATGGCTTATTCCGTGAACTAGTTGTTATTGTAATAAACCCAGGGTGCATATGGGTGAAAATAAACGTGCGGGATAAAAACGATCAACCTCCTATGGTGTATGTCTACCAGTGTACTATTCGTATTAACTGGTTTCTAAATTTAACAAAGAAACGCAGAATTTCACAAAGAACAATCACACCAAATCACATTCTCCATTACCTTGACAACGATGCCAGGAACTTGCAGATAGCCGATCTCGTTCACTTTCTCAAGAGTTTGTGCTTTAAACGTTTCTTCTTCCTGCGCACTGGTCTGTTTTGGCAGTCTTGTAGCCTACGCAACGCTCCAGGCAGCGATACTGACAGACTCGTATCGTCCTTGAATCTAAACCAGTTGATCAATTATCATTAGCATTCTTCTTCGTGACGAGTCTAAAGGTGTTATTACGCGCTACACAAATACAACGGGCGATAGGTTTTTGGTCGTGTTTGTACTTGCATATAAGAGACCTTGTTTTCGTGCACGATTACACGGCTTTGAACATTACAATGCAAAGTTGTAGCCCTGAGCAGTAGTACGTAGACCTAAGTGCTTGCGTGTGTGCGTGCGTGCGTGCGTGCGTGCGTGCGTGCGTGCGTATGTAGTTGCGAATATAGGCAAGTGTTCACCCAACTTGACCACAGCAAACATAATCCGGGATAGATGCCAATAAATGTCTACTGTAGAAGCATATAAAACTCGTTTAGCAAACTGGATGCAACACAACATTGTACGTGAGCTGATCCATACCCAGAATAACGGGGGTACTCAGTCCCCCCCCCCAATACTGGTGTCAGGGTGCGCGCTCGCGCACACACACAAAAACACACAAACACACACACATTAACCCGCATTTGAGCAATCAAGGTGTACGAATAAACACAATGTATAGCATTATTTTACGTTAAATACGGAGGAGGTACGCAAACACGAAACTGTGTTTGACTTGTGTATATTATTTCTTATTCAATTTATTTTTCTGCCTTGCATAGCAACGCATACCATTTTGGCTTTTGAGAACTTAGCACAGCTCTTCTTGCAGAACGATCCTAATTGGGCCACTTTGACTAAAATAAATACTCCGTTTAACTTTGGACCTGGTCGCCCAGGCACAGAGAGCCAAGTTTAAATAATCCTCGTATGGTTGAGTGCTCCGCACCGTTCTGAGGATTGGTCCATTTATTGCAACAATGATTTATCTGTTCCGCTAACTATTCATGTCAGACCAACCGTCATGCACTGGTGCGGTTCTTACAAAACTTTCGATCTGGTCATGTAAGACCAAATCTATAACCTGTTTAAGAACTACCTCACAGTAGACCTGTCAGTGCATGATTGATGACTGTGGAGGCCCCTGGATAGTGATTAACCAGTCATCTTATTTATTTAATTACAACAGTTCTCACTCCGTCTTACTTACTACAACATGGACGTCAGAGCACAACACAATGTTTTCACTAATCTGTATCACATAGCAATATTATTACATAATATAGGCTTATGTATGCTGATACAGAAGTGATACACAACAGAGACGTCTTATCCTGTATGCATTGGAGAGCTAGATAGGATAGACGTTCCTGTGTCATGGTTGAGCTATGCATATTCTTGATGTTTTAATCTTGAAATACGAACTCTCACTAGTGCACTTGGTGACCATCAACACTATAAAGATACGAAGTGCTATTTCGGCCTTTCATTCGGGCGTCCATAGAGAGAGCCCCGTTCTCGAAACGTATCCCTACCCCGATCACGCTGCACATACTATGTCACGGCTTTTTGTGTGAATGCGATCTGTTCAGCGTAGATCGGATAGGTAAATCCTCGTCTAGCTTGCTCGATCGGTAAGCACAATCCCTATCCATTTTACGTTCAAATTATGGATGAATCAAAGTAAATAATATAACAGCTTTGTACACACACCTGTTTTTAGCTGATTAGCCGCCTCATTTTAATTGCTGTTTAATGCATTATTGTAAAGACCTGTCTCATCATAGCCCTATGATACGCGATAGGAGTATGAACCAGACAAATACAAGACATCGAAGGCGAAGCCACATAAATGAAGAAACGAAATGAAAGGATGACCATAAATTAATGCTAATTTCCATATGAACAATTTGTACACGTGTGTTATTCCAATAAACATTTTACATTTCTTGTGGAAACGAACTGAGTTGAAGTGTTTTAGTAGTTGTACTAAAGAGTTTAAGGTGTACACAACTTCTGAAAATGAATGTATTACTGATTTTTTAATAGATTTATTCAATATAAAAAATTAAACGTATACATACATAAAATATAAACACAGCGTACATGATATAATTTTTCTTATTTTATTATTATATTTATATTACCAGGTATACTGATGACAGAAGAAAGAGCAAGCACTTATTTCCATTGTGGTCCTTGGACAGACCCGTACAAATATATGACACAGAAGTTATGACAAAATAACAAAGACTAAAACAACCATAATAATTAAAATGGTAATAAAAATAAATAAATAGTATAGCTATTATTCAAATTATACTAAAAAGGAGAGAGATTACCTCCTGAGTATTAAGTAATTTGAAAATCTACTACTAGATATACATAATACCAGTTATAAATGTAAACACTTTTACCCAAAAAAAATTCTAGACATTTAAACTGATTCTTGTTCTGAGCACTTGTATGCTATATGGCAATCCATTCCATGGCTGTATACATGAATAGTAAAAAGAAATATTACCAAATAATTTAACATATGGCACAAGAAGAAACAAAGCACTAGTTTATTGAAATTTTTCTTTTTTCTTTTTACATGTTCCACAATGTCAAACCTGATACTTTCACTTCGACATGTGTTATAAGCTGAACCCAATCCTTTGGTGAGTGTTATTGGCACAATCACAGGTAAATATTTATTAAGTTGATACATTGCACATCATGTACTACCCTACATACATAATTAATATCAGTTGCATATGTGTTGCTCTACACTTCACGACAGTATGTCATCAGTGATGGCTCCCAATGGGCTAATCGTTGACCTTGCAGAGCCTTTTGAAGGCATATGCCATTATGCTCGTCTCCTTCGTGAGACCCAGCTGTTGGATCGCATAGAGGCAATCCCTCAAATTCGACCTTTCTGCCTCTATGCTGATCCAGCATATCCTTTGCGTCCATCCCTGATAAACCCGTTTTCTGGTCCCCATCAAAATGCACCCCAAGAACAATTCAATAAGTCCATGGCCAAGGTGCATCAGTATGCGGAATGGGGATTTTGTAAAGTCTTGCGTGTTTTTGGGTTCATTGATTTCAAGAAGAACTTAAAATTGTATCTCCAACCAGTTGGAATGTTCTATGTTGTTGCTGTCATCCTCCCAAACTGCCACACCTGCCTCTATGGCAGTCACACATTGAGCTATTTCAACATCATTCCCAGTACTAGAGGAATATTTAGGTTGACGTTCTCTTAATCGCAGTCAGGTGTGACTTGATCTAGTCATTCAACCACAACACTAATCTACAGACCGGTAACGTGGTAAATGTTTGGTGGGTATGTTTTTATTCTGGGATTACTTTTACTGGTATCAGTTTCGTAATGTCACATATTTTCCCAGTTATGGGAGGATGGTGCTATAAATTTTACCGGTCGTGGAGGCTTGTGTTGGAAATGTTTCCGTATTGAGAAAGCGGAATTCTTGTCGAGGGGCGCATACGCACCCATCCTACATACCTGTAATAATTATTCTTATTTACATTATGTCGTAATCATTATATACGTTTTTCTTTCATCATGTATCGTTAGATGTCGATCACTAACTTTGATGGTGACACGATAGTCATTATATTGGTAATTAAGAACTATTGGAAACAATCAGTCTGATGAAAATCTTCGTACATAGCCACTACATTGGTTTTAAACATATTTGCATGTGTTAAAGAAGAAATGTCATTACGTATTTTGGGAAGTGGTACTTAGTATAGAGTTCTAACGTTGTTATCAATTTAATTTAAACAGAGACTGTCCATTACATATTTGTTTCATTGATATGTGATTACTGTTCTTAATACTGAAATAAATATGATAACGGTATACTTTCCGTAAAATTGTGTTTAATATACCCAAAAGAGTTTTTCAATTTGAATGTTGCATCTGTAAAATGTTCATGTTATGAACAAAACATTACAATTTTAACATCTGCTATTGGAACTTATTGTAGAGGCACACATCCCAACACGGAAGTTCGTTTCAAGTTGGCAGATTCCCACACTTCTAACTACAAAGTGGGACCAATCACACCTGTTTCAGTAAACATATCGACAACCCATGAACAAAGTGTAAATTTTTATTTTTATACAAACAAAGACTCCTTATACAATTAAACTACGTCTTTAGCAACAACTCCATCATCTGGCGCTTTTCTTCTCGCTCTACCTCGAAACGAGCCTCTTGAAATACCAACTCGCGTTCCATTTGGTGCGCAGCTCAAAGCCTTTGTTAACTTTTTCCCGAAGAAAATATATTGTCGCCTCTGTATTTGACTTTCTTCTTTTCGGAGTGGGTGCTCTGGGCACTGGCTGGATCTCTTCCTGCAGATCCACCTCTGCAGCTGTTTCCGCTGTTGCCATGTTTTGCCTTCCCATCATGGCTGCCTGTCGGATTTGTTGTCCTTTCTTTCGTTCCTGAAACACATTTACAGCAGCCACTAGTTCATTACTTGTTTTAATAAATTGACAATTAAATATATTTAGCTAAGTCATGTGTGTATTTTGTTAATTAGGCCCCCACCCAGGCCTGTACAATTTAAAGCAAAGCCCAGCCCGAAAGATTTAGTAGAGCCTCGGCCTAGCCCAGGGACTGGGCTTAAAGCCTGGGCTCAAAGCTTAGCAAGTGCAAGGCATTAGATTGTATATATATATATATATATATATATATATTTAAAACTACGATGTGCACGTAGGCAAACAGTTTCATGGAACGTAATTACATTTAGAGCAATAGGTGAGGACACAGCAGTGACTTCTAACGTTTTCATTACAATGAATATTGACAGTTATTGTGGCGCCTCTAGGCGGAGTTTTGGTAATGCTCACATGATACTACTATGTAATGCAAACGAATGTTTTCTGTTTAAAAAGAGAGAGTAAATTTATATAATTTAGTAATTGCATATGTGTGGTAGATACATGGGGTGCAGTTACATGGCTACGTGTTGTCGTTTTCATGGTTACAGTAGAAAGTAAAAGATCGCCACAACATTTGTTTACTTCAAATAGACTCAAAAGTAAGGGAATACCTTCCCAAAACTTACCGCCACTAGATTGGTCTTTAGCTTAACCCCTTTCGTCTTCATCTCCTCCTTATGCTCCATTTCCAGACTGTCGATTACCTCAAGAAGGACTTTCTTCTCGTCGTAATCCTCCTCTGTGCCAGAGCTGTAAACAAACAAATCATTAATGTTTTAGACGTTTCAAATAAAATTGTCTAGTAAGTACAACTAATTTATTACACACTAGTTACCTTAACAGGGCATCAGTTTTTACAAATACAGTATTTTGTTCTTAAACTTATTCATAGTTGGCTCATCTACAGTGTGGATCAGCTCTCATTGTTTCCACATTTCTCCGACAGCTACAAAAGCATCCATCACAAAGACGTTAATTAAAACTGTAACTATTGTTTTATATAACGCGAATTCGTAGATCAGAGACCAATAATCCAAAGAAGCAAATAAACATAAAAAGGAGGCCTGAAATGAAATAGAGTGCATCGTAGATAAATTTGTTCCCTTCAAAAAAACAAGGGAAACGGACCAGAAAGAAATACTTATCGAAAGAAGCCATTAGAAAAATTAAGTATAAACAAATGATGTGGAAGTCATATAGACGTACTGGAAATGATTTATAAAGAAGCACTAAACCAAGCTACAGCTGAAATTAGAAATTCAAAGAGAAGCTATGAACATAAATTAGCTTGTAATATAAAACATGACAGCAAGAGTTTTTATGCGTATGTTCGAAGCAAACAGAAAGTTCAGGATCAGATCGGTCCTCTAGAAGATAGTGTTGGAAATATAATATCAGAAGGATATGAGTATTTTAGTTCAGTGTTTACCAGAGAAGACACTAGTTCACTGCCAGTACCAAAGTTCAAGGGGGCAGAATATTGAAGACAGTTAATTGTAACCCCAGAAATGGAGCTAAGAAAATTAGGGCTATGAAGGATAATAAATCACCTGGAGTGGATGGAATTCCACCCAAACTACTATTGGAAATTGTAGAACAAATTAGCATACCGCTTGCAACAGTTTTCAACTTGTCATTAGAAGAGGGAGTGGTTCCTTTAGAATGGAAAGAAGCAAACATTATACCGTTATTTAAAAAAGGTTCGAAAAACTAGATATCACTAAGTGGGTAGATGATGGATCACCAGTAGATATCATCTACTTAGATTTTCAAAAAGCTTTCGACAAAGTGCCACATCAAAGATTACTGCTTAAACTAAAGGCCCATGGCATAGGAAATGGTATAATTAACTGGATAGAAAAATGGCTGATTGACAGAAGACAATGGGTAGTTGTTGATGGGGAGGCTTCAAACTGGAAATCAGTTTTGAGTGGGGTTCCACAGGGATCAGTACTGCAACCTATATTATTCTTAATATATATAAACGATTTGGACGATGATATAGCTAGCAAGGTGTTGAAATTTGAAGATAATACAAAAGTGTTTAGAAGAATTAAAAGTGATGGAGATAGACAGCATTTACAAGATGATCTTGACAGGTTGGTCAAATGGTCTGAAAAGTGGCAAATGTTGTTCAATTTTTTGAAATGTAAATGCCTTCACACACGACATGGGAACGGATATGTAGAATATACAATGGGGGAACTGTACTAAGTACTACTGTAAAAGAAAAAGACTTAGGGTTGACAATTAGTGCTGACATGAAGGTTTCAGAGCAGTGTGGAATTGCAGCTTCAAAAGGAAATCAAATCCTTGGATTGATTAGGCGAAATATAGCATATAAAGAAAAAGAACTAATAATACCGCTGTACAAAACAATAGTTAGGCCTCATTTAGAATATTGTATACAAGGGTGGAGGCCATACCGCAAGAAGGACATAGATATGCTAGAAACAGTACAGAGGAGAGCGACTAAAATGATACAAAAACTGAGGGATCTTAGTTATGAAAAACGCCTAAAAGAATGTGGTTTAACAACACTAGAGACCAGGAAATTGAGAGGAGATCAGATAAAAGTGTTTAAAATATTGAATGGTTATGAAAATATTCATAGAAATATGTTTTTTTCAGTTAAGAAAGATAGAAAGACTAGAGGACATGAAGTTACATTAGTAAAGGAGCAGTGTAGATTAGACGTAAGAAAGTTCTCATTTTCACAAAGGACTGTGAATGAATGGAACAGATTATCTGATGATTGTGTGGGTGCAAGTAGTGTGAATATGTTTAAAAATAAAATCGACACATACCTCAGAAGGGCTGGATATATGTAGATAAAAGGGTTGGACTCTCGATAAGCCAAAGGGCTTCCTTGTCCATCTGCCATCTAGAGTTAATTCTCTGGATGGCAATCTTGTTAAATCTATATATAATTATATATGTGTATAGTCGAGACGGAATGAGTGTTATCGTTGTGGCGAGGACCATAATCCTGAAAGATGTCACTTCAAGACGGCAGTGTGTTATGTCTGTAACAAAGTGGGACATTTGGCACGCAAATGCAGAGGAAATAACCGCAGAAACACGTCTCAGAGTCAGATGACCAAGAGTCAGTCCCAGAATGTTCGCTACGTCGGTGTGGTCGCTGATGAGTCGGACATTGGAATCTACACGTGTGACGTTGGAGGGGCCGGGGCGCAGCCAATCTTCGCTGAAGTGGATATTGGAGGCAACGCCGTGAGAATGCAGGTGGACACAGGTGCAGCTAAGTCGCTCATTCCAGAGACGCTGTACTTGAGACATTTTGCACATCTCGCTCTACAACCCACCAACCTCACTCTACGCACCTATACTCAAGAGGTCATCGAGCACATCGAAGTGGTCACTCTGGATGTGAGGCATGGAGACCAACGAGCTGAGTTATCCGCAGTGGTCGTCAAGGGCGACAAAACACCTCTACTAGGAAGAGACTGGCTGGAAAAAATGAAGTTAGACTGGTCGAGTATCCTGGCAGTCACCGCAATTGCAAGGCATTCGGTGGAGGAAGTGCTGAAAGGGCATTCAGAGGTATTCCAAGAAGGAACGGGCACAATAAAGGGCTACACAGCGCACATCTACATGAAGGAAGACGTGTAGCCTCGCTTTCATAAGGCTAGGCCGGTGCCCTACGCACTGCGAGATAAAGTTGAACACGAACTGGACCGGTTGGAGAAGGAGCGCATCATCCAGAAGGTGGACCACAGCGATTGGTCGGCTCCGATTGTGGTAGTGCCGAAGGCGAACAAGACGGTGAGGATCTGTGGTGACTTCAAGGTCACGATCAATCCGAATGTGGAACGTGAGCACTACCCACTTCCAAACGTGGAGGATCTCTTCGCGTCACTAGCCGGTGGCAAGGTGTTCAGCAAGCTGGACCTATCCCATGCGTACCAACAACTCGAGTTGGACGCCGAGTCGCAACACTACGTCACAGTGAATACCCACAAGGGCACGTATCGCTACCTGCGTATGCCGTACGGCGTGAGCAGCGCACCGAGTATCTTCCAGTCGGTGATGGATCAGATCCTGTAGGGCATGGATCATGTGATGTGCTTCCTAGACGACATACTCATTACGGCTGAGTCGGAGCAGGAGCATCTGAAACTTCTAGACGAAGTACTCACTCGTCTGGATAAGTGTGGCGTCCGAGTGAATCTGGCGAAATGTGAGTTTGCCAAGAAATCAGTTGACTACTTGGGTCATCTGATAGATGCGGAAGGCATCCATCCCACATCTGAGAAATTGGACGCAATCACCAATTCTCAGAAGCCGAAGGACGTGAAGGAGTTGCGTTCGTACTTGGGGTTGATCAACTACTACGCTAAAGTTATACCCCGCATGTCTACCGTGTTACGTCCACTACACCTACTGCTCATGGAGGATCGTGAGTGGCGATGGACTCCCGAGTGTGATGACGCAATGCAGAAGTGCACAGATCTGCTGACGTCACAGCAGGTGCTGGTGCACTACGACTGTCGTAAGCCACTGCGACTGGCTACGGATGCGTCTCCGACAGGCGTCGGGGCCGTGCTGTCACATGTCATGGAAAACGGAGATGAGAAGCCGATAGCGTTCGAGTCACGGGCCCTTTCGTCGAGTGAGTGCAACTACGCACAGCTCGAGAAGGAGGCGTTATCGATCATCCTTGAAGTCAAGAAGTTCCATAAGTATCTCCATGGACGCTCTTTCACATTGGTCACGGATCATAAGCCGTTGGTCACAATCTTCGGTCCCAAAACGGCTGTGCCAACGTTGGCAGCGTTACGAATGCAGCGTTGGGCACTCATCCTGCAAGCGTACCACTACGGTATCGAGTACCGTAAGTCCGAGAATCACGCCAACGCTGACGCATTGTCGAGACTACCTCTGCCGACTACAACGACAGAGGAGCCGGCAATATTCGAAGTATCAGTGGTTGACGATCTCCCGGTCAAGGCTAGGGACATCGCCGTGAAAACCCGCAGCGATCCTCTGTTATCAAGAGTACTCGATTATGTACTCACAGGTTGGCCCAACCACACAGACAAGGAATTACAAGTGTTCTTCGCGAAGCGAGACGAGCTGTCAACTGAACAGGGTTGTCTGCTGTGGGGATCACGCGTTCTGGTTCCGTCAGCCTATCACCAGGCGATGCTAGATGAGCTCCACTCGGAGCATAGTGGAGTCAGCCAGACCAAAGCATTCGCGCGCAGCTACATATGGTGGCCAGGTATGGACAATGATATCGAGACAATGGTGCAGGCTTGTGCAGTGTCTCAGTCAGTGAAGAATCAGCCAGCCGTAGCACCACTGCATCCATGGCCTTGGCAGAGAATTCACATTGACTTTGCTGAGAAGGACGGTGTGAACTATCTGATTGTGGTTGACAGCCATTCGAAATGGTTGGAAGCTGTGGCGATGAGGTCCACTACATCCGCTAAGACCATTGAGGTACTCAGAGGAATGTTCGCATCTCATGGTCTACTGGAGGAGGTCGTGTCAGATAACGGGCCTCAATTTATCGCACACGAGTTCAAGACGTTCATGGACAAGAACGGCATCAAGCATACGAGGGTGGCTCCATACGATCCAGCGTCGAACGGTGCTGCTGAACGCTGTGTGCAGACTGTGAAGCAGAGTCTTCGGAAGTACTCTGTTGGAACTCAACTGACGAAGGAGAGTTGGCTCGCTAATTTCCTCCTGCGTTATCGGTGCCCTCAGCATACCGTGACCGGTGTGTCTCCTGCGGAACTCTTCCTCAAGCGTCGACTGAGGAATCGCTTCAGTCTTCTCAAACCGCACCTAGAGAGATACATGGAGGAGAAACAGACGCAACAAAAAGAGCAACACGATCGGAGTAGAGTGAAGCTTCGAGAGCTGGTCAGCGGTGATCCAGTACACGTTCGCAATCATCGTGGCAGCGGTCCTCCGAAATGGGTCGCCGGCAAGATCATCAGACGACTGAGTCCGCTCACCTACTTAGTGCAAGTACGTGCACAGCGTCGCTATGTGCACGTAGACCATCTACGGCTGAAGGTGAGGTGACTGTACCTACGGTTCCGGAGATTCTAGAGTCGGTGAGTGTTACCCTTCCTTCATCTTCTACGGAGCCGTGTGTTCGAGCAGAGTCACTTCCGTCTGAGGCAGATGAAACTGTTCGAGCACCAAGTGATGTGACTGGTTCCTGATGAATCATCGTCTCCTGTGCTACGCCGATCAAACCGGTGTGTCAAACAACGAAAAATACTGGACGTTTAGTTGATTCAGTATTCTGACACTGTTCCATGTTATTACATTAATTAGTGACTTAAAAGCTTAAGAGGAAGGAGTGTTATAATCTGACATTCTGTAGTCGTTACATCGGGTATAATCTATTCTGTGCATACGGCGTGCTGTTGCGCGCTTGGTGTGTAGTGCGGCTTCCGGCGTGGTTCTTCGTTCTCAAATAAACGGTTTATAATACTTACTACTTTCTAGTTATACATTAATAGTCAAGTTACGACATGTAGCACATCATAAATATGTATAGTTATGTTTCATTTTTAAATACAACCATATTAGACACACCATATTTACTGTGCTACTGGTGATACCTAAAACATATATATATAATAAATGTAGACATATCATACATAGGTGTACTCTTTAGTGTCCATACAATACACGGGCAAAGTAGATACTACCCAGTATTTATAAAATGTCATAACATGTTTAAAAAATAATACGCCAATGTAGCACGCAATTAGTTAATAAATACACGTCCTAGGCCAAGTACTAGGGGCCTGCTAAATTAATTTTATATATTACAAGTTATAACAAACCACAAATCCTGATCTGGAAGTTGAAGACATATGCCTCCTTGGTCACGCCCCTTGTTTCCGGTTACGTCTTATGAAGTTACAACTTTGACGTTTGAGTTTGATTGACTTAGTCAAATTACTGACAGACTAGCGTCATGCCATGGTCATGGTATGTGCGCTAGTAGAGCGATAGACACATCGAGTGATCAAACCAAGTTTCATCTTCACCGGCGCGTCGTCTGAATAGTAATCGACATCATACGCAGGTGGTGTGTTCTAATTGTACTATGTAACAGCGTAATGAGGATACGTAGACGAAGCGTCAAATTCCTAATTATGTAATGTAAACATTGACTGGCTTGGCTTGGCCTTGGCGTTAATTCTTCCCCTTGCCTGCGTTTTGTGTCTGTCATTTCCATTCAAATGCATTGCTGGCGTTAAGCCCATTAATTATTACCTATGCATCAACATATCTCAATGGCAATGGTAAATTATGTTTTGCATATTAGCTATATTGATTAGTCACCATGTTCCCTTGAAGTTGAACAGTTGTGTACGTTATTCTTTTTCATGCACAGCCAGGAACACATGAGCAGCGTTAAAACGGTAAAACATAGCAAAACATCAGTGAAATTTCGCAGCTAAGAAAAAATCCGCCATATTTGCGCAATTTCTTACGTACGAAATCTGTTTCTTCGAGAATACGGGCCCTGATAGGTAGTCATTCCGCTGTAGCGACATATATCGGTCCTCGCTGTCTTTCAAGCTTTGCTTCAGGACCCTTACTCGTTGAATGGCGTCTATCGACGACGTCACTGCTGTAGGGTGATCGTCGTCTTGCGAGTCAATTATTACGACGTCATCATGTAAAAGTAATTTTTAAAACTTGCAACAGGATATAGGTAATATAAAAGGAACATGACAGTACCATCTGTGAGATTTTCTATTAATTTGATATTCCACGCATACGCGCATTGCAGTCGATGGAATCAAGATGGTGTCCAATTCTGAGTTGTTTGGATATATAATTTATATTCAGGGACTCTACTCGGACAGCAGCGCCCCGTGCGACTAGCCAAACGTCCCCGCCTCTGGTTTAAACAGCAGCGTCCCGTGTGACCAGCCAGACGTTCTCGCCTCTAGCAGCGGCTACCAACCTGCCAGCGTCATTGCCTCCACCTTATAACAAAGACCAACCGGCCAGCGTCACCACCAGTGAAGCGCAGGAAGGTGCAACGACACTTTTCCTGCTGCATATGACAGAACCTTCACAAGAAAGGTCAACTTGCTGCGCCACATTAATAAAAGCATCTGCCAAAGAATACAAAAGAAAAGAGAACAACCCTAAGAATAAGTTAAAGAGTTATCGCGGAAAGGCATCGTTGATGAATGGGGTGACCATACCTGGATATTACAAGACATGTACGCCCGAATGAACGGCTTGTACGTGCAACACGTTGGGAATTTAATGGCGGAACTGGTGACAACTGTCTGCTATGGATGTGTGGTCGATCATCTCAGCGCCAACATGACATGTGTTTGTTGCCCACGGGCGAGCTCGTGGACAAATTATTCGACGATGCTGTTGATCAACTTAAAGACGTCGACATTCAATTTTAAAACCATGAATGTGGTCATGCCTTTCACGTAGAGTGATTGTCGTCGAACGATGACCTGGTTGTATGGTGACTGGACACAATCTGCCTGGAGCAACGAAATTAAAAACAAACTTATCGTGGCGAACCTAGAGGGTGAAATCGTTGTATTTCCTAATGATGGACATTGCAGTGTCATTTCGCATGCCGCAAAAGTGTAACGGTCTACCTTGCCTGATCATGTATCGTATTGTAAATTATCACGTTATCCACAATAAAATGGCTGTGTGTGAACTGTGTGTGAATTTCGCTTCTTCCGTAGTTAAGCAGAACATTGTCGAACTATATATCTTCCGTAGACAATTGTCTCGAGGTTAGTTCACACGTTCACTTACATTATCGCTATGTGTGAATAGGTGAAAAGACCAAAACACGACATAAATATGTTACCTTGTAACAAAAAGAATCATAATATAAGTCACCAGTGACACATAAACATGACGACATAACCAAGTCAGTAAGTCAGGTGGTAAAATGTTACCAAGCTACCAAGCTGATGCATTAAAGTAGTGCAATGTTACAAGGCTACCGCACTGAAACATTAAAATGTTAAAAAGCTACCTCGGTGATGTATTAAACTGGTACGAAGGTACGACAGCCACGCGTTAAAGTATGAACATTTTACAAGTTTACCGTGCTGAAACGTTAAACAATTTACGACGTTACCTTGGTGCACTAAAATGTCACGACACCAACGCTTTAAAGTAAGACAATTGTACAAGTCTGCCGAGTTGAAAGGTTAAAATATTAAGAAGTCACCTCGGTGATGCATCAAGCTGGCGTTGATACGCTAAAATTCTAAGAAATTACCTCGGTGATGGACTAAAATGTCATGAAGTTACTAGGCTTACACGTTCAAATGTGAAAACGTTACAAGTATACCGTGCTGGAACACTAAACAATTTACGACGTTACCTTGATGATGCACTAAAAAGACACGAAGTTAGGACACGTACGCGTTACAGTATGTCAATTTTACAAATCTACCGTGCTGAAACGCTAAAATGTTAACACGTTCATATACTAAAATGTTACCACTTTAAAGCGACGAAACGCTAAAAATGTTAGGAAGTTACCGCGTTGACGCATTAAAGTGTGAAAATCTTACAAGTTCTAAGAAGTTACCACGGTGATGTATTAAGCTGGCACGAATTTATGACGTTCAAGTACTAAAATAGGGAACTTTAACCCGCTAACATGTTGAAACTCTAAAATGTTCAGAAGTTACCACGCCAATGGACTAAAATAGGAAACACATAAATGGAAATAACGGTATATCTCACGACGACATCGACCTATTTCTACAATTCACCACATTAGGGTAGCGAATTTATGTTGCTACCGCAAGAAAAACATTAGGATAGTGAATTTAAGCGCTACCGTAAGAAAAACATCATTGTGCATGCGCAATAACTTATTCCATGACATAATTTATCTATTTCATGACGTCATCGACCTAGTTATATAGTTCATCGTGTAATAAAAAGATGGCGTTGATTGACCCATTTTTCTGGTTCACACATTTTACATCAGGGGCGCTTGTTGACCTACTTATTTAATTTACCACCCATCCGCCAGTTGGAGCTACTTGACCTCTGATCTTGACCTTTGTCCTAGACCTTCATCCGGAAGTGACGTAATTCCTCCTTACTCCTCATATACTCATGGCGTCACTTCTGAAAAACCTACATTACTACTGTGATTGAGTGAGTGAATGAGTGAATGAGTGAATGAGAGAGAGAGAGAGAGAGGGAGAGAGAGAGAGAGAGAGAGAGAGAGAGAGAGAGAGAGAGAGAGAGAGAGAGAGAGAGAGAGAGAGAGAGAGAGAGAGAGAGAGAGAGAGAGAGAGAGAGAGAGAGAGAGAGAGAGAGAGAGAGAGAGAGAGAGAGAGAGAGAGAGAGAGAGAGAGAGAGAGAGAGAGAGAGAGAGAGAGAGAGAGAGAGAGAGAGAGAGAGAGAGAGAGAGAGAGAGAGAGAGAGAGTGAGTGAGTGCGGGAGTGATTGAATGAGTGGGTGGGTGAATGAGGGCGTGTGTGTGTGTGTGTGTGTGTGTGTGTGTGTGTGTGTGTGTGTGTGTGTGTGTGTGTGTGTGTGTGTGTGTGTGTGTGTGTGTGTGTGTGTGTGTGTGTGTGTGTGAGAAAGAGAGAGTGAGTGAGTGAGTGAGGGAATGAGTCAGTCAGTCAGTCAGTCAGTCAGTTAGTGAGGGGTTAGTGAGTGTGTTTGTGTGTGTATGTGTGTGTGTTTGTATGTGTTTGTATGTGTACGTATTCCAGCTTGAACACGTTCAGACACGCCAACTAGCCGATGGGATCGAAAGCATCGCATCCACGGCGAATATTGTCCAGTGTGATATTATGACGTTGGCACAACTGTTCTAAATTGACATATATTGGTCTACTAAAAATGTACATGTGTACCAACTAGGTAATACAGTATACGGCTACGGAATGTGGACCTTTTGGGAAAAAACATGTGTAATATCTTTGATGTATTATCCATGGGGACAGGATGCACGTAACTGCATGTCGTTGCTGCTGTTTTGAAAGTCGAAGCAGAGTAGCAAGGAGGAACTTGAATTTTAAATGCAAAATCGTGTACACAATTGTTTTATCTTAATTATGTAACGATGTTTCTAAATGTTATTTATCCAAACAAATATAATGTAATGGATATATAATTTATTAATTGTATATATATTGTACGGTAATATATTGTAATTATATATGTGGAAACAAATGGTGATCTGTCTGGATATATAAAATGTTGAAACATCGTTATATATAATTACCATATTTTTATTTTTGTGGCGAATAAATAATTACTACAAAAATAAAAAATATTTACAAACAGTGCATCATAGTTTACAACATGATTTGGTTTATATTACTTCGTGAAAACATAAACCAAAAAAAGTGTAAAGAAAATCAATGGTTTGGTGTCGGGATTGAACCGGCGTCACCCGATTGAAAAACAAATGCCAAGGAACCAACGCGTTTACCAACTGAGCTAGCAGGACCGACAGAAATTCGCTGACTGATTTAATTATTATGATAAATTGTACAACTCCTCCTTCATACATCGATATTTAGTGATATTATGAGATTATATACGTAGCAAACATATATTGTATCCAGCTACAGAAAGTAACGTGTATAATCTCATAATATCACTAGAATATTGATGTATGAAGGAGGAGTTGTACAATTTATCATAACTTAAATCAGTCAGCGAATTGCTGTCGGTCCTGCTAGCTCAGTTGGTAAACGCGTTGGTTCTGTAGCATTGATTTTGCAATTGGGCGATGCCGGTTCAATCCCAACACCAAACCACTGATTTTCTTTACACTTTTTTTTATGTTTTCACGAAGTAATATAAACCAAATCATTCTTATACTATGATGCACTTTATGTAAATATTATTTAAAAAAAAATTAAATTATTTATTCGCCACAAAAACTTAAATATGGGAATTATATAATATATTTATCCAAACAAATATAATGTAATGGATATATAATTTATTAATTGTATACATATATTGTACTGAATAAATACAATTTAGAAACATCGGTATATATAATTACCATATTTATATGGCGAATAAATAATTACTACACAAATATTTACAAACAGTGCATCATAGTATATAAAATGATTTGGTATATATTACTTCGTGAAAACATAAAAAAGTGTAAAGAAAATCAATGGTTTGGTGTCGGGATTGAACCGGCGTCACCCGATTGCAAAATGAATGCCTCGGAACCAACGTGTTTACCAACATAGCTAGCAGGACCGACAGAAATTCGCTGACTGATTTAAGTTGTTATGATAAATTGTACAACTCCTCCTTCATACATCGTTATTCTAGTGATATTATGAGATTATACACGTTACTTTCTGTAGCTGGATACGATATATGTTTGCTATGTATGTATATTGGTGTAGATTATCTCCCGTTGGTTGCATTCGATATAATTATTCTGAAAACGAGCCCAAGCTCAGCGAAACCTAGTCGACTTGTAGGCTCATTCGCATTCATTGTTTTGAATAAAATTAGTGGAACCGTAAGTTAACTGCTTATTCCTCTATGATGACTAGTGTTTGTATTACATCGGATTATTGCACAATAACTCATTCTGACTCTCGTTTCGACCCAAAAACTATCCTTGTAAACATGCTCTGAATGCATGGAAAGGGTCGGCCTGCTGCTAGTGTGGGTCATATGTGACGTTACGATACCACGTGATCGCCTAGCTCATTAATTTTTTTTTTTCCGCGGGAATCGCTACACAGACGGGTTTAAAATCGAATTTATGCTACAAATGTATTTTTCTTTATTTTGTTAATGTTCTCGAATGTTACATACAATGTTAAACTTTGTATACACATGGAAAACGGATTTTAGCTAATGCCTTGTTTTTTATTTCCTTTAAACAAAGTTGTCCACATAACATTGGTATTTCAATAATTTAAAGTGAACTGATATATTGTGTATGTCTACTGCTATCGCTTTTGTTGCGACATCTGTTGTTTCGTGGGCGTTTTGTCGTGTAGACGAGAGCTAGCACAGTGATACAAAGCGGTCACTCAGGACTACTTTGTCGTCGATAGGCCTACTTCGAACTGGATGCCAAAATGCCGCACATTGTTAGTCGCACAGAATCGATAAGACAAACATTAGCTAATATGTCATGCGTTCGAATTTCTTTAGCCGCTGGGCAGAACGGAATGACCACCTGTTTGGCATGATTCAAGCTCTATAATTTGGAATCCGTTCCATGTCCTGGTGTCCGCCTCTCACACACGCACGAACGAACGCATGCACGCACGAACGCATATACACCCGCAGGCGCGCGCCCACACACGCACGCACACACACACACACACACGACATCCGCAGTGTTAACTAATATCCACACGGAGAGAGTCCATTTCACGAACGCATGCACGCATACACGTACGAACGCATATACACCGATAGGCGCACGCCCACGCACACACAAACGCGCGCGCGCGCACACACACACACACACACGACACCCGCAGTGTTAACTAATACGCACGTGGATGGATTTCATTTTATCTCAAATTGAGCAACATGATATTCCCTGATGACACACACCAACATGTTCTTGATGAAGTTGATCAATGCAGTCATACAACGTGCTGACTGATGTTCCACAACAATTAAATACTTCGAAACGACGATAAACATGTTGGACGTTTCTGAAATTGCATATCTGCTTGTTGCTGTTCTCGACTGCTTTGCAAGACGTTGGTGTGCGTCTGACGATGGCTATAGACACAAGTCGTCTTGACGGCCTTCTGTCTGCGTAGCCACGGTGGTACCAGTCGTATTGTTCGTGTGCGTGACGCCGGACGAAACACACGTACAGCTACTGACAGAAGCGGACAACTGCAGAGGTTCCCGCATCTCCATTTCTCCTGCAACACAGCGAGTGCAACACTTGAGCAAGAAACGCCGATTCCTAACGCAAAGTAAACATATAGGCCTAACGATACGATTGGATCAGTCAAACGGCACAGTACCGACCACCGGCAAACCGATGGTTAAATAATTACATATGAAATCATGGCAGAACGGTGCCGGTTCTGAGCTCGTAAGACTTTCAGGACATGTGTAACAAAATTAAAGGAGCGAGCTAGCGATGAGAGCGTATATTCTCGTAATGGAAGGTAGAAGGAAGAGGGGAAGATCACAGTTAAGAAGGAAGGAAAGCACGAACATGAATTTGGTAGAATTAGGGGGAGAAAAGAAAACGCGCTACAGCTGGAGGGACGGGGGAGGGATGGAGGGGGAGGGAGGGAGGGAGGTAGGGAGGGAGGGAGGGAGGGAGGGAGGGAGGGAGGGAAGGAGGGAGGGAGGGAGGGAGGGAGGGAGGGAAGGAGGGAGGGAGGGAGGGAGGGAGGGAGGGAGGGAGGGAGGGAGGGAGGGAGGGAGGGAGGGAGGGAGGGAGGGAGGGAGGGACGGACGGACGGACGGACGGACGGACGGACGGACGGCATGGAGCCGGTGGAAATTAGTTAATTCAGATACAAATCGAGGAGCAATAGACGTTTGGAACGAAGAAGAGGGCAATTGTCTTATAGTATGCGAGCAATATAATTAATGCGACATCTCTTTCAGATCAGATTACTTATCAGAGATAGGGGATTACAGTAAGGGGTCTTTCCCAGTTGTAGTCATTGTTCTATTCGTACATAGCCTATGGAAGGGGGCAAGGCCCACGTAGGCCTACTGGTCATAACATTCGAGTTGCATGTGAATTGCATAACCTTAGTGGTTGTAAATAAATGTTTGTAAACATGATAATGATGGATTTTATAATTTTTACATTTTAAAATATTAATTCACAGGTGATAATTAGTAAGCTCTGTACGAATAGGCAAACGTCAACAATTATTAACTGTTTCTTAACAGAACCTGTAAATCATCCGGAACGAACCGTCGGACTTGAGAATTACGTCATCGGGGTCAGCGGAAGGGTTTTTCTTGATGACGCTCTCCATGAGTGACCTGGTGACGGGTCGCCGGACGTTGCACTCGGGTCGTAGCACGATGATGTAAACCTTGGGCGCGAGGAGACACCCCAACAGCACCGTGGCGCTGATACTGATGGAGAAACACAGTGTGGCGAGTCGCACCTCGATGCGACTCGTTGTCGATATGTAAATCGGCACGAACGACAACCATACGACGCATGTTGTGTACATGGTCAGACCGACGTGCTTCGACTCGTTGAACGCCTCCGGTATCCTCCTGGTGAGCACTGCATAGACGGTGCACACGACGATGAGGACACCAGGATAGGCGAGGCCGATGACGTACTCCTCCCCCACGCCCGACAGACACACGAGTTGGTTGGCGTCGCGCGTCGGGTAATAGTGCCCGGCCGTCGGCGGACTAAGCAGCAACCAGATGGTCGAGATGACGATCTGGACGCTAACGAGCGCACCGCAGAAGACGAGCTGCGAGCGGGGACTGATGTAACGCGGTCGTCTGGCCGTACGTCGGCCGGCGCGGAAGATGCGCGCAATGCGGTTCGTCTTGACGAGCAGCGCGGAGTAACACAACGCGAAGAAGAAGCCGATCCCGACCTGCTCCGCGCCGCAAACGACGGCGCTAGGTGGCGCCACGATCACAAACGTCATGGCGTAGCAGCCGAGGATTCCGGCGAGAAGCACGAAGCTCAGCTCGCGGCCGGACGCCTTGACGATGGGCGTGTCTCGGAACTTAACGAAGACGTGGATGACATACGTGGTGACGCATATGCCCAAGGTTGCTAGCGACATCGCGACTATGGCAATGACGTCATAGTAGTACAGGTGCTCCTCCGGAAGGGGCGTGCAGGTCTTCAGGTCTTGACTCGGCCTGCTGCCTAGCGGACACTCCACGCACTTGTACGCCGTCGGCAGGTGCTCGTAGACGCTACACGTGCAACAGTGACAGTAAGAATAAAAATCATGCTGCGACTCTTTAAAATTCCATCTTATAACGCACCTGCATGGAATATATTTTGATACCTGTGTATATTAGCTAATATTGCCGTTTACGTCTTTCTTAGTTTGTTGTATTTGATAAGTACATTATTCTCGACATGAGAGTTGTTTACACAACGAGTTGTAAAGAGTATGGTATGTTATTTCAACGTCGTCTTTCATTATAAAAAACCCATGCATTCTTATTAACTGGGATATAATACTCGTGCTTGTTAGTCTGGGTATTCGGCGCTTTATACCTACACGTATTGTTGTTGTTGTTGTTATAATAATAATAATAATAATTATTATTATTATAGTAAATAAAGTAATATCGCATATTATTGTTATTAAGAATAAGGTATGCATTAACATTTGAGAACTACTACAGGTAGGTTTACTACAATTGCTCTTGATGTTGCAGCTGCATCGTAGCACAATCTCGGGTTAAATATATGTCGCATATATAAGAAGAGGCTATGCGTGCCAACCTGCAGTTGTTGCAGGTCCAACAACACAAGTTGCCTCCCAGGAAGTGTTGGGCCTGCCTGTAGGCGCATGCGCGACTGCACACGGAAGTCGGGTGACGCGGTTGAATAGACGTGAACTTGAGATCGCTCAACGTAATCTAAACAGAGAAATACTGCCGTTGAATCGAACATTACTGCTAAAAATACAAGTCGCATCACATCAGATGTACTGCTAACTGGTCCTGCGTTCCTATCAAAATGTAGTATGGCTTTCATCTCGTCTATGCTGTTAGGTTTGTGTAGATGCCATATGTTTCACCTGGTCCTTGTGTTAGTCTCGTAGGGCCCTACCATATCTCCGTGTGAGGACCGGAAGTTGCGATATTGCCGACTCCGCTAGCGTCAACATAATAGTAGCAGCACCGTCACGAGTAATTTAATTGTCAGAATGACAAGTATTTATTATATACGTTGATGATGAATGATGATTGATTAACGTCGTTATACAGAACCGTTCAAACTGCAACACCCTTTAGGAAATATTGACATATATTAGAATGAAGCCAAGAAACTGTACCATAAAACACTCAAAAGAAGGCAAAGAGACGATTTGAAAACGTTCATGTCAACGGAAACTATGTTTTGTCTGCTAAGCAGCTACGGGGGTGTCCGTCATTGCTGTGACATCATTCTTGCTCTTCCTGCTCTTTGCTACATGACCATTCTTCCATATTTACCCGTAACTTCTTATGTTCGTACGTGCCGACTGTTACCCACTCGTGGTGCCCTAGAGACGACTGTCGAAAGTTGAGAATTCGATATCTGGGTTGGCTGTCACCATTTGGAAGAAACTTAAACCACTCTCCTGACAAACCTACAATCAAAAGAAGAAGACGTTTGATCGTCGCAAAGCAAACTTAAAACTACGTCGATCATATATTTACAGCATACCATTCGTCGGCTTTTACAGTTTAATGCCGGTATTCAGCAACATCAATATAGCAATAACTGTCCCTAATAATTATGTATACCCAACACAAAAGGAATAAATATTTAAGCACAACACAACATGAAATGAACAAATAGTAACGCCGATATCGAAATGCTCGTGCCTTATTTGTTCGACACTGTTTGCGTTGTGGCCATGATAATGTCGGGGCTAAACACCTTTGTAATGATGGTAGTCATTGCCGTATTTGCGTGATCCATGCATTAAAACCATACTTTCTAGCATTCACATTTATGTAATTTGCAATTTGAGGAGAAATATGCTTCTCTGGACGCCATCTCTAAAACGTTTTTAACATGTTTTCAATCTCGGGCCACCAGATCGATAGCAATGTCGTACCTTGACAGTGGTGCCAGTTTACGATATGCCACTAACCTTTGAAGTTACTTTTAAGCAAGTAGTGGAGCAGACGGGCCCCATCGTAAGGTTTCATCTCCCGACATAAGCCTTGGTTGTTTGCGCCGCAGTAGTCATTGTGCATATCCTACAACCAAACCATAAGACAGAAACTCATTGCATGATTAGGGATCAAAAGAGAAAATGAAACTTATCCCGTCTTATACTGGCTTGTTTTTGTGTGTTGATGTTGTTGGATTTATTTGTTGTAACATCCCCTGCAATACAGAAATGCTACATTTCAACACAAGCTCTGCCCATTCCGGAGTGTCGAACCCTACTTTCCTTATCCAAACCCCTCCTAGTGGAAAAGAGGTAACGCATTCACAACGATGGCACAATGTTGATATTAACAAAACATTTTGTTTAGTTTTGTTAGTGGTTATTTAGATCGATAATGTCAACATTGTGCCCTTGCTTTTCACAATATCTAAGTTGCTTCGGTGACTCGGAAGCAAAATACAACAAAATAACGTAGACAAATACTTTACATAACATATATATATATAACATTATCTGGATCGAGGAAAGAGCATTCGGAAGGTTGTTTTGTATCAGAGACCTATTAATAATTCCTAACAGCTTTTTGCCAGTATCCAAACAGAAATCGTCTAAAAACTATGCGTCTGACAAACCTTCAATGCGACGGCGAAGGCAAACACGGCATCGCTGACGAACTGCAGCTGTGCTTCGGCCACGTAACCGTTGTGTCGGGTTTGTTTTTCCGTGCCGTCGCACATCCGGCTATAGTTCTGGTTGAACGGTGTGTCAACACTCCCCGGGTAACGGCAGCTGAAATAGTCCTCCCAATATTCGACGAACCAAGGATTCCGTTTGTTGTTTTCGGGCGTCAGACTGAGGAAATAATCTTCAAAGCCTTGCACTGGTTCGGCGAACGGTTGAACAGTAACAGCACCTTCAACCTGCAAAGCCAAATTTGGATATAATTTGAACATGTATGGTAAAATGTTTTACTTTAGTTTAGACTGCCAATATATATAGGGCCTGGGTAGTTCTTCATATCCGAAGGTTAGGGGAAGATATGTATTCTGGCTAGGATATGTTTCTATGTAGTACAACAGCAAGTATATACAAAATTCCATCTTTTTACGCGAACAAACCTGGGTTTTAACAGATGGGCCCCGGAAAACATTTTGCTAAATGTTTTAAAGCATCCAAGAAACAAGTCTGATCAGCCAAATTATCAATTCGATTTTTTTTATCAAACAACAATTGCAATTAAAGTACTTGGCATACTGTACACCTATTCGATAGATCACACACATTAGCCATTGTATTCAGGTGATCTAGGAGAAGAAAAACCCTGACCTAAAACTGCACTAGCAAGCAGTCAGGGCAGCACTTCTGGGAGCCTGTGGTTTGCTAATTATGATGAAACAAGAAGTTGAGTAATTCAACTATCAACGCGCGCGCGTGTAAGCGTCCGAGCACGTGTGCGCGCGCGTGTATATGTGGGTGCGTGCGTGCGTGCGTGCGTGCGTGCGTGTACTTGACCTGTCTCTCGTTGCCGTCTGACACGAGTGTCCGGCCGCCCCAGCCGTCGCTGCCGATCCACGCGAAGTGGCCGGAGAGGTTGGCCCGGTCAACTGCTCTCATCAGCTCGCCCACTTCCTGGTCTGACGCAAACACGATGACGCCTACGGAACACAATACGTCACGGCGGAAATTAGGAAGACAGAACCTATTCCAAGGTGACATTGTCAGTAATGGGCTTAATGGTCGGAACGGGGAGGGGCTGGAGGGCTGAGCCCCCAATATTTTGGTGGAGGGGCTGGAGATAAGTTTAACCCCCAATATTTCGGGAAGGGGTGAGTCTCGAAGGGGTGCAAATCGAAATTGTTGATGAGATTACAAAATTATGAAAAATCTTCAACAGCACCCCCACCCCCGTCTTCCGATGTCATGAACCGAGTGCGTCAGCGACACAGTGGATGAGTGCTGAACTGAAGCTCCAGGCGGGCTCGGCCCCTTCAGTGTTAATTTCCTTCCGTCGCTACTGTGCTAGGGGTCGCCACTGTGCTGACGTCTTTGTCCTAGCACACGAGTTCGAGCACGCTTAATCCTTTTGTTTTGTTGCACCACTGAACTCGGAGTCTCTTAGGATTTTGGCGTTGAAGAAATAATTTATTTATTATTATTTCATTATCATATTGGGGGCAACGGAGTCGTTCCAAGTTGAAACACTATGAGTGATGGGTTTAGATAGGTATGTAGAACACGCTGTCTCGAACAAAATATGATTTCAACAGCAGTGCACGCTTGCATACAGAAGAATGTCCGATCAAGCAGCAGACATACCACTTCCCACATACTGGCAAACATCCCCCAATCGTCTTAGAATATGACATCTTCTCCTGAACTCATGATCAAGAAAGACGATCATTTCGCGATCACAACACAAGCCCGCCTGAAATTATTGATTGTTCTCCCTCTTTACAAAACCGTCTTGCCACTGTATCCAACGGTTGTAGAACTGGGATTATTCTCACTACTTAATACAAATCATTACGCATTGCCATGCCTTGCAACTCGGGACATTGCTCCTGAAAGCACCAACACTGCCATGCTTACATATCAAACACTTAGAAAAGAAGCGAGTACAGAGTATGTGGATACTCGGCTAAGAAATACGGAAGTGGGGTTTAACGTTAACTTAACAATCACAACGTGTTAAATCTATAAACACATAGTATTGAGAGTAGAACGGACGCAAAGGGTACAACTGCAAAAACTGCATCCAAAGATGCAGAATGTCACGTAGATCCTCAACACGAGTTGTGCTGTGAACCAACAACGGTTCTCTGAGAAAGGTGTCAGAACTGTGACCCTGCCAACTACATAAACCTTGCACCAGAACTGACAGTCAAGTCTTGTTATAGACAGTAGTCAAACATTTCCATGTTGTATGTTCAAGAGCATATGTTGTCTTCGAGAGATTCATGACAGATTCAGTCAAATCAGCAATTCCCACACCGTGTAGACCCCCTATGCAGTATTTAGTGTATCATATATGCAACATGATACGTCTTCATATCCAACTGGCTAAGTGCACATGTGCATGCGCATAAACATGTAGCGATGATATCTGCCGCAACACAGTTGTATGATGGGTGGCATCGAATCAAAGTAATCATCAGTTCCATGTGTCCTTCTAATGCCTATGTTTACAAGTAATTCTCTGCACCATAGGCAATGATTAGACGGGGATTTGACTATGCTGTAGAATCTCGTATGCAGTGAGACATTATACAAACTCCTAATCTTCCCTGTCTGGAGAAGGGAAAGATTCAGTTGGCTGAGGCGTATATACATCTTAACTATGTTAATTAAGATGCATTGTATTGTTTACGTAACTGCCTGGTGGGTGTTGCTCTGTTTGGAAATTAACTGAAATAGTTTTGAATTTAAAAAAACCATGTACTTGTAATCGTGTATAATATGTAAGTGTCCAAACTACCGTGCACGTTCGGACATGAAAACAACATAAAATGTTAATCGGTTTTGGTATGTTTTGTGTTTGATAAGTATAGGCATACTATTGATATAGGTATTTCCTTTAACAAAGGATTAATTATTCCAGACAGTTCGATATCAACTTAGGTGCGTATCTGAATAAGAAGTAAAACCATATACATTAACATTTTGCCAATCACGACAAAGCCCTAACACAAATATAATTATTTTGTTTTTGCTGAACAAAGGATATTGACATCCAGACTGATTATAGTAGTTAATGGACAATGGTAAACCCTGAGAAGGAACACATGAAAAGAAGGATAGTCAACAACAACGTTAATTGCAATATATGTATGTTTTGATGGCAGAGGAGCGGCGTTGCACCTACCCCTGGCGTGTCTGTGCGCCCTCAAGCGTTTTATGATAACGTCGTACGTTGACGCCGTTGCCACTCCAGAATCCTTGGGGAGTTTATCAGTGACAGCAAGGCATATTCCCTCCCTCTTGAGCAAATCTTCCACTTCGGAGAATCCCTGTTTACGGATATAACGGAGATCATTTCTGTGGACATGTAATTTGCTCATATATGTACGTGTGTGTGTATGTATATGTATGTATGTATGTATGTATTTATGTATGTATGTATATATATGCATGTAAATATATATATATATATATGTGTGTATATATATATATATATATATGCATATTAAAAATAAGAGCGAATTAATTAATGAGTTGGTGAGTGAGTGAGTGAGTGGGTGGGTGGGGGGGTGGGTGGGTGAGTGAGTGAGTGAGTGAGTGAGTGAGTGAGTGAGTGAGTGAGTGAGTGAGTGAGTGAGTGAGTGAGTGAGTGAGTGAGTGAGTGAGTGAGTGGGTGGGTGGGTGGGTGCGTGGTTGGGTGGGTGAGTGCGTGGGTGGGTGGGTGAGTGAGTTAGTGAGTGAGTGATTTGGTGAGTAAGTGGGTGGGTGGGTGGGTGGGTGGGTGAGTAGCTAAGTGGGTGAGTGGGAGAGAGAGGGGGAGGGAGAGACAGACAGACTGACGGACGGACGGACATACAGACAAACACATATAATAAAAAGAGATGGAGGAGGGAGGATTATACAATCGCAAACCACATGACATGATTGTCAATGACGTAACTATCACGTGCCTACCAAGAGACCGTAGCTGGACTCCTCGTAGACGATGGAGACGTATGTCCAGTTGAAAAGCTTGACGAGCTTCACCATGGCCTCGGCCTGGTGCTTGTCGGACGGGATGGTGCGGGTGAAGAACGGGTAGCGTTGTATCGAGCTGAGGGCGGGACTCGTCGAGAAGAAACTCACCTGAAATTAAAATGAATAACATTTCGTCGCAAGAAACACTGCATGGTACACTGTATACGTATTGACGTTATGCCTTTCTATGGATAATATTTACGTTATCAGTTACATGTTATCAAATGTTAGGGTAAACAGGACAGGTTGTCTTTCTTTGTATATTTTCAAAAGAGAAAATCTTAGGTTAGGAAGATATTTTAAAATGTTTATGGTAATTGTTATGGTTGCAGATTATTTTGTCATGCATACTTTCTTCAGACCAATATATAATCCTACGAGAAAACATATTTCGGGTAGTTTGGCAGATAGTTTTGTGTTGTTTCTTGTGGTTGGATTTATACAGGGTCGCAAGTAAATGTTATAACGCCAGAACATCCAGTCTTCTACTTCTAACAGGCTCAACTGGATAACAGGACACACAAACATACTATTCTGAATGGCCTTGTTCGTTTGCTAATATGGCGAGATCAAAATGTGCTGCACTTTCGTCGAGCTTACAACCTCGCCTGATCCGGAATACGTCCCTAATGCTTGCCTGCGTGTGTACCTTTTTATTATCACTTATTGGCTAACTATTGTTGATGTGGAATGACGGCATATAACGGAACCAGCCAAGAAATGAAGATCATTGTGGATGACAGAGAGATATGGAGACAGTTAACAAGAAAATCGGAAAAAGCTAAACATGATGTGACATGCCCCCCCCCCCGCATGGGACCAAGTTTAAGACGATTGCCGATTGGCTAACTAACTAATTCACGTGACATCTGTTTATTTGGCGTAGTCAATACAACGGAAATACGTCGTGATAACAGCATATTCACGTTACAAGGATGGCACATGTCCGTATCAAACAAATACAGGACGTAAATATGATTTTTTTAAATTAACCCATTGTTGAGATAATTACAAATTGCCCCCAAACGCCAGTTTTATCGACAATTTGGGGCTAGGTGAATTTAGGAAGATACCCTAATTCACCGGACAACTCTTTACGCCTTCATTGAATGTATCCACAATGGCCGCTTGCTATTGACCAGCAAGGAAGTATGCGCGTATTCACGAAGACACTATAATTATAATATGACGCATTACTGACGGCGTATGCACACATTAGAGCGAGGATTCCGGATTAAAGCTGGCATTGTGCGCTGGTCGCCGGACAAATTGCAGACGAGATAATCTCGTTGCCCTGAAGTGCTAAGATACAATCGCAACGACCATGCAATGCAGTAAGTGAATCTGCAATCACCTAGACGCGATTACCGCGGCAGCACAGTCATTATCTGTACACATCCGTAGTTAATTTGCGGCGACCAAGCCATGTTGGAGTGATGTAATTGTGTTGTCGAATTCTGGTCAGTGCAATGCGTCTGATTTAAACCTGGGAGGCGCGACTCCCTTCTGGTTTGTCTCGTTGATGCTGACGTCTCTGGTCGCTGCTGTTGCATGAGACTGCACCGTATACACTGTATGTAAATTATATATAAACATAAAGCCTATCAATACGCTACCCTTGGAGAAACTTGGCCACCAAATCGTCAGTACACGTCGTTATTCGCGAAACGGACATCTTCAGTGAACGCTAACAACATTCATTATGACTTAATAACTAACGCACTTACAAGTTACATAACAATTCAACATTTTGGCAATCAAAATGTTAGAATTGAATACTACTGTATATTGTATCTATCTATATATCTACCTATCTATCTGTCTGTCTGTCTATATATATATATATATATGATATATATATATATATAATTATAATATATTTATATATAGGTTAGGACATATATTATATAGTGTATATAATATATGTATTAAAAATTATGTATATATATATATATATACATATATATAGTATACACATTGAACACATATGATGGAGTAGCGTGTTGTGACAAATTATATACTGTAGTTTTGAACACATTATACGCCGATGTACAATGATGTGGCGTGTTTCTTAACTCTTTTAAAGACAACGTCTGGTCGGTTTTATACATGTTTTAATTGAACCATTTGTATATATATATATATATATGTATATATGTGCATATATATATACGTATATATACATACATATATATACGTATATATATAATATTATATATACGTATATATACATATATATATACACAAATGGTTTAATCAAAACATGTATAAAACCGATCAGATGTTGTCTTTAAAAGAGTTAAGAAACACACCATATCATTGTACAACGGCGTATAATGTTCAAAAGTACAGTATATAATTTGTCACAACAAACTACGCCATCAAATGTGTTCAACGATTCGGCGCCAGATGCGTTTAAAGGTATTCTTTTGAAGAACTGTGTCGTGGCGTAGCAGGTACTTTCATGTAAGCAACCAGCATATGTACGTGCATTGCTTACTCCTTTAAGAAAACCTATCCAGCTTCGATCATCTGCTTCTGATTTCCTTGTTGTTCGTAGAGTCAATAATACCATTTTCTTTAGGGCTTTTTCTGTTGCTGTGCCAGCTCTTTAAAATATGCCCCATCTTAGCGTCAGATCAATTGTAGGTTATCCACCACAGCTCCCTGGCGTAGGCATCCATCTGTTGACAATTTGAATACTGCTTATCGATTTTGAGCTTGACCAACCCTTTTGTCTTGATGCGCCTCTGAGCTTGGTTTCCAAGGTTTTAGACAGAACAGAAGTTACCCTATTATTATTAATGCCCATCGTGTATTTGTGTTTTTCAGACGTACGTGCCTAGACGATGTGTTACATATGTATCGCGACACCAAAGTCCTTTTCCTTACACAGTTCATATCCCGAGATGCAATGTTTGGTTAAGTCACAGTTTATTTTCGTTATAGTCTTACTTATGACTTACATATTTTCATATGTTAAAGTGTACCCTAGTACAAGTGCAAATTTATATGAGTGTCCAATATTAAACATATTGCAATCCTACTCCATTTCACCTAAACGTTCACGGCACCGACTTTATAGTTTCATGTAATTATTAGTTTCATGTAATCGTGTCAACCCATGCCCTAATGTTTGACCCGATAGCTTCATGTAATCGTCGGTTACAAAAAATGTCGGCGTTGTTTCGTTGTTTCCGGCAAATGCTTAACGACGACGACGTCCATTGGGTGGAACGGAGAACTAACCCTGGGGGCAAGCGAAATAGGACATCCTGCCTGTCTGAAAATAGTTTATTTATTTATTCCGACTTGTTGACATATGACAGACATAGGTGTACTTATATCCTATGGCAACTGTGTGGCTCTAACAGCGGAAGATGTTGGACCTTGTCAGAGGTTTTCACAAAGTCACAGTAGACCGCATCAACGTGTCTGTCATTGTCCAGCGTCGTAGTCCATAAATCCAGTACGGCAGCTGGTGAGATGGCCAATGATGACATAAATGTGTGGTGCGCGGAAGCATAGTGCCTGCAGTATCGAAGTCTCGGTCGAGAGAATCCTGGTTTGAATGCTTTTCTTGCCGTTAAAAAATATGAGCAATTTCGTTAAGGTTGGTCTTAATCATCTTTTCATATAAATAACTCACCCACATACTAGTTTATATCAGCTGAAGTAACAACATACGTGATATTATGAATTCAACATTATAACTAAAATAAATAAATGCTCAGGCAGACTCCATAAATGATTACATATAGTTTGAATGGGAACCACCGTAAATATACAAAAAAATGTACATTAGCCGGCTGGTGTTGCAACCAATTGTGTCGCTATTTGTTGTCCGCGAATGACAAGAATACGCTGCTGGACAGACTTCTCATGTTGCATGCCGTCTACGGCAAATCGCAGCCTTTCTAATTAGTATTATAAAGCAACCGATATCGACACTAGTCCTCGCGCTAGTCTAGAGTAGAGATGAAATTGTCCAATTACCGGGAGCAATTTCAAGCGCAAAATCACGCACTTCAGCGACACATCCGCGGTGGGTGCTTGTTAACAAGCCGGAGAGATTCTCAAAGACTACGCCGAGTAGCGTCAACGGTTCAAGGCAATGTACGGCAATTACCCCCATTAGTTACCTGAACGACTTTTGCACGGTCCTTTGGGACACTGAAGGCATCAGTATTTATAACAATTCGGTTATTTAAGACTGTTCATACAAAATCTGTCACTATTGTGATCTTGTAGCTCTCAATAGTTTCGTATATACGTAATTTGGCGATAAATGAACTATTCTAAATTAACTAGTTTTACGACATGTATAGACATCGCTTTGAGGTAGTTCTTGATATGCCAATAACATTCATTGTTCGTCACACAGTTTATAGGTATTGTATTGTATTGTATTTATTCAGATTCCAACAGGTCCAGTGGAAAAAAACAGACATATAAATAATAAAATAATAATAAAACAATAAAAACATTAATAACAATAAGAACAATCGGTGTGTCATATTCTCGTCTTATTGAATTAGGCCATGAGCCAGAGGGTTTGTTGGTACATTTTAGGGACGAATGCTCATAGTGATTTTTGGCTAGGCCTACACCCCTAGAGATGGAAAATAGGTGATGCATTGCAGCACTCCCAACTTTCTGTGTGAAATCACTCTTTTTCACACTATCCCCATATCCGCGACAACAAGTTCTATGAAATTGCTAATGGGGGCCCATACACAAACTACTATGGAATATTTACTACACATCTCAGTAGAATGAAAATCGGATAACATGTGGTATAAATGTCATGCTTTCCATACATATCACAATTATTTTCATTCCTTGAGAATTGTGGATGTTGTGGTATTTTGTCTACCCACATCTCAAAATGCAAACTATGGCATTCAGGTTTTCAACAAAACATGACTTAAAATTCTGGCTAATAACCACATGTATCCTCATTCGAGGTTCTTATTGCACCAGAATGTTGGCTTATGTCCCTAGATATGGAACATATGTGACAAAATTGCACTACATACATTCTTTTGTGTGAAATTGCTCTTTTTAATCCTTTGCTAATTTCTGCGAAAACAATTTTCTATGGAAATTGCTGAAGGGGTGGTCACGCACAAACCATTATACAACTGTTATTATACATCTTATGGGTATGACAATTGTACGTAATATGGCTGAAGTGGCATGCGTCATATACATATTAAAATACTTTTAATACCTTGAGAAATGTTGCATTTATTACATTTTATCTACCGCGTCTCAACATGCAATCCACGCCATTCAGGCATTCAACAAAAGAAATCACTTAACGGTCTGGCTAGTAACCTCATGTATCCACATTCAAAGTTCTTGTTGCAACAGAATGGTCACTGGACTTCACTGTTTATTATGTAAGCACAGTCCGTACATTTTATTGCAGTTATATGTATTATCATGACATTGAAATTTGCAGTTGTTGTCATTGAGATAAAATTACACTTTCTTATGTTAACCACCTAAAGTTCTGGCTGTAACACTAACCAACATACAATGGGCTTGTTGTATACATTCAAATTATATTGAACATTTCACATGCTTAATTTATTATGTCCTTAGTTGAGGTTGGAGACAGTGTTTAGTAATCACAGCCATCGTCCAGTTCATCCTCAGCAACACTGTCATCATTGTGAGCACTAGAAACCTGATTGTCACAGTCTTGAAGTCTGCATATGTCAGTACAACGAGTCCATTTGACAAGCAGACACATGTTGGCAGTTCACACTTCCTGGGGCAACTGCATGCTAGTAGATCCAACACGGTCTCAGGTGCTGGCTGACCTTCCGTCCAGTGTACAACCAGCAGCTTAGTCCCATCTTCTCTTTCCAACTTCCACCCTCTGCCAACTGGGGTCGCATAGTTTGCGCGTTGTGCATGTTTCAACAAACAGTTTCTTCTACATGCTGGCAGTTGGTGGCTCTCTATCTCATCTTTCTTTGCACAGAACAGGTGGTATTTCAGATCTTTGACGTTCACAGCAGAAGATGTTGGTGCATAAAGAAGGCATGTAAATGCCTCTAGTTTGTCCATGAGATCTGGAGAGAGATCCTATTCCTGGCCCAGCATCCTGAATGAGTCCTGTGATTCCTTGTTGTTAGTCAAGAATTTCAAAGCACTTGCCTTATCTTTTCCAGCAAATGCACTGACAGTGTCACATCCAGTGTATGCGTGCAATCCAATGAGAGTTTTTACAAACATCTCTGCCAACAGTAGCTGCTATTTTTCCAATATGAAGGATTCTTGTTTGGGTTCTAGTACCATGTACAGACTGTGCCTACATAATAAAAAGTGAAGTCCAGTGATCATTCTGTTGCAACAAGAACTTTGAATGTGGATACATGAGGTTACTAGCCAGACATTTAAGTGATTTATTTTGTTGAATGCCTGAATGGCGTGGATTGCATGTTGAGACGCGGTAGATAAAATGCCATTAATTCCATATTTCTCTAGGTATTAAAAGCGACAATTGTCATACCCATAAGATGTATAATAACAATTGTATAATGGTTTGTGCGTGACCACCTCTTCAGCAATTTCCATAGAAAAATTGTTTTCGCAGAAATAAGCAAAGGATTATAAAGAGTGATTTCACACAAAAGAATGTATGTACTGCAATGTTGTCACATATGTTCCATGTCTAGGGATGTAAGCCAACATTCTGGTGCAATAAGAACTTCGAATGAGGATACGTGTGGTTATTAGCCACAGACATCATTTTTTGTTGAAAACCTGAATGCCGTGGATTGCATGTTGAGATGTGATAGATAAAATACCACAACATCCACAATTCTCAAGATATGAAAATTATTTAGATATGTATGGACAGCATGACATTTAAACCACATGGATGACGATTTTGTGTTCTACTGGGATGTATAGTAAATATTCCATAGTAGTTTGTGTATGGGCCCCCTATTAGCAATTTCATAGAAAACTTTTTGTTGCGGATATGGGGATAGTGTGAAAAAGAGTGATTTCTCACAGAAAGCTGGAAGTGCTGCAATGCTATCACATATTTTTCATCTCTAGGGATGTAGGCCTAGCCAAAAATCACTATGAGCATTCGTCCCTAAAAATGTACCGGTTGCCCACATTTTCGGTCCTGGCTCAAGGCCTAAATCAACTAACGGTAAAATATGAAGTTCCCTATTACATTATGAATTTATATGTAGTATGTCCCTAACCTTGGGGTAGACTTATTAATCCATAGGCGTCGGAACCGGGTTGGCTTGGAGGGCTGAGCCACCCAATATTTTAGGTGTGGTGTTTGAGATAGGATTAGACCCCCAATATTTAGGTAATGTGTATGGATATTGAGGTGTAATTTTGAAGTTTTTGGTCAGCCTCAAAGGGGAGTGCAATTAGAGGTTTTTGGAGAGCGTCGGTGTTGTTTTGGCGAGGCTCAAGAGGGGATGCAAATTATGGTTTTTGAAGAGCCTCACGGTGGGGGGTTGGCGAACCTCAAAGGAGTGTGCAAATTGATATTTTTGAGAGCCTAAAGTTAGGAATTTTTTCACCAAGCCTAAAAGAGTGCATTTGGAGGTTTTGGGAGAGCCTCAGTCCCGCAATATTCACCACGTTTCGACGTTTAAACACGTCGCAGCATTCTAATTACTAAACAAAAATTCCCATCTTCTGGATGACGCTAGGTACATACACCGACGCAGAAGACGGTTTCCTAGAGAATTTGTACTGACGTTTGCTATGACGTAGATTTGAGAAGTTTTTCGTAAAACATGTTGAAACATCCCCAACTGATTCGTGGCCGGTTTACGTAGCTCGGAACAAACGCAACAAACACGTGTAACGTAGTGAACAATCAATTAATGTCCGTCTAACGTCTCGTACGAACCGTATAACCGGAAAGATCCGTTAACCATCTGGACATTTCGAGAACAAATTGAAATAAAGGTAAGTTCTTAACGGTAAGTTCTTACATAGAGCACTATCCAGTCCTCAGGACTGCTCATACCGCTTTACAGTTTACTCCCTGCAGACTTATTCAATCGAACACCATCTCGACTTCGTTAGGAAGCATCTAGCCACGCTGCAACTAATGCGCGAAGACTGCTCGAACACAAGTATCCACCACTGTCTATAGCCAGGTACTCATTCATACAGCAACGTAGTGTGAACGAACTTGCCCAAGGTTCGACAACGCAACACAGAGTTCGAACCCGGGTTCTCTCGTTCGAGAGTCGGAAGTCACTGCACCACTGCGCTCCAAAGGGTGTTTCTTTTCCTCCGAGGGTCATAGATCATTCCCTGAAAGTTTGCGAAACGTTAACATACCCCCTTCCCCTCCGCGCATACATGCACACACACACGCGCGCGCACGCACGCACGCACGCACGCACGCACACACACACACATACACATACACACACACACGAAAAGAAATATTATAGCCTAAGTCATCGACTTCCAGTGGGGTTTCATTGCTGACCAGACATGGGGGATCAAGTGACTATATTCTCCCCGGGATACACAATATGTAGTAGGTTAAAGGTTTATTTCCAACCGGCTGCAATCGAGGATGATACAGAGTAAACGATGCAGTTTTTGTATTGACAATAAGGACCTCTCTCGTATTAGCATTGTCGTTTTCTATCCATAATACCACCAAGCAACAGAATTAATGAAATTATTGTAATTGGCTAAACTACCGCATGCTGCGGAGTATTAACAACATTCCCAGTGCCGTATTGGCCCAGGCGTTCTGATTACAAGGCCTGGTTGGACGGATTTGGGCCTTCTGGCCACGACATTTGTAATGGGAAAATAGAAGGAAACAACTGACGAACAACACCGATTTGCCACATGTTAGTGGCCGCTTCGTCATATTTGGTGAGTGGCGGATCGACCAAGCTGGTGTAATAAACATTAGTTATGTTCCCTTGTGCAACTTCGTGTGGGTACTGAGACACCAACGGTAAGATGCTGTGACACCATGCATATATGCAAGAGCTTGCCTAGCATGGATCAGGCTAATGGGTGTATGTAATATACTGCTAAGCCCTGTTAAGTGCATCATGTCAGTTAGTCAGTCGAACTACCCATGTTCGCCTGTGTAATCTGTATCAACTTTAGCAGCGTCCAATAACACCAGAGGTCGAACTTAGAAGCCGAACCCACGACTCGTCGGCGACGTCTACAAATATAACTAACTATAACCTTTACAATCTTGGACAAGAGAAAAAGCGACAGGGAAGAATGGAACGGAAGAGAATGTGACAGGAGAGAAGACGGCAGGGGGAAATACAACAACCAGACAGATGCAAACCGGAGAAGGAGCTACTTTGAGGGAGTCTTTGAATTGAAAATTTATGGGGGTACTTTGTCGGGAGGGAAGATGTGTACATAGAGAGATGGCCTACATCTAAGTGGAAAGGGGGCAACAGTATTCTCAGAGAACCTAATACGTCTATTTTCAGTGTTCATAATTATGTAAACAACATTTTTTTATTTAAATGAAAACGATTTGAGGATATATTTGTATATGATTGGCTTTTTTCCCGGGCAACGCCGGGTAACTCAGCTAGTGTGTTATAAAGTGGGTTACACTTTTATTAAGAAACGTTAATGTGTCATAAGTACCTGTGGTATCTTGAACAACTTCAGCAGATTTGCCACTTGAATCGAAGTAACGCTAGACGGCGCTCCTACGACTCCCGCAATCAGATCCGGCTGGTGGCCATCTTTGCAATTTTCGTTATTCCCCGCGAACCTGGACACAGAGCCTGAAACGGTATGCGAAATACGTGAACAATACACAAGCGTTATGCGATATTTTGCTTAGGCCTATATGTTTCGAGTTAATGTTACTCGAGAGAAGGGCAAAGAGGGCCATATTAGAGGTACAGGGTATGTTGTTATTAAAATTAGGTAAGTTGGCTGTTGTTTAATGTACAAATAAAAGAATGGATGTAGACTGCGTTAATTTTGGCGACATGGTACTAATACTAATTACTATTATTATTACCATGTAAGTTAAATTTGTAAATTATTTACAAATCTAACTTACATATTGTTGTTCTTCGATTGTTTTCTATTCGTAAGGCATTCGTATTAAAACATATTTTTGTTTTCTATTCATTAAGCATTCGTATTAAAACATACCTCCGGTGAAAAATAGTTAATGCAGCAGCCTGTCGCATTGATCACAACGTGTTACAGAACCTTTAATAACGAGGTTAACATTTAGCGCAGTGTGTGTGTGTGAGTGTGTGTGCGTGTGTGTGTGTGCGTGTGTGTGCGTGCGTGTGCTTGAGATTGAATATGACTTGCAAGAGTGGCCACTCTTAAGGAGCTCCTTCAACTGTTGTGGAAATGTCTCCAAGTTGGTTGTTTAGAAGAACTGAACTGTTTGAGTTGGCATACACTGACTTCTGTCAAAACTGTAGTTTCTCGGGATTTGCCACGACCTTTCGTGCACATTTGACGCATTACCATGTCACAACGGACGGATTCCGACACAAAAGTACTTTCAACAATAGGGGCCTGCCGATTAAAACAAATCTTATATTGTAATGCTGTGTACAATATGTATTGTTTTGTTTTCTTTGTTTGACGGTGCTGCAAATAACGGGAGAATATGGTTGTTGTTGTTGTGTGTTTGCGTGCGTGCGTGCATGCGTGCGTGCGTGTGTTTGTGTGCGTGTGTGTGCGTGCGTACGTGCGTATATACGTGCATGTGTGGGGGAAAGCACACGTACCTGTGGGCGTGTTTATGTGCGTGTATATACATATTGTATATTATGTGCGTGTGTGCGTGTGCGTGTGTGTGCGTGTGCGTGTGTGTGTGTCAACATAAATTGATAATAAATTCTGAAAGTCCAACGAGCACATTATACTCATCATGGATTGTGTATCATTAACAAAACGAAAAATCACATTTGGTATGAATTGTTCCCGTGCTGCAGTTAACATTTAAAATTATGATAATTGTTGGTGATTGTAATCATCTGAACGGTGGACCATTTGACATCGCACTTATCAATGTTTGCGCTGTATGGCTTAAATTAAAAATCCGACAGTAGTTTCGGCCAAAATTCGTCTTGCAGACTGATCAGTATACAGCCTAATGGTGCGCGATATTTTCGCTTTCATGTTTAGACGCAAGCTCATTATGACTGCGTTCGCCAGATCCTCACACTTACGTGCCTCTTTAGATGTTGCAAGAGGTGGCCTTCTTAATTACGTAATTCAGTCTATCGGATACCTGCTTGCTAATGTTGGATGACACTCACTGTGTTGACCGACCGACAGTCCACTAATACAGTTGTACCGCGAACGCCGAGGTTTATATATTGGTTGATGAATGTACATAGACGTCGGGACCGGGGAAGGGCTTGGAGGGCTGAGCTCCCCATTATTTTGGTGGCGGGTTGGACATAGGCTTAGTCCCTCAATATTTCACCAAGAGATGCAGCTGGGGGTTTCTGGTGAGCTTCAAGGGGGGTAGCAGTTGAAGGGTTTTGGTAATCCTCAGCCCCCCTCCCAAATGTTCACCACTTTCCGACGCATGTGATGTAGTTCATACTTAAGAAAGGCTGGTAGGGTGGTGCTTAATGGTTCTTGTGGAGTATGCGAACTTTGCTTTGAAAATATGCAATCATAAACGACTGTTAGTGACACTTGTTAAAAAAAAGTCCTGCGACACATTTCCCCTTCCTTTATTTCTATGCAATCTGATTCTGAGCAAAGATAGACTGGAATAACAAACTGAAAAATAAAACAGCAACAGAATGCTGGAATATATAAAAGAGTGAAATTAAATGCATAGTCAATAAATCTGTACCCTTCAAAAAATGATGAAGTCTACAAGATTTATAAAGAAGCACTTAACCAAGCTACAGCTGAAATTAGAAATTCAAAGAGAAGCTATGAACAACAATTAGCTACTAATATAAAACATGACAGCAAGAGTTTGTATGCGTATGTTCGAAGCAAACAGAAAGTCCAGGATAAGGTCGGTCCTCTAGAAGATAGTGCTGGAAATATAATATCAGAGGGATTCTTAATGGCAGAAGACCTGGATGAGTATTTTAGTTCAATGTTTACCAGGGAAGATATTAGTTCACTGCAAGTACCAGAGGCTAAGTTCAAGGGGGCAGATTCAGAATATTTAGGACAGTTAATTGTAACCCCAAAATGGTAGCTAAGAAAATAAGGGCTATGAAGGATAATAAATCACCTGGAGTGGATGGGATTCCGCCCAAACTACTATTGGAAATTGTAGAACAAATCTGCGTACCACTTGCAACAGTTTTCAATTAGTCATTAGAAGAGGGAGTGGTTCCTTTAGAATGGAAAGAGGCAAACAGTATACCGTTATTTAAAAAAAGATTCGAGAAACAAGTCAGAGAACTATAGACCAGTGAGTTTAATATCAGTGATTTGCAAATTATTAGAAAGACTAATTAAAGATCACATGGTGGATTTTCTTTTTAAACATAACTTGATAAACCCATCTCAACATGGGTTTTTTAAAGCGAGGTCATGCTTAACAAATATGTAATGTTTTTTGGAAGACATCACTAAGCGGGTAGATGAGGGATCACCAGCAGATATCGTCTACTTAGATTTTCAAAAAGCTTTCTACAAAATACCACATCAAACATTACTGCTTAAATTAAAGGCTCATGACATAGGAAGTGGTATAATTAACTGAATAGAAAAATGGCTGATTGACAGAAGATAACGTGTAGTAGTTGATGGGGAGGCTTCAAACTGGAAATAAGCTTTGAGTGGGGTACCACAGGGATCAGTACTAGGACCTATGTTATTCTTAATATATATCAACGATTTGGATGATGAAATAACAAGCAAGGTATTGAAATTTTCGGATGATACAAAAGTATTTAGAAGCATTAAAAGTGACGTAGATAGACAGCATTTACAAGATGATCTTGACAGGTTGATCAAATGGTCTGAAAAGTGGCAAATGCTGTTCAATTTTGGGAAATGTAAATGCCTCCACACAGGACATGGGAACGAAGAGGTAGAATATACAATGGGGGGGGTACTGTACTAAGTACTACTGTAAAAGAAAAGGACTTAGGGTTAACCATTAGTGCTGATATGAAGGTTTCCGAGCAGTGCGGAATTGCAGTTTCAAAGGGAAATCAAATCCTTGGATTAATTAGGCGAAATATAGCGTATAAAAAAAAGAACTAATAATACCGCTGTACAAAACAATAGTGAGGTCTCATTTAGAATATTGTATACAAGCGTGGAGGCCATATCGCAAGAAGGACATAGATATGCTAGTAAGAGTACAGAGGAGAGCGACTGAAATTATACCCAAACTGAGGGATCTTAGTTATGAAATTCGCCTAAAAGAATGTGGTTTAACAACACTAGAGACCAGGAGATTGAGAGGAGATCAGATAGAAGTGTTTACAAAAATAAATGGTTATGAAAATATTGATAGAAATATTTTGTTCTCAATTACGAAAGATAGAAGGACTAGAGGACATGAAGTTACATTAGCAAAGGAGCAATGTAGATTAGATATAAGAAAGTTATCATTTTCACAAAGGACTGTAAATTAATGAAACAGATTATCTGCTGATTGTGTGGGTGCTAATAGCGTGAATATGTTTAAAAATAAAATCGACACATACCTCAGAAGGGCGGGATACACATATATAAAAGGATTGGACTCTCGATAAGCCAAAAGGCTTCTTTGTCCACCTGCCACCTAGAGTTAATTCTCTGGGTGGCAATCTTGTTAAATCTGGTTAAAATTCGCAATTCCAATGACATTTATTGAGAAAGAGGCAGACTTGATAAACAGTGTTTTTTTTTAAATCGAAAGACACGAATAAACTAAAGAAACAATGATATGCATTGTTGCCAACTGCAAATAACAAATGTGTATTGAGAACAACAGTTGACAACGCCAGCATACTTGACATCTGAAGAAGATGAAGTAATCATTGCGTGGGAACGCTCATCTTTGAAACGACACTCGCTACCATCCTGAGATAGAGACGTATGGCCTAGACGTTTTGCAACGGTTGGCCTCTCTGGGTTCGCACACTTACAACCGATCAATGATGTGTATGCAAGTGGTGTGCGTGCGGGCGTGCATGCGTGTCTGTGTCTTCGTTACGATTCTTACTAGACTGATTAAGTATAACTCACACGCGATACTAATAAGTCTTCCGTGAAATATGGACATTCATGCAATGCTGACAACAGTAATTGTCATCTGTGGACCATCACGTCAACTGGGGATATCTGCATAAAACAATATGATAAAGGTTTGTTTGGTGCCCACCACGATTTAAAACAAGACAAAACCATGGAATATGACGCAAAGTCTACATATCAAACAACAGAATAATAATAAAATGATATGATGTTAGGTCTTTGAAAACTATTCTTCGAAACAACAACGATCTTTTTATTTGTTATCATATTTTCTACTAAAATTGCTTTAAAGGATGTTTTCTTTTGATTGCATTATGTGGCCAAATCGCGTTGGACATATTTGCGTCGAATAATTTATAGAAACATATATATATGTCAAAATACGAATTTGCCAGACAAAAGAACACTAGCGCGTATGCTACTGTTTTCTCACCGGCAGGCCCTTAGACAGAGACCCGTTGGTCCGTTATTGGAAAGAGTTTTTTTGGAAAATTGCAACGGGTTTTTCTTATTTAAATAAAGGCTCTTTTGGTCTTGGGTTAGGGGATTTTTATTTTTCAGATACCATGATTTGGACGTTTTCGGAGATCCCTCAAGAGGCGGTGCAGTTGGAGGTGTTCGGAGAGCCCTCAAGAGCCGTTAATCATTTGGATGCCATGTTAGGTGTAATTTGAAATTGCTCTTTTGGGATATGTCATATCTGCAAACTGTTCTTTCCATGGAAACTGTTAACGTCTTACTGCGCTTTTATGACGTTGCTCCAATTATGCAAATGTTTGCTAAAATAAATCTGGTAAACAGTATCTATATAACATATACGAGGGATTGATAGGGCAAGAGTGTGGGTAGGTTGGGACTTGAACGTGTTTCGTACAGTACAGATATCCTAGATAAAATCCTTCGTGTCAAGAGTAACAGTACACACACACACACACGCGCTTGTGTGTGTATATATATGCACATACATGTATATATATATACATACATATATATATATATATATGTGTGTGTGTGTGTATATATATATGTATGTATGCATATATATATATATATATATATCCATATATATATATATATCCATATATCTATATATATATATATACTACCGAAGAGTAGTATATATACTACCGAAGAGAGATGACAAACTCCACGACTGCAGGAAAAGGGGAAGACCACGGCTAAGATGGGAGGATTGCTTTAAGTGACATTTCAGAAAGACGGGTGAAGATGAACGGTTGAGAGATAGAGTTGCTGAGAGATCAATGGATGCCAAGAACGGACACACAAGTGCAGCAGTATATGACCTGAACATTACTCACGTACAGGAGAACTAATATACCAAGACATACCTCGGATGAAGTCGACGGACTGTTCAAGGCCATAGATGTCGCGGTCGCAGTCGTCCTTAATCCTCGCGCCCAGTTTCACCCCGGGGATGACATTGCGAGCGTTGATCACGTCGATGGTGTACAACATGGCCTCCGTCGCTTGAATGCCGCCCTGTGGCATGATCTTTCCGCACACCAGCAGTTCGTCCCTCTCATGCACCATCATCAGTCCGCCTATCGTCACATTACCTTCGACGACGGCCACGTAGTCCTTGTACGGCCACACGATGCCCTCCCCGGCCAACGTCCGGAATACGGTCTCGTGGTCAGCTACATCGTAGGGCGCAGGTACCTGAACCCCGGCAAGTGTCCACGGTGTGCCTCGTTGCCTCGTCTCGTTGGCCGGAGAGAGATTACTCGTCGGCAGGAAGATCACGACGATGACAACCAAGACAAAGCCTTTGCTTGTTTGTTGCATTGTCGGAACACCGTTTTCACTTCACTGCTTTCCGACCCGGTCGATCGCTGCGACTATGCCGCGCGATCATCAGCGAGGATAACCGCGGAACCGTGTTGACGGCAAACTAGGCACCGCTGCAGAGCCATCGACGCTCTGCGTTCTACAGCTCTGAGCACGGCACTGTAATGATTTTTAAATGGACATCAGTGGATGACAGTAGTTCAACATCCGCAATCAACTTAACTCTACCTGATTTATTCCGTGTTGAGTAAACATATCAGTTCTTGGGAAGGGTAACGAGAAAGACATTTATGTCGATAGTTTGGCAATTATCAAATACGTTGTAAAATTGAAACAACGTTTTGTGGTGGGTCATATTCATGTTACTGATGTCATACTTTTTATAATTGTGTGTATTTGTTTTAAACATTATTAAACAAGTCATTGGTATTCGCATGACGAATAATTATGTGCTCATATAAGAGTACATAAATTTAGGCAAAGAGCAACATTCATCGACGTATTTGAGAAAGGACACTCTTCTATATCGTTGGGTTCTTAGCGTCTGGTCTGACTAATATTTGTATTATCTTGGTGACATTGATTTGCGCGACATTCATTTGTGACACTGATATTTGTTAGCGCACACCTGTGTTGACGTTTCAGGAACAAAACAATTTAAATATATGCTGTGTGTGCCTAGTTCCTTTATAATAGCCACACGGCGTTCACGGGGAGAATTGCTACAGCAGAATGATATTCCTTATACTATAAAAAACCCGAAAGTAACGACAAGTCTTTTTTTCTGGATATAGTAGCAAAGTGTCATCGTTGTATCAGTGTTGCTGTTCCATACAGTTGCTTGGAAAACTTGATTGCACGTTTGGATCCCGCCCCCCTGCCTCCCCCCGAAAGCAAATGTGATCGAATGTTGGATTACACGGTCAACGGCATGTTGGTCGTGGCCGTGTTCGCATCTTGCTGTGTTTTGACGCACGTGCTTCAAATGTCCGCATGCGTTTTGTGATGATCTACTGGCGCTGAATAAGGTTAAATCCTGGAGGTTTGTTTGTAGAGTCCCGGATATGATTCTTGTTTCTTTTGTCTGTTGCATACAACTCTCGTCGATCGCTATCTCTCTTTCTAGGTGATGCTGGCTTCAATGGCGGATTTAGGACACGATAGAAGGGGCAGCTTGCCAGCGGCCCGCTCTCCACAATTAAATGTTATGGGAGCGTCCACAAAATGCTTTTTTGGTAATTACTTTGGGTCGAAACGTTTTAGATGTAATTTGAATGCTCCAATATGATGCAAATTGATGTTACAAAATATAAATGGATAAAAGTCGTATTTTGCATTGGAATCCCTACTGTAGAAGGTTTGCAGGAATTGGGACTATTAGCTTACGATTGGTTACCCGGCCGAATTACTACCCAGGGGCCTTCATAATCCTAAATCCGGCGCTGGTTGGTTTCAAATATCCTGCATGCTTGTTCTTCATTGAGCTGGCTGCTACAAGATGGTTTGATACACACATTGCATCCAGAAAGTGTTATACCGTATATAACAAATTAAGTACATTTGCTAAAAGACCCAAATTATTGTCTACTACATTTCCATGTATACCAGTCACCGTTCTGGTGTAATACCACTGCCGAGCATACTTAGCACACTACCTCCTTCTCCCATTTGGTCCTCTCTCGAAATTCGCTATTTACGACCTATCCATTTGCGCGACCACTTTGACACATCCGTCGTCATTACTCCGAGAGTACGCATGAGTGGTCGGTGTGACGCGACACGACTCTCCAGAGGAGTCCGTCAAACACGGCCTGGCGCTCACCATTCTCCGGGCTTCGGCCACGGCGGTCGGGATCACGGCAACAGGTACTCCATCCGACGACAGTCGTGTCATCGTGACTTCGCACAATGCAACGACTGGCGTGCGTCCACAATTAGTGTTAACTGGAAGAGTCCCTATGAAAATGGCGTTTTGGTGTGATGCGTGAATTGGTTCGACAATGTTTGCATGAGACATGTTGAACCAGTGAATATTGAATGTAAAGTTAATTTTCACGAATTTTTCACTCCAGGTCAGTTGATTAATGCTTCATGCGCTGAAAAACAATCTATTGATAAATTAACCATCCAACACAGGATAGGTTACAGTGACCGCCTATGTGAAATATATTGTGGTCTCACTGTGCAACTACTAAGACAATGACTATGGTGATGGTGGTGGTAAATAGATACATTTGTAATTGTATAAATCATACATACAAACATCAACAATAATGTAGAACGTTCGGTGAAAGAATATACAATTCCGGGTTGTCAATTAAGGATGTAACCAGTTGGTTTAAATTATACCAATGTAAGATTAAGTAATGCTTAAATGAACTGGTCGCCGTCAACTGCTAAATAACCATAAACAATGCAATGACTTCACGTGTAGTGTTGGTGATGAACATTCTCATGTCACAGCCCAAAAAGATGCACCGAGGGTTGGGTGCGTGTACTCGTGTGCGCGCATTGTGTGTTTTCCATATGTGTACATTATGAACACCATCTCGACTTCTCTGGGAAGTATTCAGCCACACTGCAAGTAATGCGCGAAGATTATACAAGCGCAGTTTACTGTATGAAATAATGAATGATGTCAGATATGTGGAATTTTGCATTATTGCATATCACATACATGCATTATTAAACAAGGATCTTGTTAACAACATGACACACTGTAATTTTTTTGTAAGTAGCATTGATAATTTTCAGGAATATGCTCTGCTACTGTATGAAAGGGAACACTCAGAATTGATTACAAGGATATACATGTTTGCTTAATTCTGTGAACGCTTGGAAATGTAATAACCTACAAATTTTTATTAAAATATAATTACAGCCAGTCATACGAATTACAATTCACACGAGAAGACTGTGTCGAATAAAATGACCAAAACAGTTGCTAAGACATGATTAAAAATTGAAACACAGAAAAAATATAATCATATCTGGTTAGTAGTATATATAAAAGTAGCTAATATATATATACATACGTATATTATATCTTATATGAATTTAATTATCAACAATTTTGACTGTTATTATTATATATATATATATATATAGAATAACAGTCAAAATGGTTCATAATTAAATTCAAATAAGATATAATATACATTTTATATAAATACAGTGGAATATTACCAAGATAATAGTTAGAATAAGACTACATTATAGTCAATAAACAATTTAAATAATACATATTATACAGGAGTGACATATAAAAACACTGGACATTAATAATTACTTGTAAACACATATTTTAAATGACGGATTCATGCCTCATAAGTCATGGACACGGTCCAACATAGGTCGCAGTGCGTTCCATTGATTTCGGGCTAACGACTGTAGTGATATTTGTTTTCATCAAGTCGATATAAAACATTGTCTAACTACCAATTATTTCATCACAGAGGCACTTATGAACAAGTTGCAGATGGTACACAACTCAGCGGCAAGACTTATCTCAAGTCACCGAAAGCACCAGCACATAACACCTGTGCTCTCGAACTGCACTGGCTTCTAGTTCGCTGGCGTATCCAGTACAAACTGCTGGTCCTTGTCTTCACGACTTTACATGGTCTTGCTTCGGCGTATATCCAAGATCTTATATAATACCGTATACGCCCACCCGCAACCTCCGATCTGCTGATCTACATCTGCTTGTAGTCCCGCGCTACAACTTAGTCTTAGAGGGCTATGGCAGACTCCGTATCTGGACCTATGCTCTGGAACGCTCTGCCAATAAACGTTCGTCAAATAGACACTTTGAATAAATTCAAAATTTGCCTTAAAACTTACCAATTAAGCAGGCGTACTTCGACTGAGGAACCGTGCTGTAGGACACTTTTTATGAACATGTATTTACTCAATTAATTTATGTTTTATTATAGAATCTATTTTAATTTAGTTTTTAGTATTTATATGTTAATACAATTTATATATTATAATATATATATATCCTTTTACTTAATTATCTTAATGTTTGTGCAAATGTGTCATGTATTTTGGTTACATTATATATATAATCTTGTTAATCTTAATTAAAGGTGCTCAATCACTTCGTTTGCCCATCGCCAATCCCGTTCTTTTATGTCCAGATGTGTAATGTGTGAATAGTTTAACTAGTGCGCGCAGTCGGTTTAATAAACAAAAATGCGTACTTGTTTTTTAATCGTCAAAAAAGAGTTGTCGTTACAGCGGGTATCGCTGGCGAAACCAATTGCGCTGTCTGCCTACTGCGCCACTTCGGTCACGTGCTTTACGCGAGATCGGTATCCCAGGCATTCGAAAACAATAACAACACACACGTGCTTTAGCGTATCAAGATGAAGATTATAATTCCAAAGTGGTTGTACGAAGGTACGTATTACACTATCGCAGTTAGCAACAAGAACGCGTAGCCGTGTATTAATTCAAAGAGAATTGCAACTTGCGAACGTCTACACTCGAGGCTGACTTTAGTCTTTAACTTAAGTTCTAACTCAAAAGTTTAAGTCTAAGACAGTCACCATTATCAGCCAGAGAGTGACAACGAGCATAATATTTCATATGTATTATATTTGGTTACGCAGGATGTTGCTAATAAGCTGTTATTCCGACAATACATATTGAGAGTAGATGACGTGAGGGTGCGAAATGACAAGTAACATTGCTTTGGCAGCAGGCCCATGTTGTTCGTGCGAGTAACGTAGTCAGGGAGCATCCGTAATTTCGTGCAACAGAACATCAAACACGGGAGTATTATGTTGGTGATCGTAATTATTAAAACATTTTTGTGACTCACATTTTTGATACTATTACTGCAGAATATTGTTGATTTGCATTGTATTTTATGCAAAATAATTAAGATTTTTATATGACAAGCATGATGGTGATGATTTTATTCAATATAAAAATGTAAACGTGTAAATACATGAAATACCAATACATCTAGAGTACACCATATATAAGGATTACACAAGAAAATGCACGCATTTGTCTCCATTGTGGTCCTTGATGCCTGGCTATAGTGTATGTAATGCATTAATTGGTATCCTGTGATACCTTTCAACTGACATATGCCGGTTATTCTTATGTATTTACCAATATATGTATATATTCTAATACTATATGTAACTTGAATTATGATATTGCTAGAGACCACACTGCAACCCATGAATGAGAATGAGAGGAGGGGCTAGAGGCAGTCATCCAGGCCAGGCACAAAGTTCTACTGTTTACTCAGAGGGTGGATTACCACTGTAAGTCTTTAGAAGATTCCAGCAGTTAGTCATGTCTCTTATGAGAGCAACAAAGGCATTTTATTATGGATTTCCTGGCTTGATTTAACAAACAAAAATGATAATGGCCTTTCAACTACTTGCAACTGTGGTTATTAACTAGAGGTTTCTGCCTGGGAAAGTATGTTCCATGAAGCGAAGCCTCTGTGGCTCAGTGTCATCAACGTGCAAACAATTTGTAAACTGTCCTGTCAGAAACTTAGCTGTCAACCCTGACTGTTTTTGAATTGAATCACGCAACTGTTGCAAAGTAAGATGAAGTTAATTAAATCTAACGGAAAATAAATTTACATTTTTCTACAAAATGTATGAATGTAGAAGTATAAATTACAAAATGCATGTTATTGATCAATTGTAGTGTTTTAGATGTGCTTTTTTTCTTGAAAGACCACACTAAAAACAGAACTTCTATAATTTACATGTACAAAAGGATTGGTATCTTAACAAAACATGGGCTGCAATTCTTTGTATAGTAACGGTAATGATCTACTCTCTCACATAAATCAGTCGCAAGCTATCGATACATGTTATTGTGATGGACATTTTCACAGTATTGAGGGGTGGTGGTTTTCTGAACATAATAAGCAACATAATATTATATTCATACGAATAAATATGCGTGGCTGAGGCTCACTACTCTGAAATTACTAACCTGTCTAGAAAAAGTTTTGCGAACGCAGCGTCTGTTCTTAGACTAGTCTTACTCCAGCTGTTTCTTTTGTGACTTGTCAGTTGTCTTGTGTCGTTCCACAAATCCATACTGGTTTTTCCCAAATAAACCGTCTGGCGCGAATATTGTCATTGTCTGCGTAATTTGGCCCTTTTTCGCTGCGTCGGTGGCATATGTCCGGGGATGTCCCAACGCCGGCGTAAATGCCATAAAATAAGAACGTATTGTATAAACACTTGCGAACACTACTATCAACAAAAACGGCTTGATCGAGGCATCAATCTTGAGGGTCAGGGGTCAGTCTCGCCCAAATTTGCGAACACGATACTATTATATGAAGTTTCCACTTCCAGGTGCATGTCCATGTTCAAGTAAGTGTTGCTAGTTTCGACTCGTTCGACTCGAAACCAAATTCTAAATAGTTCGCAGTTTGTTTATTAATTTCAACAAAACGAAGTAGCACAAGTGCACCATGCAACGAACTAAGATATTATAGTGGATACTTGACAGCTTTGCTTTTTCGGAAAATTAGTCAGAAAAGCCAGGAGGATAACAATCGAACTTATATTGCAGGTTTAAATTTACTCTCAACATGGACGACGGCGCCTAGCTTAACATGTAAACATTTAGTGCGCATGACCAGAGCCTGCCAACCTCCTCTGATGGACAGAAATCATTTCACTATTTGTACAAAATAGTGGCGCCACAAGGTGGACCGCTTCGTGACAGCGAACCTGGTTGCTCCACGTAGTGGATGGAGAACGAATTAATCGTGACCTAGCGACTGACACGGCAAGCTCATTATTTTGATAAATAAAGCCTTCGGAGTCGATTGCTTTGTGCGAGTGTCGTGCGACGTTGAGTGTTTGGAACTGTGCGACTAATTAATTGAACTTAATTAGCTCAACTGGCGTCTGTGCGACACGCAGCGTGATCGGCACTAACTGTAGTAGCATGTCTTTTCTTCTAACCAAGTGAAAGTTTGACCTGCATTTCTGTAGAAACGCACGAGGACTGAAGAAGGAAGTAGGAAACAGCACCCAGTCTCCGACTCAAGCCGGTAGAAATGATTTGCTGACGGGACGTTTCTGGATCGTTGGCGACGTTGGTGTTTAACGATTAATGTATGTGAGTCTTCTTCTGGAGTTGTGTAATGTAATGTATCCTTTGACTTTGTATGTTTAACAAATGCCAACAGTTAGCTTACCGTTGGCATTGACGTTGCTAAGCTAAGCTAAGGCTAATTTAAAATTGGTCAACAAAAACTGCCAACTGTGCATATTTCCTATTGTAGTATTGAGTATTGGCTTTGGCATTGCAATTGGACGATACTGGGGTGATGTTTGTAGTTTGCAAGTCCTGTAGCACTGTGACTGTCTGTAACTAAGTAGGAATGTGGTATTTCAGATTCTATGACGGGGAAAAGTCTGCCCTTTCACAATAATCAAAAAAATAGTTTGTAATGCATATTATTCATACTGCTGCTGTTGTTATTCAAACTGAATCATGCGAATGACACTACTAGAGTCTAGAAAAGGGAAGTTTACACAAGGACCAAGCCAAGGCTAAGCCTACATGAATGACATGCAATAAAATCACTTGATTAATGATTTACTTTTATTTTCATTTCAGGTTTCTCTAGAGGTGTCAACAAACTTCGTTGATGCGCACATTGGCGTTTGTTCGCCTTTCACTGTACCAAATATCCCAGATAGAAAATAATCTGTACACACCCTCCATCGCTCATCTTGTTCTCCGATCCTGCAGCAGAATACAACAACAGACGACAGCGAAGACAAACTTACTTCACGGTCCCCATTTAAATTACTTCACCTCTCCTACAAGCGTCCAATCACTTGCTTTATCAAAGCTCCAACCATCAACATCAAATATGGCAGAGAACAAATTCATGTGTGACTACGCGAAACGCGCTACGTCAGGTTGTAAGAAATGCAAGAAGAAGCTGGAAAAGGGCGAACTGAGGCTGGCGAAGGTCGTGCCAAACTTCTTCCATGAAGGCGAGGGGGAGATGAAGCAGTACCATCATGCCGAGTGTCTCTTTGAGACGTTTGTAAAGGCGCGGGGCACAACAAAGATCATAGAAGAGCTGGATGATCTGCAGGGATTTGGAGATCTTGAACAGCCTGACAAAGACAGGGTTAAACGTTTGTTAGAAGGTAAGGTCTCGAAAGTTTAGAAAGTCCAGAAAAATGTACAGCATTTCATACTGGTTCCAACTACCACCTACTCTATCAATAAATGGCGTGGAACGTGCAATTTTGAATGATCCAAAATATATTCCAGTACCCACTGGATTCAGTGAATTGTGGTCTGATCAGTAGCTATCATAATATTGCTTATTTTCTTACAAAATTATTAGCAAAAACAACAATTTTAAAAGAAATGTTGAATTGTACATCATGACAGATTCATAATTAATTATATGCTGTTTTTGTATAATATCTTTGCCAGCCATTATTTATGTTGGGACCTCTGATTTCAGAAACGATGGCGAAGAGAGGCAACAAAGCCAGCAACAAGCATAAGACACCTGTGAAGAATGCCAAGGAAAAGGTTGCAACACCCACAAAGCAGGCAGTGAAACAGGAGCCAATTAAACAGGAACCGATGAAACAAGAAAGCTATCAAAACTGTAAGTGCATCGTATTTCAGCATCCATATATATATATTATGGTTATACACAGGCAAATATGCTACCAGATCACGTTAAGTTCAATTGGACAAGAATACGAAAACCTAGATGGTCACACAGATAAATTACCCATCAAGCAGAAAATCTGAAAATATATGCCATTGGATTCTCTATTTAGAGAATCCTGGTTCAACCCTTTTGCTGCGATTTCAAACATTGCTCCAGTTCACTCAGCTGTATGAATGAATACCTGTCTACAGACAGCAATGGATATTTGTGTACGAATAATGTTCATGCATTAATTGCAGTATGGCTTAATGCTTCCCAGTGTTCGATTGAACAGATTTGCCAAGGAATAAAGTGTAAAGCGTTCTGAACAAGACTGGATGCAGTACTATATAAGAACTTACCGTTACGTTGTATTGAGTGTGTGCTGTTTCTCCTCAGATGGTGGAGCGAGTGGAGGAGGTGGAGCAGGCTGTCAGAGCGGAGACACGGACCCAGAAACTGAACTAGACAACTCCTTCAGGCAGTTCCGGCGACTGTGTGCCGACATCGCTGATGTGAACAGCTACAATGAGAAGACACGGATTGTGAGCCACTATCTGAAGAAGGGAAACTCTGGCAGTGAGTGACCTAGGCTCATCAAGACATGCATGCATGTTCATACGTGCACACACAGTTCTGCCATGCGCACATGCCACCACTGCTGAAGATGTGCATGCACCGTACATGTACACCAACAGATGAGACACATACGTGCGTGCACACACACACACATATATAGATACACATTACTGTACTTACACACATGCACACACAGACATGCGCGTACACACACAGACAGACACACACCATCACCCTCTCCTCTAGGTGTCAGGATCAAACCTAGGTTCAATTCGCTTTTATCAATTCCAATTCATGTGTATTTATGAAGGATCAATTTCAATTCAACATACTCACACAAAAAGATAAATTCAATTCATTTTTATTCAATTCCAATATAGTTCAATTTCAAATCGCCTGCTTTGTTCTCAGAAATGACAGTGCTAAGCAGACCTTGTGCCAAGTACTGCAGTCTGAATGCTGAAGAAAGGTTAAGTTGACTCAAGTCACACATGCGCGCCCACATCGTCATTCTAAAATTATTTTGGCAAATGTTGTTTCAGATGGGTTCAAGGGAGATGTTTATCTGCTGCTCAAGCTACTTCTGCCGGGAGTTGTAAAAGTTGTGTACAACTTAAACAGCAAGCAACTCGTGAAAATATTCAGCCAGGTAGGACAACCTTTGAGTGCAATACATCGACAAATTCATGTGCAAAATTAAAATACTTTTTGGGTAAAAACAGATGATCTTATAGTTGTTTTTATTTTAGACGTATATATTGTGTTAACTACAATTTATGTCGCAATATCTCCTCATTATATTAATGTATAACTAATTATCATCTAACTAAATATGCATATTTTACCTTAAAATAGTAATCACATTACATTCAAACAACATGGTTACCCAACACGTGAGAAATACTTGAAAAGTTGAAATATATTCTTGAATGCTATTTAAAAGGTAATATCAGTGGTATATCCTTTTAATAAATGCAAAAACTATTTTCCTCACTTCTGATGATAAATAGTTGGTGAAAAAAACCTGACTGACCAGAATTTAAACTTTCATTAGGCTAATGAAAATTTGTCGTCGTGTATGGCGTTGTATGCATTTCACGTCACACATTTGTACAGACATTTGCTGATGTCTTCCACCAGGTGTTCGGCACAAGTCAGAAAGACATGGTTGAGAGTTTGGAACAAGGGGACGTCGCGGAAACTGTGAAGATCTTCTTTGAGAAGTCTTCCCGGTTTCCTCCTCAGAAGAAAAGTGTGATGTCAATACAAGAGGTCAGAGTTAGGTTCGCTGTGTCGCTGAAGCAACAGAACTGATGGACTTTTGCCTCCTTGCTGTAACAATTAGTCTGAATTAGTCATCTATGCAGCTGTATAGATTCATAAATATTGGTTATATTTTTTTAATATTTTTATTAATCAGTTCATGTTTTGTTAATGTATCAAACCTGCTGAGATGGAATTAATCTTGTGTAGTATATTGTAATAAATATATAATTGTATGTAATGTAATTAAGATAGGTATATATATATATATGTATTATTTTGCATGTATACATTGCGACTATTTGTGCAGACGGACACACACACACATACACACACACACACACACACACACACACACACACACACACTGCTGACATGATTGAAAGAGAACCATGACCCACATCTCTATGTGTGCTGGTTCACCAGGCTGATGCCCTGCTCATGGAACTGTCTCAGTACGCAAAGGAAGATGACCAGCAGAGAGTGCTTACTCAGATGACTGTCCGGTAACTACGCATACAAATCGCAACCCGCACTCTGTACTGATAGTCTGTGGCTTCAATCTCAGTAACTCGCAGTAGTTGTTATTCTCCTCATCTGTCCCTGTCTGTCAGAATGAGGCTGGTCTCGATTCCGCCCCTCCTTCTCCCCTCCACTCTCCGGGCATCTGCTGTCTTTGCCAACCATTCTACTTCCATTCTCTACACAGGCCCAACCCACTTTAGTTGACTTTTTTAAGTTCTTAAAACTTTCTTTCACGCCAACCTCCTCTCAGCTCCTCCTCCATATCACTTTTTTCACTCCCGTAATTCTTCTGACCCAGATGTTTTTGCAAACCTGTGCCCTTACTACCCTTAGGTCGGCTGTAGTAGATCTGGATGACTCAGTCTGTTTATGTGTAATTTAGGTGACTCAGTCTGTTTTGTTTCTTTCAGACTGTAGATCAGTATAGGTGACTTTGTCTGTAGATATGAAATCCAGACTGGTTGGCCTCTGGGATAGAGTCTAGGTGATTCAATCTGTTGTTGTATGGTGTAGGTGATTTAGACTGTAAATGTGCAGTGAAGGCAACTCGGTTTGTAAATGTATTATCTAGGTGACTCGGTCTCTAAACGCATAGCCTAGGTGACTCAGTCTCTAAATGTGTAGTCTAGGTGACTCGGTCTCTATATGTGTAATCTAGGTGATTCAAGTCTCTAAATGTATAGTCTAGGTCACTAAGTCTGTAAATGTATAGTCTAGGTCACTAAGTCTGTAAATGTATAGTCTTGGTGACTCAATCTGTTGATGTTGTCTGTGTGACTCGGTCGCCATTGTTCTACCTCACTGACAGTGTCGTATGTTTGTAGGAGCACAGCCAATGACCTGAAGATGCTGGTGCGGCTTATCAAACATGACCTCCGTATTAACTCAGGTGCTAAACACATGTAAGTACCATATTGGCCAGACCCCATGCTTTGATAACGTGGCTAGGTCATTCATCTGTCCAGATTTTATTAAGGTAATCATGATAAAGTTTGTCTAACTAGCCAATTTCCTGTCAAAACTGTGAATTGCAATTGCATAGAAGTAAAATTGTAACTTACCGGGTATAGTTAATTTACTATTCATATCATTACATACCGGGTATATTCGAATTGTGCATGAATATGATACATGGTTTATTTTATTTTACATTAGTTTGGTTTGCATATACTGATTATAATATTATGGAAAATACTTTATCCATTAATGTCACTGAATGTTTTACGCATTGTGTATTGTTTTAAATATGTTTTATGCAATATATGTCTAGATATTCTTATATATGCAAGAGAGAAAGGTCTCTCATACTCTGCAAGGGATCGTCTGAAAATAAAACTCATTGTCATTATCAGCAATTACTGCCTCTAGACCTGTCGTGTTTGTTTGTCTGCAGTCTAGATGGCCTTGACACGAACGCCTACCAGGCATTCCAGGCATCGAGAAACTTGCGTGACGTAGTTGACCGTGTCACAGCGATTCGCAACCACAACGCGGAAACAAAGCCGGGAGGTTTCACAAAGTCTTTGACGATACAGGCCACTTTATTGACTCCGGTTCTACCCATGTTGGTTTGTACACTTGTTCATCCATCATCATCTCATCTGTGCACTGGGATGATGGCTCCCGTAGATACTATTCACAGCAGTGTCCTGCATAACTTTTTCGAGTACCTTATAGAACTAGGTAATTGGATACATAAAATAATAAAATTATCACCTGTCCAAAAACATACTGTACAAAAGAAATTAGTTTTTGTATCCGAAAAAATAGTGTCTAAATACATATGGTCATTACAGACTAGGTGTTTGGACATAACAAATAATTCTGTCCAAAATATACAGTACAGACAAATTCTTATTTTTGTATATTTGTTGGGTGTCCAGATGTGTTCAGTCATTACAGTAGTAGTTATCCGAGATTCAGAAACTGGTGGTTCGGGGTAGGTTAAATGTTGATCTTATGATCCTCTCTCCATTCACAGGTTACCAAGGAACCAGTTATTTCACCCATTCTGTTGCTTTGGAAGAGTAAACTGCAGATTAGGCACTCCATCTGACTGTCTGAGGCCTTTGGTGTTTCCATAATATAATTCCCTGTTTGTCATAATGTTGTAGTTTATTAAATAAAAATAAACTAAGTACATTTGTATGTTCAAGCTACCTGACAATACATTCAAAATCCATGTCACAATGGTTGACAGAGTGCCTTATGTACTACCAACATGTCAAATAGGCTGGTTCAGTGATATGTAAATAAATATCTTAATGCATAATTTCTTGAAATAAACCAAACAAAACCACACATTGTGCTAGGAAGCAAACAGCTACTTCAAATGTTAGGGTTGTCAAAAATATTTATGCTAAATAGGAAGTTTGTTTTAAAGTTATTTAAAAAAAAAATTCCAATTATATTTACATATTCACTGTGCAGGGGTAGAAATAACTCCACAAATTCTGGTAGTCAGCAGGACTACCTGGTTGGAAAATCTGGCAGTCCACAGAAATATCTGGTAGTCCACAAATAGCCCAGATTTTTAACAAAGTAATGCGCCGAATTTTTTTGGGGAAAATCGAACATTTAATGCACCAAACAACAAATGTACACCAATAACACATGTACACCAACAATATATAAAACACCAATAACATATATATATATATACACCAACAACAACATCACTCATGAGCCAGCCTGCTCATCGGCATGTAGCTCACTCTGCAGACCCCACCAACCTGGCGAGAGCTGCAGCCAGGTAACTGTCACAGTCCTCTGTGTCACTGTTGCCACTATCGCTGTCTTTGTTGTCACATGTCTGGTTCGGCCGATGCAGTCTTTGCATTCCAGTGGTGCACGGCATCTTCTGGGTCGTATTCGGCCTCAGTAGGGGTGTGCAGCATCACTGGCACTGTCAGGCTGTCAATGATGGCGGTGTCACGAAGCCAACGGTAACAAATAACTAACAATATCCAATAACAACTATTAACAATAAACTGGTTTAACGTATAACTAACCCGCTTAAGTAAAATGCTCCACAAAATAGCTCCGCTCACTGTGAAGACCGCTGTAAGAATTAATTTAAATGCGCCTTCGAAAACATCCAGAGAAAACAACCGATTACCACGGACAATACGTTGAAGAAATTTGATTGGCTAAAATGCAATTTTAAGTAACTATTTAGTAATCCGCTTGGTTCGCGACAATCGTTTTAGAATTGATCAATAGGTGTCATTGTCCGTTGTCGAAGATCGACAACCGTAATATATTTCTACGCATAATTTCAATTATCGAACCATCTTGTGTTGGAAATTGTTAGCAACTATAACGTAGATGTATATATATCCCGCATGTGCCCGATGAATACAAAATATTCCCGGCTGACACCAACTTCGGTAGTCCGACCGAATTTCTGGTAGGCCTCGGACTACCGGACTGCCGCTATTTCGAACCCTGCTGTGTACCATCAGTGCATATTATCCTGCATTATAATGAAAACGATATATTTCCTTTAAACAAATACAATAAATGGAAATATGCATTCGCAAGTGACATTGGGATATATCAAATGACTGGTATCACACTTGAAATCAGTTTGTCATGGTGTGCGTCATATCGGTGTGTCGTGTTCCATGTGCTGTGTAGGCGGAAGCATGCAAGTCTGTGGAGTACGCCTTCAAGAAGTGCCCCAACGGCATGTATGCAGAGATCAAGTATGATGGAGAGAGAGTGCAGGTGCACAAACAGGGCAGTCGCTTTGAGTACTTCAGTCGCAGTCTCAAGCCAGTGCTGCCTCATAAGGTAGGCTGTTCTTCTCTTGTTTCCCTGCTTGTCAGACAGAATAATATTTTTGCCTGTCTTGAATTAATCAAAAGTATGCCATTTAGCATGTAGATGGCTTACATGAAAGCCATTCACATCAGTCACAGCCATTATTGGCCAGTTTAGGGTTTTTTCAATGACAAACCAATAACATTTGAGCCATTTGTTTAATTAATACTGATCCGTTCAATTTATTTCACTACCAGATTGTCATTAGTGGGAGTCCCTAGAAATGGAACTATTTGTTAATCTAATGGCCAGCTGGCCCCCTATAAATTCCACCAGTCTTACCAGTTGTAATTACTCATCTTGGCCAGTCACCTGCCAGTCTTGAAGGTAGGCAGACAGGTCTCTGGCTAAGCCCCTGCTATTAGGGGTGAGGCAGGCTTCGATTCTGATCCTTGATTTCTGTTATCTGCTTTCTTTTCCCTCGCTGATCTTGCACTGCTCTCTCTACCAACCGTCTACACTCCCCTCTGTCTCTCTCCACCAACCGCCTACACTCCCCTCAGTCTCTCTCTACCAACCATCTTCACTCCCCTCTGTCTCTCTGTCTCTCTCTCTCCACCAACCGTCTACACTCCCCTCTGTCTCTCTCTCTACCAACCATCTACACTCCCCTCTGTCTCTCTCTACCAACCGTCTACCCTCCCGTCTGTCTGTCTCTCTCTCTCTCTCTACCAACCGTCTACACTCCCCTCTGTCTCTCTCTCTCTACCAACCATCTACACTCCCCTCTGTCTCTCTCTACCAACCGTCTACCCTCCCCTCTGTCTCTCTCTCTCTCTACCAACCATCTACACTCCCCTCTGTCTCTCTCTACCAACCGTCTACCCTCCCCTCTGTCTCTCTCTCTCTCTACCAACCGTCTACACTCCCCCCTGTCTCTCTCTACCAACCGTCTACACTCCCCTCTCTCTCTCTGTCTGTCTGTCTGTCTGTCTCTGTCTGTCTCTCTGTCTCTCTCTCTGTCTCTCTCTCTGTCTCTCTCTCTCTCTCTCTCTCTCTCTCTCTCTCTCTCTCTCTCTCTCTATTGTTTGCTCTTTTACAATTAAGACTAGGCAATAATTAATTAATTAAACATGTAACTATTTTAGAGGGAGTTTTAAGCATGTAGATTGATATGATGTTGCATTAAGCTAGTGATGTCGTCTCCGTACCTTAGGTGCAACACTTCAAGGAGTTCATCCCACAGGCGTTTCCCGGGGGGAGTGATCTGATCCTAGACAGTGAGGTTTTACTGGTTGACACCCAAACGAGCAAGCCGCTCCCCTTCGGCACGCTGGGAGTGCACAAGGTCAGTTTGGACAGCCATTAATAGACACAGACATTTCCTGTGTACCATGTGAATTTTGGGGAGGAATGCTGCCATTTTTCATTTTAATGCAGAATTGTTGTGTATGGAAAATCTTTATCAGCACGTATTTTCTTGTGTTTCAGCTGCATGCTTAGCATTTGATTTGATTCTTGTGAGATATAGTTTGGGTCACAAGTATAAAATCAAATGACAGACATGCACTGCACAAAGAGGATACACTTTTGGTGCTAGGCAGGTTTTGAGAAATACTGTAAGGTGTGGGTATATTTTGTAGTCTGTTATGTATACTTTTGAAGAATGCTGTAACCAATGTCAATTTGATATGGACTTTTACAGAATTTCAAGACATATATGGATTTTAACCAAGAATATTGTTGCATTGTTTGTTTGATGTAATGAAAGTTGCACCGGTACGTGTATATATACTTGTGTTCTGCCCTCTGTTGACTCCACTGAGATGGCTATGATTGATAATATCTGGAGATAACAACATTTTAATTTCAAATTACTACGGCAGTTTCAACGTGAGCATTGTGGCCATGGCCTCAGTCACTATGTCCTGGTGTGGTTAATTTTGACCCAGTTGATCAAGACTCGTTGGTTTATCCAGTTACATTGGCCACGTGTATTTAGATGTGGTTCACTTTAACCAATGCTAGTATTCTTTTGTGAACTTCAGAAACAAGCCTTCCAAGATGCAAACGTCTGTCTGTTTGTGTTTGACTGTCTACATTACAACGGTGAAAGTCTCATGAACAAGTAAGTTATATCAGTTACTGTATTCAGAATAATTGTCTGCATCAAAGCCATCAATGCAACAAAACCAAAAAGCAAGCTGAGCAAATTTCAGTTGGAGTGGAATGAAGTATACAGTATAAACATGTAGCGACTAGTTTTGACAATTTTTTTGTGGCATGGCAAATTCAATATTGATGCAAACAATTGGCAATGTTGCTTACAGCTACGTTACACCCATCAAGTAAACGCAACAAATTCACGAGAAGTTATAGTCAGAATTCTTCAAAATACATTACCCCCGGTAGTTATATTTGCTGTTAACATTTTCACTAGAGTATATATATATACATACATATATATGTATATATATATAAAGTTGTTTGCACTAAGGACTTATTATATGTAGTAAACTAATTGGTGTTGTAAACAACAAACCATTAATTGGAACTCTATTTAGTATATATATGTGCTTTCAAGCGGGCTAGCATTACTGTACATTTTGTTTGCAGTCATACACAATTCCTTGCACTGTCTTCTTGCTGTATTCACAGGCCTCTTAAAGAGAGGAGAAAGATCCTTCGCAAGAACATGGTGGAGATTCCCAACCGCATCATGTTCTCAGAGATGCAGCATATCACGGTTAGTACTAAATTGTATCTTTGTCTAAATTACGCTAACATTAAATTGTTACGCCACCAAGAAAAGCGGTTTATGAAATGCATTGTTGGTGCTTTGTTAATGGAAAACATGTCTTGGCCTGCCGATGAGAGCAGTTGGTATCACATCACTACAGTTGCCCTTCTCTCCGCCTAAACTCGGAAACTATGTAATTTAAAAATGCATCTTAGTTTACCTCAATAGTGTCTTCGAGAAGGTGTTTAATGACATCCATTAATAATAATTATAATGGAATGACTTCTTTAGCACCAATATCCTCAGAAAATCCAAGCTCAGTGGCGCGACAAATCAAAAGGATTAAGCGTTCTCATTGTCATGTACAGAGCAAATGTCATCAACAGATGGAAGTGCTATGAAGCTAAGGAGGATATGCAATATTAATAGGTTTTTAGATGACGGCAAAATGAAACTATTTCTTACCGACCTAACACCAATAAGGTATAAGTTCCACAAAGTTGGTGCAGCAACCGAAATGCTCAAGTTCCAGCATTCGTCTTAACTAGGTGTTATAAACGCCTAATTTTGTATTATTATATCCACTCGGGAGAATGAGTTGTTTCTTCACCGCTGTGCTTGTAGCGAGAGTCAGACGGTCTCCCTGAGCTCATGATGAAGGTATTCCGTGAGGGTCTGGAAGGCCTCGTTCTCAAGGACATCAATGTAAGTTGCATTCAGAGATCTGCCATCTTTTAAGTACAAATTTCTAGTGAATCAACCATATATATAAATCATTTTCTCCAACTGCATATATGCTTTTTTTACATGTAAAAATTCCAATTTTGAAAATCACTTTGATTTGATTCTTGGGCATAGATTAACTAATTATATTAATAAAGTTATATGCAGAATTTGCACAAAAGAGCTAGCATGCCATAGTTGACAGTATGTGGGTTAGCGTTTTTGGAAAATTCGTTTGAAATGAGCAAGCGAAACAATTAAATTGAGAATGAACCTTAAAGGTGTCTGTGGTGTGTTATTGTGGTATTGTTATTAATTTTTTTGTTATTCGGTTTTGTTTTTAACCCTGCGACCGGCCAGTGAAAATCCTCTGTAGCATACTGTTACAGTTAAAACCATAACTTTGTTATTACGTATCACAATTTGATAATCATCGGGATATTATTATCTGAACTTCATAAAAAAAATAACCATTTTATCCTGCTATCAGATAATTACTGAGTGGATATATGCCCTGCGTCCAGTGAGACAAATGTAGCCACACATGTTAGCTACCAAATAACATAAAAATGAATCAAATCCGTTGAGAACTTAAATTTTTATGATTTTTTCCAATATAAAAGTAGGCCGATTCTAACCGTCCCATCACTGCTACTTTTGTTAATGGCACACACCCACGGCTTGCTCAGACAAATCAATCAATCTGCTTGTGAATAAATATACACCGTCTTGAAAAATCTGTCAGGTATCCAATGATACCAAATGTTCGCGTGTCAGTTATCTAGCACGGAAACTAAAAATGTTACTATAAAGGTAGGTACCATTGGCCGATGAATTGGTCCTGGCCAGTCGCAGGGTTAATAACTTCACCTCTGCTGTGTCTGCATGATTCAAGATCAACAAAAACAGATGTTTATTTGACCACAAATTAAATTACACTGTGCAGTATACTAGTATAGTACTATATGATATACGTTAACTATGATTAAACGAAACTCATAAATGACAAATTAAAGACAACATATTAAAACAAAACCAAAACAGCGAAAAGATGTCAGTGACTCCTCTTTCCTGGGTAGACAACCTTCTGACTTTACACCCTGCTGTGTTGCTTGCATTAAAATTAGAATATCTTGACAACCGATGCACGAAATCACATGAAATGAATAACATTATACATAAAGTGAATGTGTGAAACTGCTGTGTTGCAATCAATTAAATTTCAGATCATGAAGCAAAGTTCAAAACTTACAAAGAAAAAATAACGTGTAAACATCTATCATGCTATCATGCATTGAAAAGTCGCCCAAAAAGTGTAGTTGGACGATAATATGGCCTCATGTTCATTGTCAACATTACTGATGTTGCAAACGTCGATTCAGAATTGTCGGCAAACAACCTCGATCAAAACTTGTTAAAGTGGTTTCTATCTTTTTAAGTGTAACTTTATGTGATGTGATGTTACTATGTTAAGCTGAGATGTCACATTGTGTGTGTTTAGGGTGTGTATGAACCGGGTAAGCGGCACTGGCTGAAGGTGAAGAAGGATTACTTGGCCCAGGGCGCCATGGCAGACACAGCCGACCTTGTAGTGCTGGGGGCCTACTTCGGTACTGGCAGCAAGGGTAGGTTCACATCTGTCATACCTTGTAATACTTGGGGCTACTTCTAGGTTCACATCTGTCATATCTTGTGATACTGGGGGCTACTTCTAGGTTCACATCTGTCATACCTCGTGGTACTGGGGACTTACATCTAGGTTCACATCTGTCATACCTCGTGATACTGGGGGCTACTTCTAGGTTTGCATCTGTCATCTCGTGGTACTAGGGGCTACATCTAGGTTCACATCTGTCATACCTCGTGATACTGGGGGCTACTTCTAGTTTTGCTTCTGTCATCTCGTGGTACTGGGGACTTACATCTAGGTTCACATCTGTCATACCTCGTGGTATTGGGGGCCTACTTTTAGGTTCACATCTGTCATACCTCGTGGTACTGGAGGCTACTTCTAGGTTCACATCTGCATACCTCGTGGTACTGGGGGCCTACTTCTAGGTTCACATCTGTCATACCTAGTTGTACTGGGGGCCTACTTCAACACTGGCAGCAAGGGTACATTCATATCTGTCATACCTTGTGATACTAGGGGCTACTTCTAGGTTCACATCTGTCATACCTAGTTGTACTGGGGGCCTACTTCAACACTGGCAGCAAGGGTACATTCACATCTGTCATACCTTGTGATACTAGGGGCTACTTCTAGGTTCACATCTGTCATACCTAGTTGTACTGGGGACCTACTTCAACACTGGCAGCAAGGGTAGGTTCACATCTGTCATACCTTGTGATACTAGGGGCTATTTCTAGGTGCACATCTGTTATACCTAGTTGTACTGGGGGCCTACTTCAACACTGGCAGCAAGAGTACATTCACATCTGTCATACCTTGTGATACTAGGGGCTACTTCTAGGTTCACATCTGTCATACCTAGTTGTACTGGGGGCCTACTTCAACACTGGCAGCAAGGGTAGGTTCACATCTGTCATACCTTGTGATACTAGGGGCTACTTCTAGATGCACATCTGTTATACCTAGTTGTACTGGGGGGCCTACTTCAACACTGGCAGCAAAGGTAGGTTCACATCTGTCATACCTTGTGAAACTAGGGGCTACTTCTAGGTTCACATCTGTTATACCTAGTTGTACTGGGGGGCCTACTTCAACACTGGCAGCAAGGGTAGGTTCACATCTGTCATACATTGTGATACTAGGGGCTACTTCTAGGTGCACATATGTTATACCTACCGGTAGTTGTACTGGGGGGCCTACTTCAACACTGGCAGCAAAGGTAGGTTCACATCTGTCATACCTTGTGATACTAGGGGCTACTTCTAGGTTCACATCTGTTATACCTAGTTGTACTGGGGGCCTACTTCAACACTAGCAGCAAGGGTAGGTTCACATCTGTCATACCTTGTCATACTAGGGGCTTCTTCTAGGTTCACATATGTCATACCTCGTAGTACTGGGGGATTACATCTAGGTTCACATCTGTCATACCTCGTGGTATTGGGGGCCTACTTTTAGGTTCACATCTGTCATACCTCATGGTACTGGAGGCTACTTCTAGGTTCACATCTGTCATACCTTGTGATACTAGGGGCTACTTCTAGGTTCACATATGTTATACCTAGTTGTACTGGGGGCCTACTTCAACACTGGCAGCAAGGGTAGGTTCACATCTGTCATACCTTGTGATACTAGGGGCTACTTCTAGGTTCACATCTGTCATACCTAGTTGTACTGGGGGGCCTATTTCAACACTGGCAGCACGGGCAGGTTCACATCTGTCATACCTTGTGATACTAGGGGCTACTTTTAGGTGCACATCTGTTATACCTAGTTGTACTGGGGGCCTACTTCAACACTGGCAGCAAGGGTAGGTTCACATCTGTCATACCTTGTGATACTAGGGGCTACTTCTAGGTTCACATCTGTTATACCTCGTGTTACTGGGGGCCTACTTTTAGGTTCACATCTGTCATACCTAGTTATACTGGGGGCCTACTTCAACACTGGCAGCACGGGTAGGTTCACATCTGTCATACCTTGTGATACTAGGGGCTACTTCTAGGTTCACATCTGTTATACCTCGTGTTACTGGGGGCCTACTTCTAGGTTCACATCTGTCATACCTAGTTGTACTGAGGGGCCTACTTCAACACTGGCAGCACGGGCAGGTTCACATTTGTCATACCTTGTTATACTAGGGGCTACTTCTAGGTTCACATCTGTTATACCTCGTGGTACTGGGGGCCTACTTCTAGGTTCACATGTGTCATACCTAGTTGTACTGGGGGCCTACTTCAACACTGGCAGCATGGGTAGGTTCACATCTGTCATACATTGTGGTGCTAGGGGCCTACTTTGGTACTGGCAGCTAGGGTAGATTCACATCTGTCATACCTTGTGGTACTAGGGGCCTACTTTGGTACTGGCAGCTAGGGTAGATTCACATCTGTCATACATTGTGGTGCTAGGGGCCTACTTTGGTACTGGCAGCTAAGGTAGATTCACATCTGTCATACCTTATGGTACTAGGGGCCTACTTTGGTATTGGCAGCAAGGGTAGGTTCACATTTGTTATACAGACCTGCCTACCATTCCGGATTGTCCGGAATCATTCCGGAAAGTCACCTCAAATTACGGTATTACGGTGAGGGATGAAAATATTACGGATTGTCACCATGTTCGCCAATCACTCAAATTTAGCTTCCACTATATTCAACAGGTGGCAGCATATGTATGCAGCATGTTGTGACATGGTTTTTCATCTGAGTGTGGTCGTAATCTAACCAATAGGAAACAGCATTATGACAAATTCGCATTTCCGCGATCAAACAAAACGAAGTCTCGCGGCATGAAATGATGGCTGACAGCGAAACGACGCCACCGCCAACCAAAAAGAAATGTGTAATGCAAAAATGTTTGAGTGTTGTACTTGTAGTGTTAGGCCAACTGACTGTACTAAGAATAAGTTAGTGTATTTATTGAGGAGTTTAGTCTATCATTTACAGCCTATCATACAGTCACTAGAGTCTAGGCGATGTCGATGACAGTGTAATGTATTATGTAACGCTTTCGGTCCGTCGCTCCCTCCCCCCCACCCTATATTCCTGAGAAGCCTATATTCCTGAAAATCAGTGTAAATGGGAAGAAGGACTACTGACAGGAAGTTTTTGGGGTAGGCAGATCTGGTTATACCTCTTCGTAGAATTAGGAGCTGCTGAGTTCCTTGTTTACAAAGCTTTTAAGATATTTCTGTCCTGCAGTGAAGTCTTAATTTACTCTTTCCTTGATCTTTACCATGCTTCAGTGTATTTCTGAGATACGACACTGACAAATTCGACACCTGCTGCAATATATTTACAGTGTATATATAAAATAAGTTTAGAATAATAATAAATAAATAATATAATAAGTTCAAAAAGTCCCAACATATAGGACGCATCAGGTAGAGATCGGGTAGTTTGGTCATCATCATGTGTCACGGGGAGATAACTGAGTGCAGGTTTCCCAGGTTTCATCACTTCATATTTTGGCATCCAGTGAACCAGTCTAGTCACTGACTCCATCTCGATCCTGTGCCCCATATAGATCCTTCCTTATTCACCTGGGGCCGGTTTCATGAAGCGGCTAAGAACGTTCTTAACGCTAAGATGATTGTCTTAGTAAATTACATGTTTTTTTTATGTAAGCGAACATAGCAGTTTACGCAGACACGTGACGCTAAGTAGTTGCGTAACTTTAAGTATGCTTCATGAAACCGGCCCCCGGTTTGTGGTTGAGATAGTTTATCAACCATGAGTGCAGAGGTTCATCAGACTGGATGGTTCAGATGGGTAATACTTTCACTTATTTTGCAGTCAGTTTATTTTGTTCTGTGATGTTTCGATCACTACCAGCAATATTCGTCAGACACCACCACTAGATGGCGATCTGTTACCGACTCATACAAATCTATGACGATCTCCTGAAAAGCCACCCAGGGAACGGCCGGGGGACTCACACCAGAATGACTAACGTGTCACCATCTGGCGGTAGTTGTCAGTCTGATTGCTAATAGTAATCGATTTGTCACAGGAAAAAATTTCAATTGATTGCGACATAACTAAAAAATATTACCCAGTTTATCAATGAATTATTTATGTGCAAGTTCGGACAACAGATAATCTTTATTCTGTTTTTGTACCAGTATATGTCATATTGTGGAGACATGATTCAGAGTACAACTTGTAACATATGTGTTTCCATTGAGGTTATTGTCATGAAATCTTACACAGTTTGATACAAAAATTACACTAATTACACTAATGACACTCTCGTCATTCCTGATTTCTCAGGAGGGATGATGTCAATATTTCTGATGGGCGTCTACGATCCTGCCACCTACCAGTGGTGCACGGTGACAAAGTGTGGAATCGGCTTCGACGATAAAACTCTGGACCAGCTTCAGAAAGATATCAAGGTCAACAAAATAAGCAAGGTACGTCTGTTTTTATCAAATTATTTAGTCTCAAGGTCTATTTGTGTCAGCAAAGTGTTGGATTCAATAAGCCAATGCATCCATATCATAATAATATAATAAAGTGACTTCTTTGGCACCAATATCCTTGGAAAATCTAGGCTCCGTGGTACAACAAAACCAGATGATTAGACATTCTTGTGATAGAGCACAATGTGAAAGTTGTCAACAGTTGGATGGACGTGCCAAGAAGAAGACCATATTAAAATGATGTTTCTAGATAACGGTAAAACAAAACTACTTCCTGCTTGTCTAAAACTGATGCAGAGTGAATTCCGCAGATTTGTTGTGATGACCGAGAATGGTCGAGTTCCAGCAGTTGTCTTAACTCTGGGAACAGAAATTAAATTAGAATCACAAACAACTGGGTACAACCTGCAAACTTGCATAGCGGCAGATCTGTGGGAAAGAATTTGAATGTATATATAATTTCGATTACACCCTAGCCGTCATTCCTTTCTACGTGGGGTAGTAAGTGCCCCAAATACAGGGTAAATGTGTTCCCCATTATGGACTCATATACGCATTTGATTACTCAAGACATTAATGTGAATGCAGAATGTCTTGCTGCTTGTTTAATGGAGCGTAACATCGCAATGGCTAGAGCATTGGACTCTCAATTGAGAGAATCAGGGTTCGAATCCTGTGCTGCCGTATCGAACCTTGGGCAAGTTCGTTCAGTCCATGTTGCTCCAGTTCACTCAGCTGTATTAAAGAGTTCCTAGCAGTGGTGGATATTTGTGTACGAATAGTCTTCGCACATTAATTGCAGCGTGGCTGGATGCTTTCCAGAGAAGTCGATGTGATCTTCAATTGAACAGGTCTACCAGGGAATAAAATAGTGCAGGTTCGATACTCCATATATCGAAGTATCGCGATACTTGTGAAAGTTTGATACCGATATTTTGTGGTATTGCGATACTTCGATATATCGGGTATCGAACTGCAAGTAGTGCTTGTTCGATACTTCAAAATCTTCGATATCTTCGATACCTTTGATATATCGACTCCATTCGATATCTACGAAATCAAAGTTATGGATATAATACAGGACCTACGCCGACGCTACTACGTCTACTAGCTTCTCTTGCCACGGAAATCTGGATAGTAGCGTCACGGGTGTCTATTGGCTGATTGACATTGAATGAAGTCAGTATATTTGAGGAAATCATCAAATCAGCACCAGTTGATTGGTTACACGACATAGAAAAACACATTGCAAATTGAAAACAAAGATCGTCAAATTTGGACAATTTGTGAAGAATAATTCAGCAAATTTTCTCCATCCTGATAATTATAAGGAGGCAGACTAGCAGACAGATGCTATGCTGTTCCCTGACATGCTAACTGATGCGATATTTGTCCGCGAAAATGTATTCTGAAGCTGATGGCTTTGAAATGGAGTGAACAGCACCTATTTTTGCCCAGCCGCAGGTCGTGCATGACGCAATTTTAACGGCCACAAACAATGTTACTTTCAACAACGGTACCTACCGTGGTAATTCAGAAATAAATTTATATCGTGATGTTGACCAAGTTCATCAGTTTAGTTTACTGGTTGGTTAGTTTAAGAAACTAGCCACAAAATGAGAAGGTTGACATAATATATTTAACAGTTTGCATAATTCTGCTCCGTGGCGCGACATGTTGCATTTTAATAGATTCGCGTGGCAGCATTACAACACAATTATACATAACGAGATTATTATTCAATATACGAACCAGCACTAGAGTAACGTGTGAAGTACTTTGAGTACTCAAGATACAAACCAGCACTAGAGTAACGTGTGAAGTACTTTGAGTACTCAAGATACAAACCAGCACTAGAGTAACGTGTGAAGGCTAAGGTCTTTCATTGAAACACAACACATATTGACAGATGGGCAGTATGGCTTCAGAAGTAATCACTCAACTTCACTAGCTTTAACAGAATTTGTCGAAAAAATTACATCCGCAATGGATAAATGCCAAAGCACGATTGGGGTCTTTATCGACCTAAAAAAAGCCTTTGACACTGTTGACCACAACATACTGCTAAGTAAACTGCAATGCTACGGAATCAGGGGTCTGGCTCTGGCCTGGATAAAAAGCTACTTAACCAACCGTAGACAATATGTATGCTATAACAACAGTAACTCAGAACAAAAGGAAATCAAGTGTGGAGTCCTGCAAGGTTCAATCCTTGGCCCGTTATTATTTATTCTGTACATAAATGACATGTGTGAAGTCTCAAAAATGCTTGACATTATTTTGTTTGCTGATGATACAAACATTTTTTATTCCGCTAGTAACACAGCTGAAGTAAGCACTGTTATTAACAACGAACTAAAAAAACTAGACCTGTGGTTTCGAGCGAACAAATTATCACTTAATGTGAACAAAATACATTTTATAATGTTCAACAATAAAAAGCAACCTAGAACAGGTGTGAATATAGTTTTGAATGGGAAAAACATTGAGCAGGTATCATATACTAAATTCCTTGGAGTAACCATTGACGAAAACGTAACATGGAGAGAACACATAAAAATGGTTGAATCAAAAGTATAAAAAAACATAGCAGTTTTGTATAAAACTAGGCATGTTCTTGATTGTCAAGCGTTACACACATTATATAATTCACTTGTTGAACCACATATGTCATATTGCTGTGAGATCTGGGGAAATACTTATCAATCTAGACTTAGAAAACTACTTATGTTACAGAAAAAAGCTATACGGATTATTTATAATCTTAATTATCATGATCATACATCTGTATTTTTCCATCTCTCAAACATGCTTAAATTTCATGATTTAGTTAAATACAAGACTATGATCATACTTTATAAAGCAAACAACCATTCTTTAAATGGTCGTGTTCAAGCATTATTTGAACCAACCGCAGCTATCCACATACATGATACAAGACAAAGCAAACTGTTCTATGTTAAAAAGACAAACACCACCCTCCGACTGCTGTCAATCACCGTCAAGGGTATAAAAACGTGGAACAATTTACCAAATAAATTGACTCAGCTTCCAAGTTTAACACAATTTAAAAAAGCAATCAAGTTGTCATTACTTTCTACATATTTGTGAATTGTTAATTGAAGGTGACGTTTTGTTAAACCCATGAAATAGTAACACAAGCACTATAGTAAACAGTCTATACAATTATATGAGTTGTGAATATTATTTTGTGATTTATTTATAATTCCTGTTGTATTTATTCAGTTTTCATAGTTCGAGTAGGGCATAGCAACACATAAGTCTATGACTTCAGCTATGTCCTTTCAGCAGCAGCAGCAGCAAACCATACTGTGCATGTATTATGTTGTTGTTGTTGTTGTTGAATAAACGTTCATTCATTCATTCACTTTGAATACTCAAGATACAAACCAGCACTAGAGTAACGTGTGAAGTACATTGAGTACTCAAGATACAAACCAGCACTAGAGTAACGTGTGAAGTACTTTGAGTACTCAAGATACAAACCAGCACTAGAGTAACGTGTGAAGTACTTTGAGTACTCAAGATACAAACCAGCACTAGAGTAATGTGTGAAGTACTTTGAGTACTCAAGATACGAACCAGCACTAGAGTAACGTGTGAAGTACTTTGAGTACTCAAGATACAAACCAGCACTAGATTAACGTGTGAAGTACTTTGAGTACTCAAGATACAAACCAGCACTAGAGTAACATGTGAAGTACTTTGAGTACTCAAGATACAAACCAGCACTAGAGTAACGTGTGAAGTACTTTGAGTACTCAAGATACAAACCAGCACTAGAGTAACATGTGAAGTACTTTGAGTACTCAAGATACAAACCAGCACTAGAGTAACATGTGAAGTACTTTGAGTACTCAAGATACAAACCAGAACTAGAGTAACGTGTGAAGTACTTTGAGTACTCAAGATACAAACCAGCACTAGAGTAACATGTGAAGTACTTTGAGTACTCAAGATACAAACCAGCACTAGAGTAACATGTGAAGTACTTTGAGTACTCAAGATACAAACCAGCACTAGAGTAACGTGTGAAGTACTTTGAGTACTCAAGATACAAACCAGCACTAGAGTAACATGTGAAGTACTTTGAGCAATCCTAAGGACTGGATGTTGCGCTACATAAGAACTTACATTTACGTTTGTTTACATTGTATTTTTTCTTGCAGGATTACTCTAAAGTGCCAACATGGCTCAATGTGAACAAATCTCTGGTACCGGACTTTGTCGTGAAGGACCCAAAGGTAAGTGTCCTATGAAATCATTGAAATGTTCTATGTCATCTGTAAGGTACCACCCAAATTTGAGTATTTTTTACAGTGCATGTTTTTACACATACAAAAATAAGAACAAAAAACTGTTCATGAAATTTAGGAAATTTGTCTTTGATATTAAAAATTGTTGTTTCTGTGATCATATGTTTTAAAATTGGTAGTTTATAATTCTATAAAATGTATTGTTGCATAAAATCACAATCACTCACTCAACCTTTGACCAGGACAACCGCAGGGTTCCATGTCTACTGTCAGTCTGCATCTTTTATAAAGATGGTATTGTGCTGTGTGCATAGCAGAACCAGGAGATGTTGCGCATAGAATACACACATACAGTGAATACATTGGATGGTGGCACGAGTCGACACGGGGGATAGACACACAGCTGGACTGGAGCAATTTAGATTTAACTCGATAATAATCCGTCTTGCAGGACTCTCCTGTGTGGGAGATTACAGGCGCTGAGTTCAGCAAATCCGAGGCTCATACGGCAAAAGGCATCTCAATCAGGTTTCCGCGATGCACGAAGTTTCGGGATGACAAAAGTTGGAAGGAAGCAACAAACCTGCCACGACTTCAGGCAAGTACTGCTCTGGGTGCAGTCATGGCTGTGTAGTTCATAAAATTTTGAAGAGAGTTAAAATATGAAATACTAAAACGTGACCTGCCCCACAAAATGGTAAGTTTCAAAATTGTGAAATGGAGTTTTCTAACATTCTGGATTTCACGCACCATAAACTTTAAAACAAAACCTCATCTGTGGAAAATTCTTCAGTAGTTTTTAGTTTATTGCAAAGGTTGAAGCAAACCTTAAAACGAAACCAAACATTGGACGGTGAGATCACAAGGTGTTCATTTCAGCCCAAAAATACAAAATTACTGAGACAGCTATTTTTGGCTTGCATGCAGAATAGGCCGGTGCTACGTAATACCCGGTTCGCTGTAGTGGGCCACAAATACTTACCCTAATTTGCATGAGTCTAATGGCAAAGATAAACTTGAAGTCTTAACCAAAAAAACTCAATTTTTTATGTTTACCATGCAAACCTTGTCGGATGACAGTCTAAACGCATATATTAGTGAAAGTAAGTTATGTTGTGGTATCTGATCATTACGTTTTTGGAACTAAATAGAAAATTATCTACCCTTTCAGGAAATGTGTAGTTTAATCGGTGACATTTTAATACTACCGGTAAGCACAATAAAATACAAGTTTAGAACGATGTGCAAGTCTCAAAATAAGGCTTGGCACTTCTTGTACATCAGTGCAATTTTGGCTGTCACAGAAACGGTTAAAGTTACGTCTGTAGTAAAAAAAGGTATGTTCATCTTGTTCATTAATGTTCACTGTACGTTGACACAGGTGCTGTATGAGAAGTCAAAAGAGTACTCGGACATTCCCAACCCCCTGGGGGCGAGTACAACAAAAGGAGGTCCATTCAAGAAGTGTGCAGTCGCCACTACGCCAACGAAGCACCCCGCCACAGCGAGGAAGGTCAGTGAGGAGGAGGATGACCACAACAGCAACAGCAACAGCAGTGCCAATGGGTCCTCGTCCAGTCTGCCCATGACACCGGTCAAGCGGAAAACATCACGAGACACCGATGATGAGTCACCAGCCAAAAAGAGACAGGTGAGTAACCATCTTAGTCGTCTGATCATGTCTCACGTTGTGGTACACAGCAGGGGCGTAGCCAGAGATCCGTCTGCCTGTCTTTATGACTGGCAGATGACTGGCAAAGTCGGGTAATTACAACTGATATGACTGGTGGAATTTAGAGGGGGCCACTAGATTAATTAATAGTTCCATGTCTAAGGATCCTCATTAATGACTATCATTGGCACAACTGGTAGTAAAACAAATCAAATGGATCAGTATTAATTAAATAAATGGCTCAAATGACACAAGTTTGTCATTGAAAAAACTAAACTGGCCAATAGTGGCTGTGATTTAGGTGAATGGTTTCCACACAAGCCGTTCACGCTCAAAGAAGAACACTTTTGATTCATTCAAGACTGGCGAAAAGTACTTCTGGCTAACTGCCTGTTACACAGTCTAAGTTGTTTTTATCGTAAGACGTTACGGATGGTCTCACTAATTTGCAAAGTCCCAAAAAATATGTGTTTAGTATTGGTTCAAATACGTGATGTGGGAGATGTGATTTTTACAATACAAAAATACTATTAGCATCAATTTTCATTAACATGTTTTACACACCAGGTGGTGCCACTGTGATCATTTATTCCCCCGTGATATGTGATGATGACCAAACCACCCTGTCTCTACCTAATGCGTAACACATTTTGGGACTGTGGACAGATGCGACTGTGCCTTGTGTAATGTAAACAGTCTGTAGTTTGTTACTGGATGAATCACTGGCCTGTCAAGTCTTTATATACTGTAAGTATATTGCAGCAGGCCTCGAATTTGTCGATGTCATATCTCAGACAGTGCACAGTTGTTCATGACCAAATTATAATGCTGTCCACCAAAATCGGGAAAAGTCAAAGCCACAAGGCCTTTCCACTCGAGTTTGTCAAGTTCGAGGCCAACTGCAGCAATGAAGATGTGAAGTTACTCATCCTCACAAGCCAGGGGTGTGACTACGTACACTAGCCCTGGCAGATCTACCCATTGTATGGAAGTTAGTTGAATCAAACTCATAATTGACTTCGCCGTACCACCCGCACCCTATTTCCAGGAATCGCAATTACCATTTCAACCATTCTCATGAGCCACTGAGTGGTATTGTGTATTCAAATAATTACGTCTATTGCCCAAACAGTCCATGAAGACCATTTAGAAGACTACTGGAATTTTACGGCAAGCGATGTTATTGGCTGAGTTTATCTTGAGAGTTTTGGCAAGGCGAACTGCCGGGGGGTACTGAGACTGATGTAATCCGCAGCGCCCCCAGCATGCAAGGATGAAGTTACTTACTTTAGCCTGTTTGTTCACTGAAAGCATAGATGATCGATAAAGGTGGTTAATTGTGCCATGTGTTTGTTGTCCTTTCAAATGTCTAAGGTAGAATTATGACAATGTTAACTTAGGTGAATTTTAAAGTCAAATTAAGGCATTTTGATTGGATAAAACTCTGCATCAGTTAACCACTGAGCATTCCCTAACCCTTTAAATACAACTCTGATGTTATTGTTCAAATACATGGATTGGTCAGAGTTGTGAGTCATAGTGTTTATTGTTCAGGATACGAAGCCGCCATGCAAGTACGGAAGGACGTGTTACCAGAAGAATCGGGAGCACCAGACCAACTTTGATCACTCAGGAACACCAACTGGCTCCCCTCAGAAGAAGGCCGAGGTGATTAATGTCTCAGTCTGTTCACACTAATTCAAATGAGAAATAGAAAATAGACTAATTTCCTATACTTTACTGCTACAATAATAATTTTGGACTATCCTACGGTGAGCTTAATTGTGAGGTGGCTGTTTTACCAAGGTGACTGTAAAGCGAGGTTTGACTGTATAGGCAAATATTAGGCATTTGATGCAGTGACACGAGGCAGACAGACATTTCACTGTCCACACCTAGCAGTATAGTTTCATGAAAATCCACCATTGTGCTACTTTGATTTAACACCGTTTGTGTCCAGAATGTTTCCATTATGTGTACATGTCAGTATATGGTAACTAGACTTGAGAATATTACAAAGCATTGTTGTACTTTTGGTGCATTTGATAGAATTATGTTACAAGACATCAAATATATTACTCTTTTTTATCTTTTGTTTGGCAGTACCGTTTTTATGCAAAGACATATTACAATTGCCTAGCGTAAAAGATCTTCACTGGGGATATTTTTACTGATGCCACAGAACTGGGATCTCTATCTTTAAACTCCCAGTACATATATCTGTCAGTATTCTGATGTAAGGACCCCGCAGTTATCAAAGTAGAAGTAGAAGAGTCACACAAACAGTGCGATTTGTTTGAAGAAACTATCATTTTACTAATATTGGAACTAGGCCATTTTCTGTTGCTGCACCAACTCTTTGGAATATGCTCCCAGTTAGATAAGTTGAAAATATTACACAGTTCTGCCGTCATTTACAAACTTACCTAAAGTTATAACCTTGTGTATCCACCTTAGCTCCGAGGCACATCGATCCGTCTGTTGACGACTTAATACGGCTTATCGATTCTTAGATTAACTAACCCTTTTGTATTGATGCACCTCTGAGCTTGGTTTCTGAGGATTCAGGTGCAAAAGAAGTTACCTTATTATTATCATGTGCAGTCTTTTATTTCTGGCTTATTAATTGTGAATTGAGATGGTGGGTTTGTCTTTTAGTTGTTGCCAAAAGTATTCTCAGGGATGAAGTTCTTCCTGTCTCCGCTGCTGCCCGAGATCAAGAAACTGCACAGATACATTATAGCGTATCCTTTCACTGTTGTTCAGTGAGAAACTACACAAGAAAGATGTGTTTTAAGAAGCGCAAACATTGAACACGCTTCCTGGTTCGGGTTTGTTTTACCAATTCGTTTACTAATTAGTGATATGAAATAATTGAAGGAGAGCTAAATACTTTGAAACGTAATTAATTGTTAATATCTTAATGACTGTCATACTAATGCAGACACAACATTAAATGTAAGAGGGGTGGGTAAAACATTTGAGAACTGCTAAAATTGTTTTTCATATTTTGGTCATGGGTAGACGATAATAGATCGATGTAAACAAATTATTGTTTAAGTTAGATAATTGTAATTTAACAAGTATCATTACATGATAAAATGTTCACTTAACTCACAACCTTAGATTTGATGGTGAAGTCGTCGATGAGTTTCACCGATCGTGTGTGGACTACTTTGTTTCAGAGAGTGATGAGGTATGTGTCTGAGAAATTGAATGTAGATGATATATTGTTAATTTATTATAAAGTAGGGCACAGTATTGTAGTAGTAGTAGTAGTAGTAGTAGTAGTTAGTAGACTCTACATCCTTCTGCTGCCATTTTGTACATTGGGCAAGTTTGTTCACCCTACATTGCACCAGTTCACTCATTCTACATTGCACCAGTTCACTCTACTGTATGAATGAGTACCTGGCTATAGATAGTGGTGGATATTTGTGTACGAATAGTCTTCGCACAATAAAGGCAGTGGGGCTGGATGCTTCCATGAAATGTTGAGATGATGTTTGATTGAATAGGTCTAACATAGAGTGAAGTGTAAAGTGCTTTTAGCAATCCTGGTGGATGGATGACGCCCTTTATAAGAACGTTTTTATTAATTCTGAGAAAAAATAATTAAGACTTCTAGGACGCTGCTCAACAAATAGGGTTTATGTACTGAAGAATCATCATGTTATGTTATCAGGTTAACGATAATATTCCAAGCATTTGATAAATACACCTTGTCTGGCTACTGATACCACGTACCTTTTATATGAAATATATTGTTCATGGCTCCAAAGTTAGTCTGTTTCTTGCCACCTACTTTTTGTTTATCGTTTCAGGTACAGAGTAATATTCTGAATGTTTGATCGGTACACCTTATCTGAACACTTTTCCATCGTCTTGTTATCAGTTTGTAAAATATACCACCTTGTACACTCACCGTTGCAGGATTGTGTTCTTGACAAGCAGTTCGTCACGGCTGACTGGGTTTTCAAATGCGTCAAGAAGAAGGCTATTGTGCCGAAGAAAAAGCCAAAACCCACGTGAACACGTCCAATCCGCCTGCATCTACTCATGCCTTGGACACTCGTAGTGGTTGACTGGTAGTCTTAGTGGACAGTGACTGGACGCTACATCCATATTTCAGTCGACTGATCCAGAAACTGACATCACAAGTTACCCTTCGTATGTGTATGATCTCCATCGTGTTTTGCTGTAGCAATGTTTAAGTTCTATATTTACATTACTGTGGCATCAAACATCAGCTATATCAATCTTTTCCATATATTGTTCTCAAACAATCTTGCCCTTTGTTTTTTGTCACAAAGAAAAAACTTGGGGGCTATGGGACTGTTTCACACATCAGAAAATCCATCTTTAAACAGAATGAGTTGTTAAATCCAAGTCTTTTCAAAATGCCGTCCTGTCACCAACGACACTCGGTGACACACCACCAAAAGTGTCTGTGTGGCACATCGTGGTGTTAACAGTTTTCAGGTTATAAGATAACTTTAAGGAGCAAAATTGTGTAAAAGAGCAAAATTAGGCATATGTGCTTGTAGGAATGTTAGTAAAAACAGGCCCGAGAATGTCGGTGAATAATATAATGAATGTCCAAACAGCTTCATATTTGCAATTACCATTATAGTGGGCCAGTTGTACCTGGTTTCTAGACAGAAAGTGATGCAGTGGTTACATCAGTAAATGGTAGTAGCAGTTAAGATTTTTGTTCACCCTGGTTTAGAATAAGACAACTCGCCAATCTAATGTCCACTATGACATGCCAACATTTGTGCAAATGTAGTTTTGACAAAATCATCTGGTAAACTGCTATCTTATTTTCTACAGGTCCCAGTTGTTGAAAATCAGCAGAGGTAAAAGAAGCTACCCCTCTATATCCTAGAACAAGACTTAACACTTTCACAGGTTGCCCAGTACACTGTATAACAACAAAGAGATGGTTCTTTCAATGACTAATTGTGCGCTCTGTTATTTAATCACTATGCATATTATTTAAACTATATTACATGAACATAACAAATCTGTTTTACAATTGAATGAATTAAGGAGGGTGTTTTAATGCAATTTGAAGAAACTTTACAGCACCGTTGTTCCAGTACCTGTTGCTCGGACTCAGGGTATTTCTTGTAAATCTTGTAATGTTTTTAATTGTTATTCACCCATGAACATTTCTGCGTAGTTGGATGTCAAAATCAGGGCAAAACAGTTGGATTGATTCAATAGCACCCGGTTACATCCTTTATATTTAAATAATAATGTCTATCTTTCTGTTAAATATTAGTGCTAGTGCTGTGTTCATTATCATCCAAGTTTTTATGAACTAGGTAGTTAATAATTTTCAAACTTGATCTAGTCTGTTCTATGGTGGATCCAAGACTACCAGGCATGCCTGAATAGCTTGATAAATAGCGACTAATATATAAACATGTTAGAGTATCCGATAGATGGATCATGTTACTTCTGGTAGTCCGTATATATATGACACCGTACATATGACATCCACATCTACTGTGAAAGATTTATGAGCAACAGGTTTTTAGAAAATGCATTGCACTGTGGAAATAAATTTTTCTAATATGACGAGTAAGGTTGAGAAAGTTTACAGCCATGTTTGCTTGCCATGAATTTGTTGTCTAACTCCTGATGGGCCAGGCAAACATCTTTTGAATTGGTGTAGCGAGGAAGGACATATTAGATGTATGAATTGATCACAGCATCCTACCTTCACATTGTTATCCCCCTTCATGTCGCACCATTACTCTAAATGCTGTTCTTAAGCCTGTCAATAAGTTGCCACATCTTTCAAAGTTCAAACAGTCTTTCCGAGGTAGGATTATAAAAAAGTTTCTTTCTTAAAGCTGTTTCCACCTTGATGAAATTATTTGAAAAATTAAGCGGAGAAAAGGGACAAAAGTTGTTGTCTCTATCCTATGATGCTAAGTCCATTGATCTAATGATCAGTCATTCCTTCCTATGATTTAAATAAAAGTGCACGCTGTTATTAAACTTATTGTGCATATTACATACAAACGTTAAAAAACGTGATTCGCAAAGACCTACATGAATTGAATAGGCAGGTTTCATTAAGATGACTTTCCATAAAAAAACAACCGTTGTCTCGTTAAGATCCTATATATATATACCTGGTAGTGAAGATGTTTGACTTTTTATAGCAATAAAGAAACAAGATAATTGGAAGATGTTGTTGAATCTCACTAATGCACACACACACGTGATTATTTCTCTATTCCAGTCGTGTCCTTTGTCAACAAACTGTAAAGCCAGTGCTATACGGTATGATACAGTCGCACAGAATGACTCGTATCTATGACTCAGCAGTCACTCACATATGGTTGACTCGACCATAAAGTCACATGATATGATGTCATTGTCATAGGTGGATCCAGGGGGGCTGGGGGTCACGTGCCTCCCTAGACCTTTGTAATTTAGTGTGCACGGAGACCTTTTTGAATGAGTCCATGTGACCGTGCCTCCTAGACTGTTTGAAATGTGCCCGCGTTCAGGTTACAATAAGGTGAAGTTACGTCGACGCAAAAAAGTTTTGACATTTGGTTCAGCCGCTGGTAGAGGTTTTTGTGTCCCCTCTAGACTCGCTTTCTGGATCCGCTCCTGTATGTGGTGATTGGATGGTTTCATCCAAGACAATTGTACCATGTAGCATCAGCTTCATCTGGAAGCTGTCAATATATACAAAGGACTAACACAAAACTGACTCAAAATAATTAAAGTATGATATGTTCTATGAGAACTTGTTGAATAAACAATACCAAAAAATAATTCGGTACACATTCTTGATACACCAGTCTCACAAGCCGGGGTGGGGTGGTAGTTGACTACCCTACCCCTGGCGTATATCCCACATTGTGTACAGAAGTTCCACAACTTGTTCTCATTGAATGACTCAAGTTCAAACATCAATTCTAGGCACTGCCTGTCTGTACCCATCAACCAGCCACGAGAGGTAATACCATGCAGTTAATCCCAAAACAACATTTAAAAATTTCTTTTAATTATTGTTATTGTGCCCAATTATAGCATTTTGACAAGTCGATGTGCCAGGGCATACTGACCGGAATGTGGTCAGTGGCATCCCGGTTGTTGAGATTGAGGTGGACTGGCCACTCTATGACTGCCACTTATGAGCCATGAATATAGTTTCTGAATTATTCATCTTTTAAATGAAGAAAGTCTGATTGGTTTTATAGTCTTGTTATGTAGCGTAAAAATATTAACTGGCGCAATAAGCCACAATTGAATGTAAGCCGACTGTTACCTCTCTATACAAACGTCAACCTTGTCTTTAGGTATATTTGCGACAATTTTTAATACCTATATTTACCTGAACTAAAACACCTGTAATTACACACCCCCACATGAAACATAAACATGACATTTGGCGCGAAACACAAATTAAACGGATAATGGTCAAAGATGATATTTTTAAGACATTTGGGCTGTAAGGATGCTAGGAAAGATATAATTTATACTATTTAACAAGACTAGAGATTATCTCGAAACATCAAATCCCCCTCCCCATAGACAAAAGTTTGTAAACATCGATATGACAATATCAATATAACAACAGTATTGGTCCGAAGCGTAAAAATATTGATGTCTGACACAAGACAAAACTGCCTCTGAACCCCCTCAAACAAAAGTAATTACGTCTGATATCGGACATCGATGTTCTGAGATTATCTCGTACATTAATAACATCAGACACTGTACTGTTAATGGGATTAATAATACAAACTGATACTGCTTATAATTTTATTGCTGAAAATGTAACAATACAGGTACACAATGGGCACGGGAATAAATACTGGTTTCACGTGGTTCGGTGCGAGGTGAACAGTTATCGGTTCAGCATAATATCAGAATACATCAAAGTTACGGCACATATGTCAAATATTAACATTCATAGTACACTACTTGTTTGTACAAGTTCCCCTTAAAAATAACAAGGACAACGTTAAATTAAAACACAATAAAACCAGCGTTGCACTTTCACATAACTTCGCTTTGGTTGCTGAGCAAAAAAGATTGTAAATATTTGCTCCAAGTCATCTTTGGATTTTGGGGTAGGTGTAGTTTCAAATCAGGCGTCTCTGTTTCCTTCCCCTGATAAATAATGACTGCTCCCTAATGGGAGTAGAAACATTGATAAATTACTTCTTCATTCCATGGTAAAAAAACTCACCATACCTACTCAAGATACAGGATAGGAAATAGTGAATGTAGCATAAGATACAGGATAGTAAATGTAGCATAAGATACAGGATAGGAAATAGTGAATGTAGCATAAGATACAGGATAGGAAATAGTGAATGTAGCATAAGATACAGGATAGGAAATAGTGAATGTAGCATAAGATACAGGATAGGAAATAGTGAATGTAGCATAAGATACAGGATAGGAAATAGTGAATGTAGCATAAGATACAGGATAGGAAATAGTGAATGTAGCATAAGATACAGGATAGTAAATAGTGAATGTAGCATAAGATACAGGATAGGAAATAGTGAATGTAGCATAAGATACAGGATAGGAAATAGTGAATGTAGCATAAGATACAGGATAGGAAATAGTGAATGTAGCATAAGATACAGGATAGGAAATAGTGAATGTAGCATAAGATATATGAAACTACAGTAGTTTCTGTTCATTCTGCGAAGACCATTCCATTTCAAACCTGTGTCGGTCTTTCAGTTACAACGGGACAACTTCTAGTTAACTCTTGAGAACTAAAGAGGTAGTGAAATTAGATAAATAAAAACATGAACTAGATGAAAATAAACCACAAATTGTACAATATGCAACACCGATCTAATTCTCATTGTATAATTTGACATGTTTGTGATCAGCTGCTGTACTTGTGCGGAGAACATTTATGCCACAAAGTCAGATGAATAAATGAAAAATACTACATCATAATTTCACAGGTGTAACTTTGTTGAATCCTCAATAAGTGAATGAATAACTGTTGAATGAACATATACTTAAATATTTACATATCTCAGTATCATATAGAATAATAGTACTTTTCCCGTACTTTTGCGGAATACCTTTAAATCAATAGCTTTAAAAGAGAGTACATACATTCAATCTAAAGACACCATTTCTTTTGTTCTCATATTGACTTACAACTATAAACAAACATTCGATGTTTTAAAGAGATCTTGTGTCTATAACAAAGCCAGATAAGAAGATACGACCACGCCTTTCGTTGTCATTTAATAACGAGAAAGGCTCCTTCACTACTATGAAATATGAGCGAAATAACACACCACAAATTACACAAAATGGCATGTAAACTTGGCACGGATACGTGGAGGAAGAAACGCACTAGCTTGAATCATTTTAATAAATATCAAGGTTTACCACACATCACAAACATTACATTGTGAACATCTCGGCGGATGAAGTGTACACACACAATTCCTCAGAAACCTGGCATGACTTCTACGCAATCTGTTACGACGTGGGGACCGGCCATTTTTCTACCCTGTACCTCCTTAGACTTCCTTCATACAATCTGTCCATCCACCCGTCAAAATTTTTCAGAACAAGATCCGGCTGCACGCTACAGCTGTCGAATGCATCGGAATCGTCGGACGAATCCGTGTCTACGAACCCCAGCATCTGGGTCATGATGCTGCGCTTGCCATGTTGGTGGCGCCATCTACGGGGGTAGTAGACCGTGTAGTAGCGGCGCGGCCCGTTTATTGCGAGAACCGTCCCGGCACAGGTCTGTGCATTGATTTTGTCGAGGTTCTGAGTGAAGCTCGCCGTCTCGCGGAGGACATCTCTGAACCAGCCCAAGTGGTGCTCGACGTCCAGGAACGCAAACATGTAGCCATCATTGCTGAAAGAAACAAACAACATGTAGACATAATTGCAGAAAGAAACAAACAACAGGTAGACATCATTGCTGAGAGATGCAAACATGTAGGTATCATTGCTGAAAGAAGCAAACATGTAGGCATTTGCCGAAAGAAGCAAACATGTAGGTATCATTGCTGAAAGAAGCAAACATGTAGGTATCATTGCTGAAAGAAGCAAACATGTAGGTATCATTGCTGAAAGAAGCAAACATGTAGGCATTTGCCGAAAGAAGCAAACATGTAGGCATCATTGTTGCATGAAGCAAATACATTGAAATGTACTTAAATACAAATACTCTTGAGGGAGTCAAATACAAATACTTTGAAATACAAAAGTATTTAAATACAAATACATTGGAAAGTATTTCAAATACTTTTTATTTTCAGACTACATTACAATATACAATATTGCTAGCCATGGTTTGTAGGTTCATAGGCAACTAACTTGCAGTTACAACAAACCTGGCTTTGATGATGATGGTACCACATGACTTGAGAAGCCACCACCTTCTCTTAACCCACAGACAGCAAGCAAATATTAGACACAATAGCTGGCCTTAGCAGCCACTGCCACATTGGTTAAGTACCAGGTAGGTAGTTTGGTTAGCTGGGACTTGGAAACTACAGACAGACCAGTGCAACAAAGTCTCCTTTTTGCTAATTGCACCACAGTGACATCTGACAAGTAAGGTGATGTTGGCTTCTCACACAGTGATCTCAATGACTTCTCACAAAATGGCATTACCTTGCCATTATTTCTGAACAGAAAAGTGGTGAATTGTAATTGACCCCATGTCTGAGGCAAACATGTAGGCATCACTGTTGAAAGAAGCAAACATGTACAGGCGTCATTGCTGAAAGAAGCAAACATGTACAGGCGTCATTGCTGAAAGAAGCAAACATGTACAGGCGTCATTGCTGAAATAAACAAACATGTACAGGCGTCATTGCTGAAAGAAGCAAACATGTACAGGCGTCATTGCTGAAAGAAACAAACATGTACAGGCGTCATTGCTGAAAGAAGCAAACATGTACAGGCGTCATTGCTGAAAGAAGCAAACATGTACAGGCATCATTGCTGAAAGAAGCAAACATGTACAGGCATCATTGCTGAAAGAAGCAAACATGTACAGGCGTCATTGCTGAAAGATGCAAACATGTAGGCATCACTGCTAAAAGAAGAATACATGTAGGCGTCATTGCTGAAAGAAGAAAATATATTTAGGTGTCATTACTGAAACAAACAAACATGTAGGTGTCATTGCCGAAAGAAGCAAACATGTCTATCATTTTGTACTTGGGGAAATCAACATGGAAAATGGTCTATGTCATGTGTTGCCCCAAAAGCCGGATTCTGTCTTCGTCCACCAGAGAACTTGCTTTGAGTGCTTTTCCTTGTTTATAAACTTTTTAGGGTGCAGAAATCAAAATTTGTGGTATAAAAACTGATCATGAATGAAATGTGCTTAATGGTGCAAGATCTCACTTTTCAGAACACCAGTTAACTTTTATAAGCCAGCTTTATGACCAAATATCACGTAATACAGGTACCGTATTCATTCTAATTAGCGTACCGTATACTTTAAAAATATTTGAGACGATAATATATGTAAAAAAATCGTCCCTATTAAGCGTACACCCAAAAGAGCCAAGTTTAAATAGATACTAAGTCGTTGCCGGCCGAGTTGGTCACTTGGTTGATGCAAGAGCAGACTTAACTGCACCTGACTAATTCCACCCGACGTACAAACGATTACTGTATAAATAACGGTGTCCTACACAAGTAATGTAATCCACTATAAGTAATTAAGTTGTACGTTATCTGAAATGTATGTTTAATCACCGACCTCTACGATAAAACTCGAAGTCGCAAACATTCCCGCATCAGGCCGTATGTATAGCGTCATCTGGTGGATGTGGCTAAACTGATTTCCAGGGGACCGTTATATGTGTTAAGTCGATTAAAATGGTCTCAATGTTTGTATCTGAAGGTAAATCTACCTCCCCATTCGCCGAGATTTCGAGCAGCAAGCAAGCTGACTACAGTGAGTCCGGCATCACTTGCCGGCGAGCAAGTGGACAACAACGCATCGAACGCTGGCAAGCAAGTGGGGCTCTTGTGTCGAATCCGGACCCATCTCGAAATTTTCCCGTTCATTCAACATCATCTCAGGCATATTTATATTACAAAAATAAGACCGTGTTGTGCTAGTCTGCGCCGCTGCGGTCGTGCGTTACCGCATCACGCATGTAAAATGAGCGATATAGCAGCGTATGTTAATGCATACAAGGGCACTATTTACGCCTCAAAAGTGCGCTAAGACACAATATTCCTAAACGTAATTAATTATTAATGTAGGTTGCGTTGTGTGTCCAGCTATTTATATATTCACGTGTGGTCAAGAGGATACAAGAACGCTGCAAAGTCTCCAGATATGTGTGCACAAATGTTATGTAAAAAGATCGTAAAATGTCGCAGTAATTTGATATTGGTGGAGAGGACATTGCATTACGGATTCCTGACATTGCCAAAAATGGGGGTGTACACTAATTAGGGCATGTACACTAATTAGAACGAATACAGTATTCCTGTCGATGACCAAACATTTTAATCAATACTCCTAAATATGTTGAGTCACTATGAACTATAAAAATCTGCTACCATAGTTTAACATGATTCTAAACTAAATACTATTAATTTTGTTGAACCTAAATAAAATAAAAGATCATGCATTGTACATAAGACGTACTTGCTGTGTTTGTGAACAATGTGCATAAGACGTACTTGCCGTGTTTGTGAACAATGTGCATAAGACGTACTTGCTGTGTTTGTGAACAATGTACATAAGACGTACTTGCTGTGTTTGTGAACAATGTACATAAGACGTACTTGCTGTGTTTGTGAACAATGTACATAAGACGTACTTGCTGTGTTTGTGAACAATGCGAGCAAAGTGCTGCAGCAACACTTCCTTATTGGAGCCATTCACAAGTAATATGATTGTCCGCACTCCTTGGTCTGTCTTCAAGATGAGACGCTCAAAACTGTCTCGACAGAACGGATGTAGGTAGACAGTAGAAGACCTGGCAAAGAAACAATCACTTGTTAACACAGAATTAGTTATAGCAGGAGGAATCGAACAGTTCAGGTTCAGGGCAACTGCAGTTAACATCAACCCAATCACACATTCTGAAATTTTACATTTTGCTGAAGTAAATTTACATAGAAAATGAGCTAGAACACATTTAAGTCGTAAAGAAATATCTGCAATTTTGAGATCTAACAGCATTTTTACTATTAAATCGAGGCTGTCTGTTTCTAATTTGTTAACATAATGTTCTGCGTTGAAGGTGTTTAATTAATAAGTATGAGCCATTGTTTGAAATTTGAATGTTACACCCACAATATATGTTCAAATTGCAAACAAAACGCTAGTAAACAGTTGCAATTTGCACTAATTGTGGCGGCACATATCCCTAACTGCAAACATGTTTAAAATTAAATGGTTCCCACACTCCTAACTGCAAAGTGGGATGGAGTACAACCGATTCATTAAACTTTCTGCAAATAATTACCACCCACGGTTAATTCTGGCTAACAGAACAGACTGTCTACCTAATCAGTTCCTCTATATGGAATTAGTGGGCACAGTGATTTGTAACAGGAAGTCTGCTGTGTCGAACGTGGATAAATGGGACATTGTTGAACATCAAAGGGTATTGCAGTTAACTCAACCCGACTCAGCCGTACTGCCAAAAAGCTTGTTTTGAAACTGAATGTTTTGTTTGCTATCTGAACACGCTCCGGGGGCGCATCTCCTGAATAGTGAATGCTGTTACGCGCTTACTAAACACAATTTGGCAGACAGCATGTACCCAACATAGTTGGTATAGTCTTGACAACATTATATGAATTAATAAATGAAAAACTAAGAAGAGACTGCCTCCTTTTAACACATATGCTGTAACTGTGAGACATTGTACAAACACTGACTGTGTTGTCTGTTGTTGGGTGGCTCTGTTTGGGGCACGTCTCCTCTTTCCCTCCTCGCTGTTCACCGCTGTAGCGCTGATGTAGCCAACCAGCACCACAAACGCTACAGTCGTGGCAAAGGTGAAGAGAGTCGTCACGTCCACACTGAAACAGAACATTCTTACATGACTTCTTAGAGACTTTAACAATTATTTTATTAATTGATTTATTTTAATTGTTTTGTAATGATTTTTATATTGTGAGCGCACTGATTAACTGTAAGTTAGATATCAAGCAGAATAAGAACTCTTATTATTGTTATCTCATTGTACATCAAGACACGAGAGAGGATACAAACAATGTTGTTGTACATCAAGACACGAGAGAGGATACAAACAAGGTTGTTGTACATCAAGACACGAGAGAGGATACAAACAATATTGTTGTACATCAAGACACGAGAGAGGATACAAACAATGTTGTTGTACACCAAGACACGAGAGAGGATACAAACAATGTTGTTGTACATCAAGACACGAGAGAGGATACAAACAATATTGTTGTACATCAAGACACGAGAGAGGATACAAACAATGTTGTTGTACATCAAGACACGAGAGGATACAAACAATGGTGTTGTACACCAAGACACGAGAGAGGATACAAACACTGTTGTTGTACATCAAGACACGAGAGAAGATACAAACAATGTTGTTGTACATCAAGACACGAGAGAAGATACAAACAATGTTGCTGTATCGCTTCTTCTCGTAGTGATGAGAATAGCAATTCATTGGAGATGACTCAGAGTGACACTCATGTGTGATTAATACAAAACACTAGAAATGAAGCAGTCACACCTACCTGGTGATTTTATCCCATGCGGCAGTCCTCCAGTCTGACAGTCTCAGTAAGATACGACTCAGTAGTGGCTGAAGACAAGAACACATGCAATCATTTACACTCTCACAAAAACCAACATTAGCCAGAAGTTCGACAGATAGTTTTCGTACTTCAGAATGATTTTTCTTTTTGATTTTGCATACACACAAGACCATCACTTATAAAGCTGAGCATAAACACAATCATTGAGATGTCTCGCCATGAGGAAGATGTACACCAGAGTTCCGCAAACAAAGGCCCGTGGGCCAAATTTGGCCCGTAAAACATTTCCAGCTGGCCCTCATTAAGAATTGGAAATTGTCAAGAATAATTAAAATTGGTCATGCTCTATCATACAACAGTGTTCGTTGGCTGAGCCATGGAGCAGTTCTGGTGGGATATATTATGATACTTTTGTCAATTTTCTCCATGAAATTGGCATGCCAGTTGCTCAGCTGGAAGATGCAGAGGTTCAAGTTAAAATTTGCGTTCTAACACACATTTTTTTAACAAATGAACACATTGAATATGCTGCTTCAGGGAAGACAAAAGCTGATTAGCAACTTGGACAAAGCAGTAGAAGTTGCGACATCAAGCTGTCACCCTTCAAAATTCATCCCGAGAATGATAACTTTCTACATTTTAAATTCAACGGATAATAGACCATTGTTTCGACGTTGTTTTACAACCCATTTAAATAGTGTTATTTATTTACCGTTTCGATGTGGTCCTGGTTAGCACAAAACACACTCTTTATGAACACCTACAATAAGGTATCTTACGTCTTGCTGTAGCTTTGGCCCACATAGATAACTGGATGATATTTAGTCAACATCAAAACAAGTTTGCAGTACCCTACACTACACACATGGCAGCATGACCAGAGAATCAGGACACAAGTTGACTGGAGAATGAACTGACCTGCACGTGTTCATCCGTCAGCTCACTGGGTAGCTCCATCGTGTGCGGCAAGTATTCTCGACTGCGCAGCATCAAGTCTAGCTTCTTGACCAGTCGCTGACCATTCTCAGCCTGTTCGTGTCCAGCCCAGCCGTCTGGCAGCCAGTCATATTGGACATTACGACGGTCCTTTCTCCAGAGGATGGCCACCTGCACAGGTAACCGGTCAAGATTAATGAAGCAGACATAGATTTAGTATTTTGTTAGCCTTTCTTCCAGAGATCTGCCTTTCCTTGAATGAAAACAAAAAAATGACCATACCCCATATTCCATATGGGGTATGGTCATGGGGTCATGGCTGGAGTTTTGATACTTTTAAGGTGGTCAGTACCACACTTAGAGTGGTCATTCTTTTGTGGGCACTCAGTGGGGGAATGGCAGCCATTTGAAGGGATCGTCTCAGAACGTGTCCGATATCAGATAAATTACTTTCGTTTGGGAGAGGGTTGTTTTGTTTAATGTTGGACATCGATATTTTACGCTTTGAACCGATACTGTTAATATATTGATATCATCATACCAATGTTAACAAACTTTCATCTGGGGGTGAGGGGGTTAGTGCAAATGAAAGTAATTCCGTCTGATATCGGACATTGACGTTCTGAGATGATCCCTAAATGGGCGGGTTACTCTCAAAAGGTTATTCTCAGTATGGGTACACTCTCAGAAGAGAGATTCAGAGGGAATACCACAGGGGGACCATTTCAGATGGGACACACAGTGACACTTGTTGATTATTTATAGATTTCAGTCGGGGACTCTCAGAGTGATGTAAACTTGCAGATATATATCCATCGCAGCGTCTGTATGCTCTTTCATCGGAAGTTATCAATTTACTTGCTACTTTCTCAAGACACAGGCGGTTAGGTAAACATAGCTATAAATATAACATAACTTTAGTAACTGTAATCATATTTTAGGACTTTACAACAATAAACAACATTGTCAGACATAGTAACTGAGATTTAGTAAGAGGACATCCCCTGAACAAGACCCAGCAGGCTGTGAAATAATAAGAATAATGTATATTTTATATAGCGCCATATCTATAATGTTTTACAAAGACTAATACATAAACAGTGGAAATAAAACAAATATAAATATAAGAATAAATCAATTAAGATAATAGTGCTGTGCAAACATCAGCATATTAAGTAAGTTGGTTTAAATGTTTAAACAAATATATCCTCACATTAAAATAAGTATTTAAAATTTTTCTTTTGGCTATAAAAATAGATGATAGTAAAAAAATATGAATAAAAATAAGTACTTAAAATGGGCCAAGTGGCCCTGAAGTCCTTTGGACTAATACGTCTATATGTGACACCGGCTGACCAAATGAGTGATAAGTTGGAAAAATTGTAACATTGTTTTCTTACATTCTTGTAAAGGTTGGGTAGGGTGTTTTACACGGTTTCCAAAATTATGACTGCTACAAAAATTGGCGAAGTTATGGAGCATTGAACATGGTAGGGGTCAAAAAGTGAAAATGAAGAAAACGGCTATTGAAGTTTTACATTATATATGCAAATGGATTGCATGGAAATATTACATGCACAACATTAAAATGTGGCACACAGTATGTAATATGTATGTTATGTTGCAATGATACACTGGAAGTATAAATGTGCTGCTACAAAGACTTATAAAGTTATGCCAGATTATGTTTTCATGTGTAAAACTAAGAGGACAGATTATTTGAGAGCTAAAGGTAGACTCACTGTTTGACACAGTTTAAAACCTACAGGCAACTTTCCAGTTTAACAGGGGTCTAGTGGCTTAATGATGTCTGTTGACACAAGCTACTGCCAGTGACCAATTACAGATTAGTTACAGTTTCCATCAAACAATAGCAGGCAGAGAATCTTAGCTCCACAGCTGGGTGTAATACACAACAAGTGATAAATATATGATACACTTGAAATACAAATGTGCTGCTACAAAAATGTATAAAGTTATGCCAGATAATGTCTTTATGTATAAAATTAAGAGGACAGATTATTTGAAAGCAAAAGGTAGTCTAAAGAAGAAAAAAAAATGGGTCAGCTGGACGGTGATAGACCGTTTGAACTTGAAGCCTTTATCAAACTTTTGTCTCGACTTCACTGAAGGCGGTGTCCTGCTGTCAGAACTTCGAAGGTGTTACTCACCTAACTTACAGGTCTTTGTCAGTAAGAATAATGGGATGATAATTTACACCAACGTTGTTTCCCGTAGAAGTCATTTTGTGCAATATATTAGCATTAGTCGTGCCAATTCAAAAATGAGTGCTATAAATAGTAGTTTGTCAAAATGTAAACAAACTCAAAGACAATTGCAGCTTAGCATTAGCCTGTTCTGAAATATTTTAATGACATAATGATATATTTCACATAATTATATAGGGAGCTAAAGGAGAGGCCCATCATAATCCATAGCACTACAAAATGAAGTATCTGAAAGTCACACTTCATATATTGAGTGACACATCTCATGCTGTCTTTCTGGACTGTCGCAATGTCCAATAGTTTCCTATTACAACCCTCGTGTACAATATACCAAAGCTATATATTTCCAACACCGCAACATATGTATTATCATTGGATAGGTAATTGAATAATCTTTCAGATGAACGCAACTTGTAGCAGCAGAAAATGAAGCATACAAATGTTACACCGCAAACAATGACATGCATTCTCAAAATGTGATTCATTAAAAAATTAGTGCTCTATAATAGTAGTTTGTCAAAATGTAAACAAACTCAAAGACAGTTGCAGCTTACTGTCCAGCAAGCAGTAGCAGAGCAGTTTTATAATAATAATAATCCACAAGTTAAGTGGCTGATCTTCCTTTTACCATTCATGTGATGTTTATTGTGAGCATGGCGGACAAATGGTTATCATACGTAGACAGGTACAGAAAGACACTGACATTTTCTATAAAAAGAACACGTTTGCCTATCAATGGCATGTATTTCCTATTGTTGCCGTTTCTGCCAGGCAGAAACAGTTTCTGCCCGGCATAAATCAAACAACCCTGTAGGTAATTATTAATCAAATGTTTTTTTGGTGAATCATAGTTACAGATCATTAAGGGTTAGGATGGAAGTAAAATGTTTACATGTTTACTGTTCACTTATTGCACCACGTCTTGCATTTAGAGGAATAATTATAATAGAAAATAAAATGTTGTGGCACATATTTTTAAATACATGCATCGATGAGAAACCGGGAATTACTTTTCTGTGGCCTAAGAATAACTAATTTCAATTAACTTTCTGCTTATATAAAACAACTGCATAAAATATATATCCATACAAGACACAGACTCCGCATGTGACAGATGTTTTGGGAAGGGGAATAGTGTTCTATTTCTGGTACAAGGCTCTGTGTTTGCCTCTGCCAGTGACCAATTACAGATTAGTCATACTTCCTACTACCAGCCACAGTGACCCAAGCCTCTGCAGTGAGCAATTACAGATTAGTTACACATTAACCAGCCAGCCAAAGTGAGGTGTGACAGATGTTGTGGGAAAAGGGATTAGTTGAACAAAAGGACTGGAAGCCTTCTAGGGCTACTGCTACAATAGACCATTTAGTTAACAAATTTAGCATTTTAGGGGACATTTGGAGCCCTTCGAATGATTGAATCAAATACAGATTTTTTGTGTATATTGGCACTACCATATGAAATGCCTATGCAAAATTAGAGAAAAAGTTGCTTAACAGTTAAAAAAAAGACAAAATGTTACATTTTTACCAGTTTTGGGGTCCTTGGAGGCCCTAGGGAGCCCTTAGAATGATTCAATCAAATACAGATTTCTCGTGCATAGTTGCTGTGCCCTAAGATATGTCTATGCAAAATTAGAGAAAAAGTTGCTGAACGGTTTCTGAGATACGGCAGCTAACGGCGGACGCAGAGTGATGGCAATAGTCCCTTGGACCTTTGGCCAAAGGACTAAAAATTTTCTTTTGGCTGTCAAAATAGATCAAGATCAATAAAAAAATGAATAACTTAATAAAGAGTAAAATTAAAGCAATAGGTCACCTTGAGGGCACTGTTAGACTCATTCGTGATGCCCTTGCCCCTTGTGATGGCGTGGACAAACCGCTTCTGCGGTTCCTCGTAGATGTACACGTAGGTCACTCGGCCGTTCTCGTTGCTATGACGACCAGCAAACTGGCGGAAACTGGCACGGTAGGCATCGTGTTCCAGGGTCGACTTGGTTAGGAGTATGACACACAATCTGCAGGGGAGAGACTAGCGCTGTGGATATGGTCAAATTAAGGACAGGTTATAGTGATGGTTTTGTTAGATAGTACTATATGAAAATGTCAAATTAAATAAACTTTTGACCTAAAGGAAAGCATGTTGGCAGAAGCACATATGGCATGCTAGACTATTCTGTCTTCAGAATCTAGACTAATAAATGTTTTCATGGTTTTGCCAGAAGAAATAAACCATTGACATATCAAACTAATATCTAATATATCAAGCTAGGGTATGAATGCGTGTGTTAACGTTTTCAACCTAAACGGTTTGCTTCTCGAGTGGCAAACTTTCACGGATTAATCGTATGACCTTTGGGAAGAAAAGTAACCCATTTATTTTTACAAAATTCTGTTGGTTAAAGTGTTTTAACACTTACCGTTCATATCGTAAATTAGACGGATGTCATTCAATTTTTACTGGATGCACATCTTTGCAAGAATATTCAATTTTCATGAAGTAGAAATAATAATAATTCCAAAACAAGATGAAATTGCTTAGCAAATACACCATTTGTAAAACAGCCAGCATAAGACAGGAAGTCTAGATTCAAGAACATGCTTGTTGCAGTATTTTGTATGTCATAGTTCATTGATTCATAAACATATTATAGTTACACCATTTCATACATTAAATGCAGCTCATTTAGACAATGGCGCTGTGCACGGAGTCTAGATAATGTCTATATTTAAACACAAGTGTGGCTAGGAATGTGTGAAATAAAGAGTGGTCAAGTCTACACAAAACTGATGGTCAAGTGGTAGAACTGACCGCTTGTTGGAGGCCGTAGAGTCGTGTGGACACAGCTGGTTGAACATGCCCTGACTGGACAGACGAGGCAGCATGAGGAACTGGTTGGCATCTATCACCTCGTCCAGGGCACTGCGAGACAACTTGTACATCTACAACACCACCCTTGGGTTGGAGCAGTTCCACTAACCTTGCACTGCCTTTACATATGTCACATACATAAAGGTTAGTTCGTATACACCGCAATATCCAGTCCTCAAGACTGCTCAAAGTGCTTTATACTTTACTCTGGCAGACCTGTTCAATCAAACACCATCTCGACTTCTCTAGGAAGTATTCAGCCATGCTGAAATTAATATGTGAAAACTATTCATACACAAATATTCGCCACTGCCTACAGCCAGGTACTCATTCATACAGCTGCGTGAACTGGACGAATGTAGAGTGAACAAACTTGCCCAAGGTTCGACACAGCAGCAAAGGATTCGAACCCTGGTTCTCACTACAGAGATCCCGATGCTCTAGCCACTGTGCTCCACAAGTCGTAATGACATTTGGAAAGCCTTTTAACCATACAGCAACACGTGGCATGACGTTATATATAATTATCACTGTATAAAATGTTGCTGATGTAGAAAACAAAACTACACTTGGTATAGAATCTGAATCAACTAGAAGATTTCTTTCAAAACAGATTAAATAAAATATACACAATTGACTACCTAGGTAGCACTTGTGTAAAGTTCTTGACATAACTAAAAAAGGTTAACTGGAAGAACAGTAAGAAGCCGGACAATGTGGGCAGGTCACTTGGTGCAAATGAAGAAGAGGCTATGACACACCCTGGCCATAGGAAAACGGGCAGAGCACAAAGAAGATGGAAAGACTGCGTTGAGAGGGATATAAGAATGGCAGAGGAAGATGTCAATTGGACAGTGCAGCGACACAAGAACTAGCATCATCCTTTATGAATGGAGTCTCAAGAAAGAACACCTAGACACAGTACCCATGATAGTAGACATCAGACTTACAGTAACGTATGCAATCGGATCTTTTGATTCCTCATTAAAAATGAGTACACTCTCCTTGTCGTGTGGAACTCTGTAGCGCAGCCGCAGTGCTTCCGTCTCCCTGCAACACGCAGCTCCCACCATTGACACGTCTATGTCAAGTCCCATGTCAATAAGACACACCTGGGCCAAGTGTCACTAAGAACCCACAACGAAAGTCTATCATACAAAAGTGTCGTTTAATTTGCGCAAGCTGTAGGTCTAAAATACCTGGTGCTCATGTCAAGAGAAGTAAAAGATCCCACACCAGGGCAATATGTAACCTGTCATGGACTCACTAAAACAGACCAAGATGCACGTTTGTAAATAAATAAAATACTAAACAGTAAAATGTTATTATAATATTATTATAGTTAACTAGAAGTGGCGTAAAAGGATTATAATTAACCAACCTCAGCTGCATGTTCACATAGCCAGCTTTGACGCGGTTACGATGGGCAAACGCCGCCGCCAAGAAACGCTGAGTGGGGCGCTCCCTGGTGGCAAAGAACAGCATTCTGACATGGTTGTCACGCCAACCAGACAGAAACGTCTCGGCTGAGTTCTCATCTGTTATCTGCAAAATAAATATCACCACAATTCAACATAAATACAAGTTAGTTAATGTTCATTAATATCTACTCTAGGATAGAACTTTTGTCTAAACACTAATTACCAAGGATTAATCTCACTGGCAACCATAAACATCCTAAAGATGGGATAATTTGGTAGCCTGTAATCAACTCTAGGTTATCATCTGAAACTCTGAAAATAAGTGACCAAGTTCTTAGTTTGATACTGTGAACCAGAGGGTGCTACTTATCCACACACAGTTTTGTGAAGTATTCATAACGGATGTTTGGCAAAGGTTACGTAACATCAAACATTGTTCGTAACATCATGCCTGTTTTTTACAATTGTTCCAATTCACGTAAACTGCCCGTTTATTAGATGGGAATGGTTCTCATAACTTTGGCCCTACATAGTATGTACTGCAATGTTATTGTTGCTAAAAAAAATTTTTTTTATAGAACAAGATTTTTTATTTTAACCATCTAATTTCGAAATCCCAACCACACGACCATCCAATCCGTCATGCTCCCAACCAACCATACAAAAAGCCAGACTTTAGCGATTCACATATATATATATACAGTCGCACCTTGTTATAATGTGCACTGTTATAACGCGGTCGGTTATGGACCTCCAATTTCTGCCGCCAGGGGGAAAATGGATGCTATAGCAAACTATATTAACACGGTAATAGTTGTCATTTGTCTTGTGTGAAGTTATCCCCGTCTTTGTCCACATGTGTATTTTGAAAGACTAGTTTGCGGACATTAAATTTAACGTTGACGTACAACTGTGCAACGAATCAAGTGTGAGGCGCGTCACTACACTGCCGTTGTTTATTCTGCACTGGCAATGCTATCAAAGGCATAAGTTTCTTTGACTATGGTCAATTATAACTTTAGGAACAGTAAATGTGGAGCAAGGTATTGTTTGTTTCGTGCAGACATCAAGCGAATCGTTTCCATTCTGCCAGTCATGCTCATGGGTTCCGTGGATCGCAGGTTCGCCTGGCTTCGGCACCGGGCGGATTGTAAAGTGCAATTGAAATTCACAAATACGCCTTGCTTAAGAATGGGTTAAATACGTTTTAATGCAGCTTAGTAGGCAAGATCAGTATGCTAACATTGCGTAACAAATATTAGCTTTTCGCTGCGATGCACGCAAAGCTACTGGTGTGTCAAATTATTAATTCATCAACCGCATATGAATTGGCGAATCGTAATATTGTTCGGCACAGTAAATGTGCGTTCTAAATTGATATTTTGATATGGATTGAAAGATAAAGCCAATTGTGAGCATACTTATTATAGCTTTAAATCCTTAGTCAACTCCAGCACAGCGTTTGTCAACTCATTTGTGTATTAGGCTGCTGAATGCCAGGTCATTATTTTAGATCTTACATCAGCGGTACCATAATATCGTTCAGTTGACCGTGGCATGTTGGTCCATTGGTTATTTAAAAACTGTACAGCATTCATGAATTTTATTCAGTTCAACATTCAATACTGTCCCACAGTGTATGACATTTAAACAGAATACACACTGACGTTGGTTGGCATCTTAATAAGCTTCATAAACCGTGTATAGGCTGCGCGACGTGCACACTCTGGCTTTGATGGCATTCTTCGTGCAGCAGTGGTGTCGGTTGTATAGCAGATACAGGAACGCATTACCGTGCCCCGGTTATAACGCAGATTCATTTCGTGGACCCCGACTACCGCATTATAACGAGGCGCGACTATATATAATGATATATATATTTATATAGTGCATCTACTAGATAATTGTGAGCTATATTTTAAACCTTAGTATTTGCCTTTATGGTGGACATGCTTTACTACGCGCCATTTGCTGAATATGTATGAGTGTTGTTGAGAACTGGACTGTATTTCATTAAAACACCATGAGTTCTATAAGGTTAAATCACTAACCCATATTTCTGATTTAATTAGCTACACATACACAGAAACTTTTGCAAACACATTTTTAACCATAGCTATGTGTTTTGACTAGAAGATAAACACCCTCATCGAATGTATCTCTTACCGGTGTTATGAGGTCCACCGGAAAGATGGAGCGCACAAAGTCTCGCAACTTTTGCACACTGACTGCTCCCTCATCGTACCATGTGACCCGGCCATTGACCACAGCTAGAATGGATGGCACGGTAGAGATCTTCAGCTTCCTGGTCAGTCCTGGATCTAGCTGGGCATGAACCGTGCCCATCCCCAGACCTGCAACAACAGATCTCCTCAAATCAGGCATGAATCTAAGAATAAGGATACTTTTATTTGTCCCAACAACATTGAAAAGCAATATATGTTACACAGACATACATACAAATATTGAAATGTACAATCAGAATTAATATATAATCAACAAAATATACATTTTGCAAAAAAAGAACTAAATAGCTGCAGGATGGGAGACTCCTACTTCTACATTCACAAACAATGTGTGTTTTGTATGCAGTAATTAGTTATAACAAGTTGTTCTGTCAATGTTTCTAGAACAATAATATAACTAAATATGGCAATATTTTATAGAAAATCATGTGCCTAAAATAAAATATTTATAAGCATTTAAAAAAAAATATATAATGTGTTTAAGAGATACAAGTAAGTCAGTAAATGCCAAATTTATCCAACACAAATATAAAAGGATTAACAGTAACTAAATTTATCTACAAACACACGCAACATTTTTATGACTTTGACATTTGGTAATACATCATCAAAAAAGTACTTGTGAAATCGCTGTGTAAAAGTCCTCGTTATGCAAGTGAGCTTACAAGTAATTCCTGATGGACACATCTTTTTCCCTACACTCTCGTAAATACACTGCAATGCTAGTGAATGATGCACATTACAGAAAGCATCTCTTGCAACATTGAAAGTGTACCGAGTTCTTGAAGATCAGCGACAATCCTCTCCCACATCCCTTCCATCTGCATACATTGGAAGCAGAAGTCTGTGTAGGCGTATAGAAGATATGGCTTCCGGTCACTCTCTGACAGTATATGATTCTCATACGTCCTGTCAACAAATGAAGGAATGAATGAATCTTTATTTCAACAAAACAAATAAAATAAGAGCAGCGATTACTTCATTACATAGAAACGTACAGTTGTCGGAATAGGGCCAAAAGAAGTGTAAAACTTACAATTACTTGTCCTGTTACACAAAAACTACACAATATTATATAACACTTGTGTCCATTCATGGCAGGCCAAACATAAAAAAGAAAATACTGAAAGTAAAAAACTAATTCCAGTAATTATTTTATCATAAATTATGAAACGCATAAAACAAAAAAAACATTCTGGCAACAAATAAGTGAGATATCAAGAGCATCCCAGAATCAATAGCAATACCAGTATAATTATAAAGATACTATTGAATTACAACTGTAATTGACAACTAATACAGCTGTGTAAGAAATAAAGGCCGGACGGCAGAGTGGAGTAATAACATAACAACTGTTGAGGGATTCATAGAAAGTCTCCCTCTTAATGATTATAATTTATACACAGGCCTTGACATTAAGGTTTTGAATCCACTGGCCCAGGGGGCCAGTAGATTTGAAAAGTTAGTGGCCCGCCTGTGAAAGTTACTGGCCCGAATTTTGTATTGCCGTCAAAAATACGCTCATTCTGAGGTGCAAAACATTATTAGTCTTTTTTATAATTTTACCAACAAAGTTGTTAGAAGTTACTATACACATATTGATTATCCAAAGTGAGATGTCCAAAGCTAACAGTATTGTAATATTGTTCTTTTTAAGTGTGTACTCAGATGCATATATACAGTATTTACCAAGTTTAAATAAAGTGTGGCCAGTGTGACAACAGCTAGTCAGTCCGAGTCGGTAGTTGAGTTGACGCTGCTTTCATGTACAGGTCAATCAAGGCATTAAACTATTTCACGGTTCATTCGCTAGGTGGCCTTCACCTTGCCCATGCTGACGCAGCATTACATTTGGTTTCTGTCACTTTAGTCACTAGTTAAATTTGGATTTAAGCTGTATTCCTTTCATATATCTAGAGAAGAAAAAGCGTGCATAACTCTAAAGTCGAGGCAGCTTCCAACCACCGTACTAAGGGTGTCCAAGGGACGCGGCGGGACTTTAAAAATGGCGTCTCTCATCATAAAAATCTGCGCTGCTGGTGGTTAGAAAATTTATTCTATGGCTTTGCATGCCGTCGTCCGCATGATAAGTGTTGGAGTTTGGACTAATTATCGATCAGAATTAGTATCTACATTATGTTTACAATGTCCTATAACCGAGTCGGGTCTAAGAATTCTGGAGAACTGCATCTGATAACCGGTGCGGTCGTGCCGTGACCGCCGCTTCGTCTCGGCAACGTTCGGGAACCGGCAACCAGTGGCCCATCGGGCCAGTAAAATATAAGAACTGGAGGCCCGAACTGGCCAGACAGATTCAATAAAGGCGCCGGGCCATTGGGCCAGTGTTAATGTCGAGGCCTGATACATATTATGAAATTGACATACATTATTCCAGCTACTATAAATTTTCCTGATTCATAATTTCTTTACATTTTTGTTATTTTTACTAATCCTTCATTAAAAGTGATATTACAATGAATGTAATGTTATATGCCAGGCAGTATTAATTATCTGCATAAAAATTGAACATCACACGCATACTGCTATATTTGTTAACTACTAATCGACACTAACATTTTGTAACAATAATAATCTTACAGGTAATAAATTTCTTAAAAAGATTTTACCCTATTGTGATCCTGTACTTGTGAACACTCGAGGCAGTTTGTCGCCCGCCGAAGTGGAAGCCGAACCCGTCAAACCCACCCCCGAAGAAGTCCCTACGTTGCGCATGCTGCTGCTGAGCCTGGCCACTTGTTGTGCCAAAGTTGTCATACTGGGTTCTCTTTTCAGGGTCACCCAACGTCTAAAACAGAAAACAGGCAGTGTACAATATAAAGTAAACTCAGAAGAGTTTGTGACGCTGCCATAAGTATATGGTAAAAGGGTACAAAAGTTACTTTGACAACAAATGTTTTAACCGACTTATTAAACTTGGCGTGATTGCTATTTTGACGTAGTTCAATCAGTAATGTGTTCCCCAGCATGGGTCCAACATTTGCAAATGATAAATAATTGGTATGGTAAATATTACCTATAATTCTAACTAATCAAATACTAAAATAATGTTTTTTCCACCTAAATATTGCTGATCAGCCATTATTACTGTCCTTGGAAGTTTACCTGAAAATTGGAGATTAAACCAGTTCATGTGTCTGTCTGTCAGGACATTACATGTTTAATACACATATGGGTGAATATTTGATAACTGGTCAAATTTTTTCAAATAAATGAACACATTTGCCTATCTGTCATTGTATAATATCTGTAGTACCGTATTCGTTCTATTAAGCATACATGTCCTAATTAGCGTACACCCCCTTTTTAGTAGCAACCGACGCCGTGATCTCAATGCCAGCCTTGACTGTTGAATCCATCATTGTGTTTTAAATTCTACCAATATCACACTAGATTCAACGCTTGGTGATGAAACAACATCGAAAGGTCCACCTAAATTATCACATTTTTATAGTGTTCTAGAATCGTATGTCAGATGCATAAATCACTTGCCAGTCATGTCTGCTGAGATGGCTGTACTCAGGAACCACAAGAACCAAAGAAAATGGGTGCACACCTCTGTACGCTTATTGGAACCAAAAATTTGACATATTTCCATGTCTCAAGTATTTGCTAAGCGTACTGTACGCTTAATAGAACGAATACGGTATATCAAATTGTCCACGTTGACCCATTACCCTGCATACTGGGATTTATGGAGAATAAAACATTTAGTCATATAGACTCTGGTGTCATTAGCGTCACATGCTTATATTTCACCATGTAGTTCATGCAATACAATCGTTGTCCACATTTTTTTATTTATTTTAATAAAATTTCAGTATGTTACCGAATTAAAAGGGTATACATGATAAATTCAATTTTTTTGTAGCACTTAATAATAAAACAAAAAATATAATTTATTGCAAACATATTTTTAAACCCTGCTGATGCTTAATGGCAGAACCCTGAGCTCGTTTGCTATATGAAGCAAGAGTAATTGTAAAGGTAAAGGTCATTTAATAATTGTACCAACATGAATTAAATCACATATCGATCGATGAGATATAGACAAACATACTCATCAGGATAATATATAAACACAAATATTAAATAACAAGATTAGCAAAGGTGGGGGCAGTCATTTTTTCCCCACCCGGCTTCCTGTAGCAGAGGCCCAACCCCCAACCCGGGGCTTAGTTTGTTAGATCTAGATGCTGTTCTCCTCTGACAAAATTTAAGAAGACAATTGTAAACAGTTCAGAAACCGAGATATAATACAAAAACTAAACTATCTATCCACAATCGGTCTTCGTGCTGAATTGCATACATAATACATACAAATCTTGCGATATGTGTTACATGGAAAATGTTTGTCTGATAACTTCTGAGGTAGTATTTAACACAACGTTATACTGATGACAAAAAGTTGGCGACATATGATTTTTAATGTTCAAAAAATTAAAAACAAGCTTTATTTTCTAAATCATGCCCGTATGTTAACAGGAGAGTTCTTGATAGTCCCCTGTAATGTATTAGCATATGTTTATAGCTGGTAATTGTGCTTTGTCATGACGACATGCAAATTCGATAGGGGGCTACCAGTGTCAGTTCTAGTTCTAGTTCTAGTTGTTTCCAGCACTCGGCAACGTTCTATTAACTGACTAGTCTGTATATATTGTGGTTACAGTGATCTTATGAGGTCTCATTCAACTAGTCAGCCTTTTTCAGAACATTATCGCCAAGCCGACCTTTCTATGCTGGCACTGAGGGTGGTCACTGCCAGGGTGCTTGTCGTCCTCAGTGGTTCTTTTACGTCCCAAATTGAGACGGGACCGACATTAACGTGATCTCCGAGTCACGAGGGATACACAGTCCCCAATGTTGAGAGCCAGGTTTTTACACCAAATATACCATAACTGCCCGGTTCGGGTTTCGAACTCGGGGCGCCGGCATGTCAGGCGGATGTGCTAACCACTACACTATCCCCCCACAGTCATATTTTTTTCTTTGCACGTTACAATTTCCAAAAGAAAAAACATCCAATGATAACATAAACATGTGGAAATATACACAATACATAATTAAAACAAATGTGTATATTCAGTGCATTAAATAAAATTGAATGTTGACGACACCACTTTTCCATTTTGTCAAATATTGACCCATATAATATAGTTTATTTGGAAATTACATTAATTTACCTTGTAATTGTAAATGTGTATGGAGATTTGAGAATACATAAATTTACCTCTTCTGAAGCTACATCAAATTAAGATGGCTGGATACTGTCAAGATAGATCTCAAAAGGGCAGTTATAAACAGTAGAGAAAGGGAAAAAATTAGCAGCATGGCAGAAGAAAGATCTATCATCGAGATGGAAGGACAGACTAAGTGACATGGCCCTCATCTTACAAGAGAGTGGGTCCAAGGGGAAGTAGACATTTTGATGTCACATTTACCTCGTATGCTTCATTGATCTTAACAAAGTTGTCTCCTGCCTCCGGATCTTTGTTCTTGTCGGGATGCCTGCAATGCAGAAGGTGTCAAGTTGACATTTTGATGTCACATTTACCTTGTATGCTAAATTATAAAATGTTGTATCTAATGGCACTTCAGAGGCCCAAATAGAGCCCCGATTTGTACCAGCCTGCGCCGCTCTGGCCGTGAATTACCACGCTAGGGCTTGAAATGAGCGATAACTGCATAATAATTATACGATATCGTACAGGAAGCCAATGTAAAGACTTCAAAAGTGGCACAGAGCGAGAAAAACGAGGAGATCTTGTAACTACTCTTGCTAGACAATTTTGGACACGCTGAAGTTTTGTGATATCCTTGCTAGCGATATTATAAAGGAGGGAATTGCAATAGTCAATTCTGCTGCTAACAAGCGCTGTTGCAATAGTCTTAGCAACAGAAAATGACAAATACCGGCGAATACGGCGAAGATCACGAATATGATAAAAACAGCAGCGACATGTTTGAGATATATGTTGTCGGAAATTGAAGTTTCTATCAAAGATTACTCCTAGATTACGCACCGAGGTTGCTGGCGTGATGTACTGATTCAAAATACGCGTAGGGAAAAAACCATCCAGTTTACAACGCTGCATTCGAGTACCAATAATGATCAATTCAGTTTTATTTGCATTTAATTTCAACTTGCTGTCAGTCATCCAATGGAAGATATCTTGAAGGCAATCACTAAGTTGGTTAAGGGAGCAATTTGTATCCGGGGTAGCCAACGAAATGTAAATCTGAGTGTCATCAGCATAAAGATGATGATCTAAGTTATGTTTTTGTATAACAGAGCTTAGTGGCGTGGTGTAAAGAGTAAAAAGCAAAGGCCCAAGAACAGAACCCTGGGGAACACCAAATAAAGCCGGCAGTGCAGCTGAAAAGCAGTTCCCAATCTTTATAGTTTGGTATCTATCAGTTAGATACGAAGAAAACCAGCTTAGAGCTGTGCCAGATATGCCGTACCACTTTAATAGGCGTTCAATGAGAATGCTGTGATCAATCGTGTCAAACGCGGCAGAGAGATCTAGTAAGGTAAGTGCAGTCACTTTACCATTATTAATGTTCAAGGTAATGTCATTATGAACCTTTAAAAGGGCAGTCTCTGTTGAATGAAACTGCTTATATGCTGATTGTGACACATTAGTTAACACATTTGTGCTAATGTGAGACCTTAGACGACTTGCTACAACCTTTTCTAGTATTTTGGAAATGAAGCTGAGATTAGAAATAGGTCTATAACTGTTTAGGTCTTGCTTAGGCAGAGATGACTTCTTAAGAAGTGGTGTGACATGGGCGTATTTAAAATCATCAGGAAAACAGCCAGAGCAAAGCGATGCATTTATAATATTTGTTATAGGTCCAATTAGTGTATCGAGACATGCTTTTAGCAGCATTGTTGGAAATGGATCAAGTGCACAAGATTTATTTGGGGAGGACATAATTATTTTCCTAACTTCATCAACTGTTGCAGGTTCAAATGATACAAGTTGAGAATTTACTTGTGGAAAGTCCACACTGACATTACTTATATTATGATGTGGGAAAGCAGAACGAATGATACTGATTTTATTCTTGAAGTGACTAGAGAACGAATCACATAGAGACTTAATTGACATATGATCAGGTAACGATGGAGTAGGCCGTCTGTGTAGAATGTTATTGATGCAGTTCCATAACTGACGCGGATTATCAGACTTATTTATGACCATATCTGTAAAATAATCTGATTTAGCTTTAGCCATTTGTCTGTTACAGAGGTGACATTGCTTAGAATAACGCGATCTATCTAATGGCGAGCGTGATTTGCGCCATACACGCTCTAAATAACGACGACGCCTTTTAGATAGTATAATTTCAGAAGTCATCCATGGAGCCGGTGGCCTTTCTGACACCCATTTGGATTTTATAGGTGCATGTTTGTCAAGTAGTGCATTGAGTACTTGACAGTACTGTTTATATAAGTCAGATAGATGTTTTTTTGGATCTGTGATAAGGTCAGATATAAGGATATCAGCCATTAAAGCTGTAATGTCAATCCTATGAATGGCTCTGTAAGACACATTGTGTTTCGATTGTAAAGGGGCTATAGAACCATTAATATTGGCAATGACAGTATGGTGGTCTGATAACCCATCTGAAACAGTAGGTGCTTGGATATTATTACAAGTTGAACGGGTTATCAAGAGGTCAAGCCAATGGCCATGTATATGTGTCGAAAAGGTGACATGTTGTTTCAAATCAAATGATGCCAGAATATCATCAAACGTAGTTGTAGTTGAAGAAGGTATATCCAAATGTAGATTAAAATCACCAAGAATGTAAAATTCTGAGTGAATGACTGCCAGATTTTCCAACATATCCTGAAAGTCTTCAAAGAAATTGGCAGGATGTCCTGGAGGGCGATAGATACAAACAAAGTGTGCGGAGAAAGAAGAATCTGAAATTTCAGCAAAGATGGACTCAAAACTAGAGTATTCAGGGTTAGAATGTAATTTAACTTTGAACTGCTGTGATATAAAAAAGCCAACACCACCTCCACGGCCGACTAAACGTGGTCGATGGTGAAAGGTGTAACCAGAAGGGGAAACATCAGCAATGCATGCATGTGTATCATGTGGTCTAAGCCAGGTCTCAGTTACAGCTAGAATGTTTATTTTCTTTGAAATTAATAAATCACAAAGTGAGGCTGTCTTATCTCGTACAGATCGAACATTTGTAGTGGCCACCCGAATGTGTCGTCTAACAGATGGCCCAGGATTGAGACTTACATCTCCTGCTAGTAATAAAATTATTGCTAATTTCAATGTAGGCGTAGAGCGGGGGATTGGCAGTAACTTTCTATTATAACAAACATGAAGACATGGCAGACTATGCAAAATTGAAATAGAATGATGAATTTTAGTGTGATTAGGAAAAAGCACATTAAAATGATTATATCTCAATGGTTTGCATAAAACAAAATCGATGTCCCTTACAACAACAGAACAAGACAAGCAGAAAACACCAAATAGGAATAATGGTGACATAATTATGTTAGATTATTATCATATTTAGTAGAAAATAATAGACCAAAACCATATCATTTTATATCATATAGATAATAAATAGTAAAGAATGTTAAACCCAGAGCTAAGGCTAAGCCTACGGCGTAACTACCGTAAGTAAAAACTAAATTATATTTACAAGATCAGTAGAGTCTCAATTTTAACAATAAAGCCTACTTTATTTAATTAGAAAATGTTGAACCGGGGCCAACTCCGGTAACTAAATTGAGACTTACAGGCCTATTAAGGGAGGAAGAACTATTTATATTTATTATAATTCACTCAGTCAGCCGTAGCCTTAGTCTTAGATAGGCAGAAACTGACTGTAGTATCAATCACTCAATGCCATTAACTGCACCATGATTCCTTTTTAAATACCGTATTTATTGTAATAATATAAAATGCCAATAGTAATCTAAAAGGTCAATTGAAAAAACTCACAGGCAGCATGTTTTGTAACTTCATAATTTAACAGTATAATTGGTACAAACGACAACATTTAAACAAACAAAAAACTGAACATTGCCGACCGGCGAAAGTGAGCGATAATCATAACGGCTTTAACGCCGATTTTATCAAGTTGAATATGACTGGACCAAAACTTGTTAAAATATGCTTATAATTTAAATATACTTAGCTTGTGGTTGAATTCTTGATTCTGTAGCGCATTACAAGTTACATAATATTAAAAGTAATCTATTCAAAATAATTAGTATGCTATAATTGAACATTAAACGAAGGATAAATTTTGAAAAGTAAACATTATGCCACGCCCCCTGCCTCTGAGCTTGGTTTCCAAGGATTTAGGCGCAATAGAAGTTATCTTATTATTATTATTAATAATACAATATTTTTATTAAAAATAGCATATGTTGACGATGATGAGAAACGTGCACTAAGACAGAATGTTTGTATAATGTAAATATGCCAGGGATGATGTGGAGTTATGGAATAAACACACTGAGGTATCAAACACAGAGCTGAGTAAGGCTGTGTCACTGTGTGTGCTGTGCATGGCTGTGTCTGAGAGTAGGGAGAGGATAGCCGGGTACTGATCAAAACGGCAACAGATCCAAAACGATGACAAACCAAAACGGCGACAGATCCAAAATGGCAACAGACCAAAACGGCGACAGATCCAAAACAGCGACAGACCAAACCAGCGACACACTAAAACGGCAACAGATCCAAAACGGCGACAACCAAAACAACGACACTAAACGGCGAATGTTACTTTGTTACTGCTTCCTTTACTATTAAATAAACTGTCCTTCGGTATATTTTTGGTATGGATTTATGTATGAATATTACTAATATACCAGCAGAATAAACTCTATTATTTTTGGATCACTAATATCACCTGCCTACGGGATGAAGCATTGCACAGCAGTATATCATCACGGGGATCTCGGCCCACGTCGATCTCGCACGATTATACGTTTGGATTTTAATCAAAACCTGTTTCAAATGTGAAAATCAAACTATAGTTACTGCACATTGTGTGTGTTAAGAATGTGTATATTAAATGTAGAGAACGGCATTAGGCCCTGCCGCCCTAGTAATCGGTGCTCTAGTGTGGTTTCATTGAGCAGATATATGTTTGAGTTGTTTGTTTAGGATTTGTGTGTGCTAAGAACGTGTGGAGTCAGTAGAGGCATTACCGGTAGTAATCGGCTTGGTGCTCTTTCATTGTTTCATTGAGCAGATCCTTTCATGAGATTTATCTTTGATTTGTATGTTTGCCATGCATACGTACGTATACATATATATAGCATGGATTTATTTTCCTAAGTTTGACGTCATTTCGTGCATTCTACAATGTCCTCATGATCTATTTTTGGCTTTAAGATTGCTTCTTTTTGTACTGTTATGAACATTACGTTCTGGATTGGTTCTATGTTCTTTATTAAATACATAAACAAACTGAGCAATGTAATACATGGTTACTTTTTCATTTCTACTGATTTCTCTTAACTCATTAGGTTCCAGGATTTTCTGGAAACCTATCCTAGGATTTTGCGCAAATTCTGAACGTATTTACCACCTAATGTTAAGAAAATCTGTAGAAAAAAACAATACAACAGTGACAATTACAAGTTTTGCAGGATATAATCTTCCTGTTTGCCTTTTTTATATGAAATATGATTTGATAATAAACTTGTAGGGTTTTTGGTCGAGCAACTGGCCCGATATATTCCAAATGTCAGAACGATAGGTTCAGACAGCGGCGGCTTATACAGTAACCGAACTATACCAAGTTGTAAATGTCAGAATGATAGATTCAGACAGTGGCGACTTATGCAGCAACCGAATTGTACCCAATACATTCTAAATGTCAGAACGATAGATTCAGACAGTAGCGTAAAGTATGTATCTAGTAAATTAACTGAATACATTAAACCACACTTGATTACCATTTGGATATGTACCTCCGTCAGCATACCACTCCATGTGACATCACTGTCAGGCCTGGTGAAGGGATTGACCAAATAGTAGTCAACCGTACTGACAATAATATCTCGATGGACAAAAAAATATATATTTAAATGCTTGTCGCCGTTTTGAATCTGTCGCCGTTTCGGTTGTTGCCATTTTAGTGTGTTGCCATTTTGGTCTGTCGCCATGTGGGATCTGTCGCCGTTTTGAATCTGTTTTCATATATAAATAGACACAACCAGCACTGCACACCTGGTGCACACAACAAACACCACACCATCCACGAAGTCGCCAGTAATGACGGTACTCAGTAGTGTAGTGATTACTGGGAGAAGATCTGTATCCGGATAACCAGTTAGGCCATGCCGGGCATCATGGTGACAGTCAGGGACGAGGGGTCCCTCGTCGATCTCGGCCAGTCGATCTCGGCCCATGTTGATCTCGGCCCACATAGTCCTACTTTCTTGCATAAAAAACACTGCTAAAAACTATCAACTAGTGTAGAACTGTACAAAGTGCAATCAAGTTCACAAAACCGCACAGCACGGGTACTGAGTGTTCATGACGATGGTGACGCTTGATGACTACACGTTCACTCGTGGGCCGTAGACGCGGGCACATGCTTTTAGCAGCTGAAGGGCAGAATGGTCGCCACTTTCATATTCTTCCCAGTACTCAAAGATCTTTCGCTGCAATTTCACGAAGACCTTTTTCTGGTACCTCCACAATTTTCCTTCGGACACCAACTGCACCTGGACTGGGATGATGCATGACTCATCGTGTAACAGTGCAACCAGCATGTAGAAGTTCATCCCAGCACGACCCCTGGCGTTGAGGCGTGTGTGCCAGCCCTCGAGATCGTTATTCGTGCGCACTGACTGAAAGTACACACTCCAACACGCTGGTGGCCAGATGCGACTCTCAATCCATGTGTGGTGCCGACACACTTGAAGCAGAGGAGTCAGCGCGACTGTTGCTTCTTGTTCCAGTTGGCGGAAGATGGGTGTGATGTGTGCTGCAGACAAAAAGCACAATGCCATGACCTTCCTCAGCAATGTAAAGGTGCACTCCTGGATGCGCCTCCAGATGGCCTGCGTAAAATGGAATGCGCATCCCTTCAACTGCACAGTGGGAAACACGACACGTGCAGCGTGCCACGTAGCCTCCTCGAAGTCGAGCACGATCCTTTCAACCCAATCAATGTATGTTGAAAAAATCAACATTACCTTCTACCATCAGTTGGTATGTGGTGGCATCTATGCCAGTTCCACATCGTATGTGGCACCACTTCTCGCATGATTCACACTGCATGGCTTTAGAATTTGTTTGTACTGTTCTGTGGCATTCTACGCAAGGGTGTAACTGCGGCATTACTAATGAGTTGTGAATAGCCTTTCTACAACAGTAACGCACTATTTATAGAAACATAACACCCGCCCCATGCAGTGATTAGCTGCCATAATCATCTGATCAAACATTCACACCCCGTTCAATGCCCTGATTGGCTATCATGAACACCTAGAAAAGTTTAAGCTCACATCTGGAAATTCCAGTGTTGGTATTGGCTGGTTCTATAAACGCTGTTCACATTCCAAGAAAATGCAGGTAGGTCACCAAATTGATCCATAGACAAAAAAACAATGCATCAAACACCATATCGACTTCTCTGGGAAGCACACTATAGACTAAACTGGTTTGATCTGCGATTGCGGTACATGTTCCGATACCAATGTGTCGGTACGGGAACGCGTATGCCTACTATTGGTCACAGAACATATGATACAGGAGATATTGGTTAGAGAACATATGATACAGGAGATATTGGTTATAGAACATATGATACAGGAGATATTGGTTATAGAACATATGATACAGGAGATACAAATCTAACGGCAATAGTATGAGTGTATTTTTGCGGTTGTTTTTATAAAATCGCATAATTTCTCAATACTCTGGCAGGCAGCTACCATAAAACTGTTGATTTGTACTAGAAGGCATCACTAGAACGATGTTGTTTATTTCTGTTTCTTGCTTGTGCTTTTAGTAGTCATACGTGCTTGTTCATTCTCTATTATTAAAGCAATTCTTTCTATGCTAATATACATTCAAGATGAACAGTATCAAAACGTGATAATTTCCCATAAATACGTTCTGAGCTTTGTTCCGATGCACTTTGTGCAATGGACAGGTGTGAATGAGACACACAGCTTCAACTTCATAACTGTGGTCGCAACGATTCACGATTCAACAACAGTAGACATCAAAGATCAAATGCATTGGGGTTCTTTGATACGTTAAACAATAATGATCAGTTATCATGTTTTTTTCTGTATTTTTGTGTGCATGAGTATAAACTGTATTTTATTTTTACAATAATTATTATTTTTATTATTATGGCAGGTTTTAATTACAGCATCTGTACAGTAAACAAGTAGGTACATATAACGGCTTTGCCGTTATACAAACAAAGACATGCTCAATGAAATAATGCTTGAATAGCAAGCCGATTACTATGGCCTCTACATCAGACACAAATAAAAAATATGAAATGATCTACTCATTCATTGAAACAATGCAAGAACACCAAGTGCCTCGGCTGACTATGCATGTTGTTACCATACACAAATCAAAGAGAAACAACAAACACATCTGCTCAATGAAACAATGCTACATCAGCCAGCAGATTACTATGGTTTCTTTAGAGACACCAATCAAAGATAAATAACATGAAAGGATCTGCTCAATGAAACAATGCATGAGCACCAAGCCCATTACTAATGCCTCAGCCAACTACATAAGTTGTTACCAGTGCAACTTGCCACACACAAATCAAAGACAAACAACAGACACATTTGCACACTTAAATAATGTTAGAGCAGCTAGCCGATTACTATGGCCTCCACACTTTCTCGATACACCAATCAAAGACAAATAACATGAAAGAATCTGCTCAATGAAACAATGCAAGAGCACCAAGCTGATTATTTTTGTTCTGTATCGACTCCACACGTTCTCACCACATACAAATCAAAGACAAACAACACAAACTTAATGTTCAGTGAAACTTATATTTTTTCATATGTTAGACTGGTTTTTAATCAAATCCAATTTTCACTTTCAGTTAATGTTCACTTCCAGTTAATTTAGTAGAAGCTGTGCGAATAATCTCATTGAAATGAGTGGGCCGAGATACGTATTCTCTACACACACGCATATGCACACATATATTTATTTGTACATATCCCTCCCAACACAACTACCTATTTTAACAACTATAATCAGGTGGGCCGAGTTCGATGTGGGCCGAGTTCGATGTGGGCCGAGATCGACGAGGGCCGAGATCGACGTGAGGACGAGGGGCGACACATATTGAAATCGAATTTTCGATCGAATGGGCATTTATCTTGCCAATTATCTACTTTACAAAATATAACTAGTCGAACACAACTTACTAACTACTTACCATTTTACAGCTAGTTTCTTGTATGCCTTTTTTATTTCTAGTTGGGAAGCACTGCGGCGGACGTTCAGAATGCTGTATAAATTTTGTTCTCCACACACTAAACACAATATTACCGAGAAAATTAAATATATACCGCCAAACTTCATATTGTAAAATACCAGTGACACTGTATGTTGATCAGTTAATAAATGTTTCCCACACACGTTTTGCTTTTGATGTTACCTAAAGCTAAAGCTAATCGCTCATCTGTCATTATTCTTCCATTGGAAATTTCCAATCCACGCGACTCGGTGAGCCTCAGCAGTACCGGGATTATTCTCTAGATGTCGCTATTTCTATGCTATTCTAATTATTTACGTCGTAAGGAGCCACTGTTGGCTATGGTTTACGACGGGGTGGGTGCGTATGGTGTTATTGAGTGTTTGCGCCGCAGGATAGGAGACTGAAATCGTTTATGGTCTCAGCCTGGACCTGCGACTCGTTTAGTTTATTCCAATCTACTATTGTCTTTACAAAGTATAAGTTTTTGAATTGGTCGGTGTGGGATGCAGGTACTATATACCACCTGGTGTTATTGGTTGTTAGGTGTTGTACAAAGTTTGAGGATACGTGATCTGGAAAATGTTTGGGTTGGATGCGTCTTTTATTTATTTTTTGGGGCCGAAAGTATGTTTCTGCGGAGATATGGCTGGGATATATCCCTCAGCTATTTTGTACATGTATTTGAGTCGTAGATCCCGACGTCTGCTTTGTAGGGTATTGAGTTTTAGGACTATTAATATGTTTGTAATTGATCCTTCATGTCTGGAGTGGTAGTCGCCGGTAATGAAGCGAGCAGCACGGTGTTGTATACGTTCTAGTTTATCTATGTCCCCCTGATGGTATGGGTCCCACACTATGGCTCCGTACTCTAAAGCAGCGCGCACAAGGGCAATATATGCGGTCCGTTTGTTGTTTATAGGACAGTGTCGTATGTTACGTCTTAGGAAACCAAGTGTTGAGTTTGCTTTTTTAGGTGTTGTTGCGATGTAGGAGTGCCATTTAAGGTCGTCGCAGATAGAGATACCAAGATAGGGATTGCAGTTTACACGTTCTAGGGTGATGTTATTTAAGGTGTAGAAATAGTCAGTTTTATGTTTTACACTGAGGATGTAGCATTTGTTTGTATTGAAGTTCATATCCCAGTCTTTTGCCCATGTTTGGAGTTGTTTTAGGTCGTGTTGTAGTGCAATGTGATCGTTGAGTGTTTTTATTTCTCTATATAGTAGGCAGTCATCTGCAAATAGGCGGACTTTAGATTTTACTGATGCTGGTAGGTCGTTTATATGACAGAGGAATAGTAGGGGGGCAAGTACAGTGCCTTGTGGGACGCCGGATTTGACGGGTACTTCTCTCGAGGTTTCGCCGTCTAGAACAACTTTCATAGATCTGTCAGTGAGGACATTTTCTAGCCACTTGAACGTGGTTCCGGTTATGCCATAGTGGGATAGTTTATGGAGGAGTTTTGTGTGGGGGACTGTGTCGAAAGCCTTGCTAAAGTCTAATATTGCTATGTCTACTTGAGTTCCAGAGTCGAAAGAAGAGAATAGGTAATGCGTGGTGGTTAGGAGTTGTGTTTCGCAGGAGAAGCCTGCTCTGAAGCCATGGTTTAGGTGTGTTAGGATGTTGTGCTCTTCTAGGTAGGTCATGATGTGGAGGTAGATTATGTGTTCGAGAATTTTGCATGGGACCGATGTCAGGGAGATGGGGCGGTAGTTTTCTGGTAGGTGCTTATCTCCTTTTTTAAATACAGGTGACACATTTGCTGTGCGTCAGTCTGACGGTAGGTTGCCTGTGCCTACGGATCTCTGGAAGATGTCTCGGAGTGCAGGGGATAGGGTGTCGGCACAGTTCTTAAGGACAGCATTGGGGATCTGGTCAGGGCCACATGCTTTATGTGGTTTAATGGACTTGAGTAATTTACATACTCCGGTGGTGTCAATTTTAATGTCACATATATTGGAGTGTTGTGGGGGATCAAGGTGAAGGGGCGCGGATCTGTCTTCTTTCGTGAAGACACTCTGGAACTGGTCCAAGAGGATCTCAGCCTTTTCCTTACTGTTACACACCAGTGATCCATTCTTTTTCAGGGGAGCTACTCCGATGTTGTCTTGTTTTCTACTTTTGATATAGCGCCAGAATGGCTTTGAGTTATTTGTTTGGAGGCCTGTGGTGATGGTGTTATTAATAAAGTCCCATTCTGTTTTACGCAAACTTTGTCTACATGTTTTCTGTATGAATTTGTAATTTTCCCAGTTGTTTGTTTTCTTAGCTTTATTGTACAGTCTTCTCTTTCGCTTTAGTAGTCTTTGTAGATTTCTGTTTAGCCATGGGAGATTGCATTGACTGGAGCTGAGCTTTGATGGGATATGTTTGTTGATAGATTTCGCTAGTGCGTTTTTGAAGATTGTCCAAAGGGTTTCTGTGCACGCACCTAATGTGTATCGAGTCTTTATTTCATTAGACAAGGTGGTGAAATCAGCATTTAGATTGTCCCAGTCAGCGCGAGTAAATTGGTGAATTTTTCTTCGTTGTTTGTTTTGGTGTTGGACTCTTACATCAAAGTCTGTGACGATGATGTCATGGTCTGATATCCCTGGCACAGAAGCAGAGTTTGTCACTACAGTGGGATTTGTTGTAAAGATTAGGTCTAGTAGCTTGCCCTCTCTAGTTGAGCTAGTGTGGATTTGTGTAAGCTGCGCACTTTCTGTTGTGTCAATGACGGCTTGTTGGACGGATCGCTCTGGTGCTCACGTTTTCACAGTGCTTGTTTCCCATAATACATCGGGACAGTTGAAATCTCCACAGAGGATTATTTGTTTTTGCTTCGAGTTTGTTGTGATCTTTGTCAGGGATTTATTGAGTTCACGTATGGTTTTGTTGCGGCATGTAGAATGAGCCTATTAGTAGGTTCTTTTTGTTTTGGAGTTGTACTTTGACCCACATGATTTCGCAGTCGCTATTCAGGTCTGGTTCAGTAGAGGATATGAGGTCATTTCGTACTAGCACAAAGACACCGCCTCCTACTGCGTTGCGGTCTTTCCTGTAGGTGGTGTAGTTATCTGGGAACACTTCATTGGACTTGATGTTGTTACTAAGCCAGGACTCACAGCCACAGATAACGTCTGGTTTTATGTAGGTTATGGATGCTTCCAGGTCGGCTCTTTTGTTAATTATGCTACGACAGTTTATGGTCATGACGCGTAGGTTTTTTTTCTGTGGAAGATCAAATACTGATGAACTTTCTCTGGAGTTTGTCGATTTTGCTTTTGTTGAAGGGTGTGAGGAGCTATTGGGTCTTCTTGCTGCTTTGTCTGATATTTGTTGGTTCGACTTGGGGCTGCTGGTGAAGATTGGGTTGACGGTCGGGGAGAGCGATTCAAGGGTAATATTCTCATTTGCAATGGGTTCATAGAAACTTGGGGAAATTTTGAAGCTTCTGAATGTGAAGCTTGATACATTAAGTGTTTGACACTTACAGCATTATTACAGTATTTATTTGGGATTTTACATTTGTTAGATCTTACCCACAGGGTGCATGGCGCTACTATTTTGGTAATCCACTACAGCCCGTCGCAAATTGGGAAGCACTGCGAGGGACGTTCCGTGTTATAACACACATGGAAACTAACAAGTTAATTGCAGACCAGCAGCATGGTTTCATAGCTGGGAGATCATGTATCACACAATTAATTTCAACGCTGGATGACTGGACAAGAACATTAGATGAAGGAAAATGTGTAGATTCTATATGCATGGACTTCAAGAAGGCATTTGACTCGGTGCTGCATCAGAGACTACTTTCAAAGTTAAACGGATATAGCACCCATAATTTAACTACACCTGACTACAACAGCAGGTACTAATCCTCTGGAGTGTAGCCGTGTCGAGAAAGACCTAGGCATCCAGGTTGATGATCAGCTGAGATTCACACAACATGTCCAAAAGGCTGTATCTAATACAAACAAGTTGCTAAATGCAATCCGTCGTACGTATCAATATCTAGACAAGACAACCTTTCTCCATCTTTATAAGGGACTCGTCCGACCTTCTTTGGAGTATGGCGCAGCAGTCTGGTCTCCAAAGTATCGTTGGTTACACTGTTACCTTGACAGAATAGGCACTTTTACAGAGTAGTGTAGTGTGTTGGCCATAAATCAACCCATGCACCCACATAAAGATGCCAAATGTCTCCAGATGACCATGATTCCCATGAATAATGTATCTGTATGTCCCAATGATTGAATGTTTCAAGCAATCACTTTCACTCTTTAGTGGGAAGATATTTAGCGACGAAATACAGCTGATCTTATTCTTTGTTCAATGTGATTAAAGGTCAACAGAAATATGGCAACATCCATGTTCTCGTTGCTAAGGCCTATAAGAATACATTTATAGAGGTGGCCATAAATTAATATTCCTTGCCAATCCTGTGGAGTGGGGGATCCATTATTTCATAATGGCCTGGTGTGGTTGTTTTCCCCCACCTCTGTTGATGTCTAGTATATTAATTATCTAAGCTAACAGAAATGCTTAGATCGATTGCATTATGTATTCATGTATTTTATTTTGGCTTTTTGTTATTATAAAGCCCATATACAAACTCACCTTTGCTTTATGTGTTATCAGCAAACTAGCCACGATTCTTAGTATGTTTAGAGAGATAGCTTCGTGCCACAAAAATACATTTATAGAGGTGGCCATAAATTAATATTCCTTGCCTACGGGATCCCGTCCCTAATACATTGGCCTCCCCCCATTATTAGTTGTTGCACAGATACATCAATGTTGCTACCACGACAATCTGTCCAACGTACCTCTATAACATACAGAAAGTTATAAAACATTGATAACAGTTTGTTTTAAAACTACTTTATGTAAAGATTATGAAATAACTAGAGCACACAAAGTATGATTAGTAAAAGAACAATATAGATAGAACATAACAGTACAGTACCGTCTCAATTTGGGACGTAAAAGAACCACTGAGGACGACAAGCTCCCTGGCAGTGACCACCCCAGTGCCAGCATAGAAAGGTCGGCTTGGCGATAATGTTCTGAAAAAAGGCTGGCTAGTTGAATAAGCTAGCTAGACCTCATAAGATCATAACATTGTAATCACAATATATACAGACTAGTCAGTTAATAGAACGTTGCCGAGTGCTGGAAACGAGTAGAGAAACTACAGTCGCCAGTAGGTAATTCTCATTATTTGCCATTGTGTAACCGCCATTTGGAAATTCAAGATGGCACACCTCCTTTGGCGCACGTCCATTGGCGCTCACAAGTATCTAAGCCACAAATGTATTATAAATGCATATTGTCAATGGCAAGAGCTCCAGACACCATTATAAACATGTAGATAATTATTTAAAATAACAATATAACAGATGCAAATGATTTTCTGTGTGAACACAACATTAATGTAAGCTAGACTCCAGCGAACGCGGTCGCCGATGTGTTACACGGCGACATTAACGTGATCTTCCAGTTACGATACGACTGATTATCCCTCGTGACCGACCCCATTAGGGACCGTGTATCCCGGATACATGGTCCGTAATGTTGAGAGCCACGTTTTTACATAAAATATCATGCCAGCCCAGTCCAGGTTTTGAACTCTGAGGCAGATGTGCTAACCACTACACTGTTGCGCTCTCTTCCTCTTACAGTAGGCATAAAGTATAGTGCAAGCTCAGCGGGAGTCATGGTTGATAATGTCACGAACAGTGAACAAACCTCTTTCTCGATCTTATACTATGATCTGTCTATGTGTGTCTATAAACACGGAAACCTTCTTGGTCTTAAAGCTACTTTTTAACATTTTGAGACTGCAACAATATGGTGGTGTCACTGAGTGCAATCATTTGGGCCGAATTCACCAGAGTTGTGGGCCGATTTCACCAATGAGTGTGGGCCGAATTCACCGGTAGCCCAATGGGGGAATGCCTCCAGCCCATTCATTTGTCTTTTAGTCAGACCAACTTGCCCCTCTTCATATAGATTTGGAATTTTTGTTCATTTAAATGCAAATTCCTGAAAGGGTACATTCAGTGGTCAAACAATTATGGCAAACTTTTGTTTTCCTTGTACATCTAGACAACTAAAACAACTTTAGATCAATGTACACATTTTATGATCCATAACTCAGATTTGTCATATCACATATCAGGTGTATTATATTTTCTTGCTCCACACCTTAGATCAGGTGTGTCAGTGAAATTGTGACCAGATTTGTGCTTGTATTAACAGGCTACATCAAAGCTGCTGGTGGACTATCCTGAAACACAGAGAAGCCAGATCCTCGACTATCTGTTTAAGGTAACATTTAAAGTAGTTTTTAGGGATACAACTATTAATTGTCAAAATATAGCTGGTGATTTATTTTTCACAATCTATCAAAATCATTATAGTTATGCAATGCCTTTCAAAGCATTAATTAAGTTTAAATAAGAATGTGATGACTGCTGTTATGCATCAAGATCGGATGTTCTTAGATGTTGCACTAAATTAATACTGTGTTGGACTTGTTTTTGTGTATGTGTGTGCATGCAAGCAGACGGTTGCCTGTATATATATATATATATATATATATATATATACATATATATTAATATATATATTATATATATATAGGCTAATCTACTGAATGAATAATTATTATGAGAGAGAATATAACTTTATTCATACAGTAGAATACAATAAAGTGTGACAATGATAACCCAGTTACCTGTGTGAATACAGTAAATAGCTAGGTATAGTAGTATACTGTAGCATGCTTATTATTTGTGTTAACTTGCCTGATTTTTACTACCTGATATTTAGCATGTTTAACAGTTTTAACCTGCGTATGTTTGAAATTGTTGATAGTGTGCATGCTACGGTGGCGGATCCGGGGGTCCCAGGTGTCCATGGACCCCCCCATCCTCTCGAGAATAAGAATAAATAATTTAAAAGTCGTATGTGGTGTTACAAATGATTTTACTCATGGAATAATAAATAGTGTAGCTTACACCGCTGAATAAGTTGAAACAAATCAATGCGCAAATAACATTCCATAGACCTACCAGGCTACCTGTGTCCATTGAAACGTCTACACAAGTGGCGGTCGATTATGAACTGAACTATGAAGATCAGTGGTGTGGAGCTGCAGAAGAGCATTTAAATTTGCAGCCGCTTAAATTCCCCTTAATCATTATTCATATTAGCTAGTCCAAAGCTTCGAAAATGCTACGCAAGAGTAGTGTCACTAGATCAATAAAAGAAGTTTTTGCAGTTCGTTAATGCAAAGGTAGGTCTAACCATAGAAATATAACAGATGTAGCAAGTGTTTATTGGAGTTTGTTAGTTCAAAGGTATGTCTAACCATATAAATATAATATATCTAACAGGTGTTTATTGGAGTTCGCTAGTGCAAAGGTAGGTCTAACCATATAAATATAACAGATCTAACAGGTGTTTATTGGAGTTTGGTAGTGCAAAGGTAGGTCTAACCATAGAAATATAACAGATCTAACAGGTGTATATTGGTGTTTGTTAGTGCAAATGTAGGTCTAACCATAGAAATATAACAGATCTAACAGGTGTTTATTGGAGTTTGTTAGTGCAAAGGTAGGTCTAACCATATAATTATAACATATCTAACAGGTGTTTATTGGAGTTCGCTAGTGCAAAGGTAGGTCTAACCATAGAAATATAACAGATCAAACAGGTGTTTATTGGAGTTTGGTAGTGCAAAGGTAGGTCTAACCATAGAAATATAACAGATCAAACATGTGTTTATTGGAGTTCGCTAGTGCTAATGATTCAATTGAATTTAAATGACTGGGCGATAGCCAATAATATGTTACTGGTAGAGGCACACATCGTGCATCAACTTACTTTATGCTGTTTTAGCAAAACCCTAATCAAATTCTTCCGTAAGAAATCTATTTACTAAATCTGTAACACCTGTTCCATCAGAGTTATGCAAACGGACTGTTAGAAAAGTTGTTTTGGGTGAATTACTTATGAAAATAGTCCAGCGGAATCCAAATCTCGTAAAAGACGCATAGGTCAAAAACCGTGCATCCTATTTATGCTGTGTTAATCGCTCTATGGTCGGAACTTGTCACGTGAATCAGTGCGAGATCAGGCAATGTATAAAAATAGGCCCTGGTGCTGTGGAATACCATTATAACCATAAACATGACCATAACCTTGGCATAGACCATCATGCCATCATTCTAAATCTGATTCGACATGATACACAAAACTTCAACAAACATTTTGTTCATTTAATTATCTTTAAAATGGTGTGACTGGTGTAGAGTTTATGGCCTGTCCATCTATGACGGATGAAGCTTTAGCTGAAACGGGATATCAACAAAATTGAGAATGACTGGAATATACATCTGGGCCAATGCACGGGACAAACATACGATGGCACAGGAAACATGGCCGGCTCGCAAAGGGGAACAGCAGCAAGAATACAGAAGAAGAGTCCAAAGGCCCTATACACCCATGTTCTAGCCACAAACTGAACCTTGCTTTAATTAAAGCAATGAGTATTACCGCCGTTAGGAACATGGTGGACACTGCAGACAAGCTGATCAGATTCTACAATTTTTTGCCGAATAGGCAATGCAGTCTGGAGAAATGGATTGAGGAAATCCAGGAAGGTGAGGCAGATTAGTTGAAACTAAAGGAATCATACCGCCATGATGCGTTCAACATCTTCATCGGTTTACACGAGTGCATTGTCAACTCCCTGGATGAAATACGTCACAGCAGGGAGGAATGGAATGCACAAAGCGCGAATGATGCCACAACGCTTCATCTTTCCACCACATAATTTCCCTTCATTACTGCATTGATCAACTCTCGAGATATTATGGCATATGTACAATCAATCAGTATCAGTTTGCAATAAAAAAAGAATCAACATTGTCAAAACAACTGACCAGATTAAGAATGTGATTGGTGCGCTGCAGGACATTAGGGACAATGTGAAAAGTTTCCATGACGAGTTGTACTCCCAGTTGACTAAGATGGGAGAAAGAATATGGATGAAACCTTCGCAACCACGCACATGTGGACGTCGGCGAAATCGTGATCTAATGCCCCAGCCGAGGACACCAAGGAACATTACAAGCGCAATATAACAATACCTACGCGTGACCAGTTGCTAATGGCGTTCCACAGTACATTTGGAGAAGAGCACCATGCCTTCACTCGCGCATTCTACCCAGTACCACCACTGATCCGACACACGGCCTAAGAAGTCGTCTTTGAAAACATAGGCGAGTTTTAGTTGTTTACACGGGAGATCTGTCAAGTCCATGCAACATGGATTCTGAGTTGCACTGCTGGCAAAGACGATGGTGGCAGGATGATGTCACAGAGCTGCCCAACAATGCAGCACCTGTGCTGAAAGCTGCCGACAAAGCTTTCTTCCCCAATGTACATACCGCACTGAAGCTGTTGTGCACCCTTTCATGACCAGCTGTCAATGTGAATGCAGCATCAATGCCCTAGGGAGACTGAAAACATACTTGCGGAGCATGATACTCGAGGACTGCATGAATGGCCTGGGCTTGCTTCACATACACTACGGAAGTAAAATTGACGAAGACGCCATAATTGACCGGTTTGCTCAAAAGCAACCACAGCGAATGGAACTTTGCTATATTTTGGCAGATTAATGCAGATTGATAAGCCGCCAAGTGATTGGTCATTTGTATCAGGTCACAGTGTAGTGTTACTGTACGACGTTACGTACACGCCTAGTAGCAAAGTTAAGTTAGGTCGGAATGAAAGAGCTACTTAATATTTTATATAGCATAGGCTACTAATGTCTATCAATCGTATGTCATAATTAAAGACGCAAAACCTGACATCAATTATTTTGCAGTGCTTTTATTCTACATGAACCGTTCATTAAACTTGTCTTTTATCATAGACCTCCACACATCTATCCGGATGCCTATGCAGCAGGAAAGGAGATGTTGGAGTATTGGTTGGATGGTTCTGCTGGGCCTGATGCTGTAATAATACTGGTAATAAGTAGTTATTGACTCAGGCAGTGGAGCAAAGTCAACCAAAGAGAAACAACCGTTGTATTTGTCAATGTTGCCAACAGAATCTAGACAATGTAAACTTGTGTGTACCCGGGTAGCTACAGTGATACGAAATGTGTGTCATGAACTCTACACCTGTCTCAGGTGTGTCATGATCCCTACACCTGTCTCAGGTGTGTCATCAACCCAACATCTGTCTCAGGTGTATCATGAACCCTACACTTGTCTCAGGTGTGTCATGAACCCAACACTTGTGTCAGGTGTGTCATCAACCCAACATCTGTCTCAGGTGTATCATGAACCCTACACTTGTCTCAGGTGTATCATGAACCCTACACTTGTCTCAGGTGCGTCATGAACCCAACACTTGTGTCAGGTGTGTCATCAACCCAACAACTGTCTCAGGTGTGTCATGAAACCAACACCTATCTCAGGTGTGTCATGAACCTAACACCTGTCTCAGGTGTGTCATGAACCCAACATCTGACTCAGGTGAGTCATGAACCTAACCTGTCTCAGGTGTGTCATCAACCCTACACCTGTCTCAGGTGTGTCATCAACCCAACACCTATCTCAGGTGTGTCACGAACTCTACACCTGTCTCAGGTGTGTCATGATCCGGACACCTGTCTCAGGTGTGTCATTAACCCAACACCTATCTCAGGTGTGTCATAAACCCAACACCTGTCTCAGTTGTGTCATAAACCCAACACCTGTCTCAGGTGTGTCATCAACCCAATATCTGTTTCAGGTGTGTCATGAACGCTACACCTGTCTCATGTGTGTCATCAACCCAACATTTGTCTCAGGTGTGTCATGAACCCTACACCTGTCTCAGGTGTGTCATAAACCCAACACCTGTCTCATGTGTTTCATGAACCCAACACCTGTCTCAGGTGTGTCATGAACACAGCACCTGTCTCAGGTGTGTCATGAACCCAACATCTGACTCAGGGGTGTGATGAACCCAACATCTGTCTCAGGTATGTCATGAACCCAACACCTGTCTCAGGTGTGTCATGATCCCGACACCTGTCTCAGGTGTGTCATTAACCCAAGACCTATCTCAGGTGTGTCATGAACCCAACACCTGTCTCAGGTGTGTCATGAACCCAACACCTGTCTCAGGGGTGTGATGAACCCAACATCTGTCTCAGGTGTGTCATCAACCCAACATCTGTCTCAGGTGTATCATGAACCCTACACTTGTCTCAGGTGTGTCATGAACTATACACTTGTCTCAGGTGTGTCATAAACCCAACACCTGTCTCAGATGTGTCATAAACCCAACATCGGTCTCAGGTGTGTCATGAACCCTACACCTGTCTCAGGTGTGTCATGAACTCTACACCTGTCTCAGGTGTGTCATGATCCCGACACCTGTCTCAGGTGTGTCATTAACCCAACACCTATCTCAGGTGTGTCATGAACCCAACACCTGTCTCAGGTGTGTCATGAACCCACCACCTGTCTCAGGGGTGTGATGAACCCTACATCTGTCTCATGTGTGTCATCAACCTAACATCTGTCTCAGGTGTGTCATCAACCCAACACATGTCTCAGGTGTGTCATCAACCCAACACATATCTCAGGTGTGTCATAAACCCAACATCGGTCTCAGGTGTGTTATGAACCCAACACCTGTCTTAGGTGTGTCATGAACACTACACCTGTCTCACGTGTGTCATCAACCCAACATTTGTCTCAGGTGTGTCATGAACCCTACATCTGTCTCAGGTGTGTCATGAACCCAACACAGTTTCCACTAAACGCTCCAAAGTAAGTGGTAATTCTTGCTGCCCATTCAAATCTTGGAGCCATGAACAATAGTTTCCATATCTTATCAGAAACTTGTTGGACTAATTACAAGACGGTAAAAATTCTGACCTGTCATGTTTGAAGATGTGCCAAATGGCTCAATTATATTGTAATTTTAACTTGCTAATAGTTCTCACCTGTACCAATATACTACCGATTGCAAATGTAAATAATATATATATATATATATAAATATATATATTATGTGTACAAACACCTCTCTCAGGGGTGTGTCATAAATCTAGCACCTGCATCAGGTGTGTCATGAACCCAACACCTGTCTCAGGTGTATCATGAACCCTACACCTGTCTCAGGTGTGTCATGAACCCAACACCTGTCTCAGGTGTGTCATGAACCCAACATCTGTCTCAGGTGTGTCATGAACCCTACACCTGTCTATGGTGTGTCATGAACCCACCACCTGTCTCAGGTGTGTCATGAACCCAACACCTGTCTCAGGTGTGTCATAAACCCAACATCGGTCTCAGGTGTGTCATGAACCCAACATCGGTCTCAGTTGTGTCATGAACCCTACACCTGTCTCAGGTGTGTCATGAACTCTACACCTGTCTCAGGTGTTTCATGAACCCAACACCTGTCTCAGGTGTGTCATGAACCTAGCATCTGTCTCAGGGGTGTGATGAACCCTACATCTGTCTCATGTGTGTCATCAACCTAACATCTGTCTCAGGTGTGTCATCAACCCAACACATGTCTCAGGTGTGCCATGAACCCTACACCTGTCTCAGGTGTGTCATGAACCCAACACCTATCTTTGGTGTGTCATGAACCCTACACCTGTCTCAGGTGTGTCATGAACCCAATACCTGTCTCGGGTGTGTCATCAACCCTTCACCTGTCTCAGGTGTGTCATGAACCCAACACCTGTATAAGGTGTATCATGAACCCAACACCTGTCTCAGATGAGTCATGATCCCAACACCTGTCTCAGGTGTGTCATGAACCTGTCTCAGGTATGTCGATGTCGGACAAGTACCTGCAGCGTCAGAAGGAGGCAGAGAGACGGAGACAGAAGGACAAGAAGTCGAGGAAGAAGAAGGTGAGCTGTGACTCGGACGATGATCCCTCCGCCGACATAGAGAGAGAGAGCGAGGGAGTAAGAGAGACTGGGAAGGAGAGAGGGATGGAGGGATGGATGGAAAAAGAACGAGAGAGAGAGGTAGGGAGAGTGAGGTGGGGGAGGAATAGAGAAAGGGAGGGAGAGAGGGAGTGAGAGGGAGGGATGGATGGAAGGAGAGAGGGAGGGAGGGAGGGAGGGAGGGAGGGAGGGAGGGAGGGAGGGAGGGAGGGAGGGAGGGAGGGAGGGAGGGAGGGAGGGAGGGAGGGAGGGAGGGAGGGAGGGAGGGAGGGAGGGAGGGAGGGAGGGAGGGAGGGAGGGAGGGAGGGAGGGAGGGAGGGAGGGAGGGAGGGAGGGAGATTGAGAGAGGAATGGAGGGAGGGAGAGAGAGAGGGAGGGAGGGATGGATGGAAGGAGAATGAGAGAGAGAATGAGAGGGACATATGGAGAGAGGGATTGAGAGGGAGGGAGGGAGAGAGAGAGAGAGAGAGAGAGAGAAAGAGAGATGGGGGAGAGGAATAATGAGAGAAAGAGGGAGAGAGATGGGAGAGGTGTGAGAGAAACAGAGAAACACAGGGGAGGTGAGAGAGAGGGGAGGTGGGAGAGAAACAGAGAAAGAGGGGAAGAGAGAGGGGGCGGAAGGGGAGAATGAGAGAAAGAGATAGTGAGAATGAGAGAAAGAGAGAGGGATTGACAGAGAAGGAGAGATGGAGGGATGGATGGAAGGAGAACGAGAGAGAGAGAGAGAGAGAGGGAGGGAGAGTGAGAGGTGGTTTGGGAAAGAGGGATTGAGAGAGAGGGAGGGAGGGAGGGAGGGAGGAAGTGAGGGAGAGATAGAGAGGGGGGAGGGAGGGAATGATGGAGGGAAGGAGGGAGGGAAGAGATCACTATATTCATCTCTATTGCCTCCCAGCATGAAAAGAAGAGCAAGAAGGGTCACCACCACCACTCCAAAGATAACAGTCCCAGTCTCCTCATCGCCACGGCCAATGGTAGTGACCAGCTAATGACCCCTGATGATATGCCACTGACCTCTGACATGAATCACGTTGCCGAAAAGGTAATCTTGAAAGTACTACAAACTACTTCATTTGATTTTTCTTGCACGAACATGGCAGTAGGTTCTCTCTTTAGAAATTTAGGATCAACTTTTTACTCAGTCCTATTGTTACGGTAGAAAACGTCAATTATATGACAGTTGTGCCTTTTTGCTATTGGCATGAACTTTGAACTGTACTGATGTAGTAGTTTTACTGACATTTGACATTGTTCCAAACTTCCAAAATCCTTTATGAGCACACATGGCTGCTGATTTTCTCTTCAGTGCTATATAGTGCTGAAGAGAGAGGGGGGAGTGAGAGAGAGGGAGGGAGGGAATAAAGGCGGGAAGGAGGGAGGGAGGGGTGGAGGTAGAGGGAGGGAGAGAGACCGAGAGGGGGGAGGGAGGGAGAGGGAGGGAGGAAGGGAGGGAAGGCGGGAAAATGAGAGAGAGAAAGAAATAGAGAGATCCCTATATTCATCTCTATTGCCTCCCAGCATGAAAAGAAGGGTCACCACCACCACTCCAAGGATAACAGTCCCAGTCTCCTCATTGCCACGGCCGATGGTACTGACCAGCCAATGACCCCTGATGATATGCCAGTGACCTCTGACATGAATCATGTTGCCAAAAAGGTAATCTTGAAACTACTACAAACTACTCCATTTGATTTTTCTTGCACAAACTTGGCAGTAGGTTCTCTCTTTAGAAATTTAGGATCAACTTTTTACTCAGTCCTATTGTTACGGTAGAAAACTTCAGTTATATGACAGTTGTGCCTTTTTGCTATTGGCATGAACTTTGAACTGTACTGATGTAGTAGTTTTATTGACATCTGACATTGTTCCACACTTCCAATCACCTTGATGAGCACCCATGCCTGCTGGTTTTCTATTCAGTGCTATATAGTGCTGAAGAGAAAGGGGGAGTGAAAGAGAGGGAGGGAGGGAATAAGGGAGAGAGGGAGGGAAGGAGGGAGGGAGGGAGGGAGGGAGGGGGGTAGGGAGGGAGGGAGGGAGGGAGGGAGGGAGGGAGGGAGGGAGGGAGGGAGGGAGGGAGGGAGGGAGGGAGGGAGGGAGGGAGGGAGGGAGGGAGGGAGGGAGGTTAGAGAAAGAGAGAGGGGGAGGGAGGGAGAATGAGAGAAAGAGAGAGGGAGGGAGGGAGAGAGAGAGGGAGGGAGGGAGGGAGGGAGAGAGAGAGAGGGGTAGTAAGAGAGACAGGGAAGGAGAGAGGGATGGATGGAAAGAGAATGAGAGAGAGAGGGAGGGAGAGTGATATGGGGGAGGAATAGAGAGAGGGAGGGCGGGAGGGAGGGAGGGAGAGAGGGGGAGTGAGAGGGAGGGAGGAGGGAAAACAAGAGAGAAGCAGAGAGAGAGGGAGGGAGAAATGGATGGAAGGAGAATGAGAGACAGATTGAGAGGGAGGGAGAGAGAGAGAGAGAGAAAGATGGGGGAGAGAGGGAGAATGAGAGAAAGAGGGAGAGAGAGAGAGATTGGGGAGATGAGAGAGAGAGAGAGAGGGGAGGTGTGAAAGAAAGAGAGAAAGAGGGGGAAGGTGAGAGAGAGGGGAGGTGGGAGAGAAAGAGAGAAAGAGGAGGGATAGAGATGAGATAAGGAGAGAGAGAAGGAGGGCGGGAGAGAGAGGGGGGGGGTGAGCAAGACAGGGAAGGATGGAGGGATGGATGGAAGGAGAACAAGAGAGAGAGGGAGGGAGGGAGAGTGAGAGGGGGGTTGGGAAAGAGGGATTGAGAGACAGACAGAGAGAGGGAGGGAGGAAGGGAGTGAGGGAGGGAGGGAGAGATGGAAGAGGAGGAAGGGAGGGAGAGAGAGAGGGGGGAGGGAGAGAGAGGGAGGGAGGGTAGGAGGGAAGGAGGGAAGGAGGGAGGGAAGAGATCACTATATTTATCTCTATTACCTCCCAGCATGAAAAGAAGAGCAAGAAGGGTCACCACTACCACTCCAAACATGACAGTCCCAGTCTCCTCATCGCCACGGCCAATGTTACTGACCAGCCAATGACCCCTGATGATATGCCAGTGATCTCTGACATCACGTTGCCGAAAAGGTAATCTTGAAAGTACTACAAACTACTCCATTTTATTTTTCTTGCACGAACATGGCAACTTTTTACTCGGTCCTATTGTTACGGTAGAAAACTTCAATTATATGACAGTTGTGCCTTTTTGCTATTGGCATGAACTTTTAACTGTACTGATGTAGTAGTTTTACTGATATTTGACATTGTTCCAATCCCCTTTATGAGCACCCATGCCTGCTGGTTTTCTCTTCAGTGCTATATAGTGCTGAAGGAGAAGAAGGGCAAGAAGAAGAAGAAGGGAGATATGAGCTCTGTCTCGGATGATGATCCCTCCGCTGACATCTCTGTCACCACCGAATACGACGTACCAGAGGTGAGGACAAGGCTCTTATTTGTTGCCAATGTTGAATTAATAAAACAGTGTGTCCGTTAGCGCATGAATGGGTTGCACGGAAGCCATTTGCATCAGTTAGTTTACCATCTTGAGTTAATTCTTGTATTGAAATCTTTTTAAATATGTATACGTACATGGATGGATGTTCTCTGAGTTTACAGGTAGCCAACTTGTCAGATGATGATGACTTGAAGGGTTCTAAAGATGACATACATAGACTTCTCAACATTAACCTAGATGAGTGAATGTATTATTACATTCTGTTCTCCCGTCAAGGGCCCTCACAGGTTTTGGGCATATTTCTTCACAGTGATGGACCATTCTTTAAAACGTTACTTTGTGTTTGTATCTTGATCAGGTTGTAGTACTAGTCTGAATATTAACATATAGTTGCCTCACGTTGTGTTCACATGCTTCTTTAGACCATTGGCCTCTAATGTACCAATTGGCGATAGTTAATTTGTATGAAAAATATTATTTATAGAGACAATGCATATTTTTATTGTTAAAAGTTTATGGTGTTAGTTAGTTGGAAACGACAGGGAATCACAGACATGTAACAAACATGTCTCACACAAAGTGACATACACATGAAACCCCACAATGCACTGCAAACACACACACACACAACATAGACACACACATGCACACACACACACACACACACACACACACACACACACACACACACACACACACACACACACACACACACACACACACACACACACACACACACACACACTCACACACACACACACAAAGAAAGACACACACACACATGCACACTCATTCACAAGCACACGTGCGCAAACACACATACCCATGTTGACCCTCCTGTCCCCTTCCCCTGGAGGACCACTGCGAGATGAGGAGGTGTTGCCTGTCCACATGTACCAGACTCTGCCGTCTCCACTCAGCGTGAAGGCCCCACCAGAGTCGGCCGCCGCCACAGCACCGGAAAAAAACACAGGAAGGAATGAGAGAAGAAACACAGGAAAGACAAGAAGGAGAGGAAGGTATGGGAAAAGATTTAGTTGAGTGTTTGTTGGGGAGAAATATTCATGTTTTTAAAATTTAGCAGCAAGCCAATGTCGTGGGAATCTAAGGGAGGTGGCTTGAACAAATGTAAAATACTATACATTTCGGGGTTGGCACTTTTCCGGGAAAAACGGGTTTTAGACAGGGCAGTGGGAAAAACTGGTATTTACCAGTAAATCTTATATTTACTGGTAATATCCATGAATAAGTCCATAACTGATATTACTATTGGCTAGTTCTTGTAATTAAAACTAGTCCATTTAGAAAGATAGTTAATATCCATCTAAAGCAAACAGGTTGACTAGTTCCTAGTTCAGGTGTATCCTTGTATTTATTTAAAGCATGAAGTCAACGAGATGAAAGGGTAATTGATCAGTTAGTAAATAAATGTCATTGTCACTCTCACAAGGGACAGTGCCAAGTACTGCTAAAGTATGCTGACTGAAGTCAAACAGCCTGACCAGTATTGTCAGGTGCCAATTTGCAATCTGTTCAAGGAACAAAGGAAATGTTGAGGTCTGGACATTAGCAGGTTCTACTGCAGCCTCTCAACAAACATTAGTTGTGACATTGCCAGCCACACCATGCCTTGACATTTAGACTAAGGGACAAAGACTGGACCTGCAAACAGCTGTAGCCATTGTCTCTATGAGCTGTAGCCATTGTCTCTATGAACTGTAGCCATTGTCTCTATGAACTGTAGCCATTGTCTCTATGAACTGTAGCCATTGTCTCTATGAACTGTAGCCATTGTCTCTATGAGCTGTAGCCATTGTCTCTATGAGCTGTAGCCATTGTCTCTATGAGCTGTAGCCATTGTCTCTATGAGCTGTAGCCATTGTCTCTATGAGCTGTAGCCATTGTCTCTATGAGCTGTAGCCATTGTCTCTATGAGCTGTAGCCATTGTCTCTATGAGCTGTAGCCATTATATATATGAGCTGTAACCATTGTCTCTATGAGCTGTAGCCATTGTCTCTATGAGCCACAAATCAGCTCCAACTTAATGTTTGAACTTGTAGTCTACTGTGATCCTCTGCTGGGAAGCCATGTACTCCAGTATCAGTAGACCAGACTAGACATACACATTATGTCATGCATTCTGTTCATGAAGCACTGGTCAGTTAGCATCATGAGTGGCAGAGGTGTAAGCCTGACTGACAATATGTGGCAATTTGTTATACAATTGAAGAAGACGGTAAGGTGAAGAAAGCCCCATGCCAACAATGTCAGTCACTTGTGAGTGCAAAGGCTGACCGACTGAGGACTCATCTCAACAAATGTGTGATTAAACATTAAATTACCAATGTTTATCACCTTGACAGGATAGAACACATGGGCCAAAAACTATCGACAGATCAACAGGAAATTGTCAGACAACTGCTAAACATGCAGCTGGACAGGATGTTTGAACATCCACAGAAATATGCCATTTAAAGATAACCAATTATAATATTGAAACTATGTCTGTGTTTCTGGGGATATTTATCTTACAGTTAGCCTGAATTTAGAAGTATATAGTAATATGTCTTAAAATAATTACCATGAGACACGAGGAAGGTGGTGAATTTGATATGGGAACATTTTCCGTGGCAAGACCCAAATATTTTGTGTCAGTTGTTTGTCTAGCCATTTTGTTGAGTTATGTAGTTTATGGCAAAGATGTCCCAGTGTCGTGTGTGGCAGGTTCAAATCTTGCCTGTGTTCAAGTATCCAAACACAACAGGTTGTGCACATACACTGATTCCATTCAACAACTTCAGCCGCATTTTGTAACATCACCGAATTACATGGATATTTTATTTCCACCTATATTGGAAACTAGACGAAATTAGCATGATATTGTAAATAATTATATAGAAAAAATTAACATTACTATGCTCTTGCATAACCCAGTTCACAAGAGATAGTGATATACATACGTATTTACGATATGCTGATCTATTCTACACGGTCTTTCAACAACCTGTGAAAACCTATACTGTATTGATTAGTGAACCACTCTCATCCACAGGGCGCCACAGTGAGTTCATTATATAGGAACCAGTGGGTCCAATGATACAGTGTATACTCTGCCTACACTGCCTGCTCGGCGTCTCTCACACGCCTGACTGGGAAGCAACTTCGGCCGCTGGGAGCAGGATCCAGTGGGTTAGAGGTAGAGATCACCACCCCTGTGTGTGATGGTCTTTTATTTCCCTGTGGGTGGTCTTTTATTTCCTTGTGTGTGGTCTTTTATTTCCCCAAGGTTGGCCCCACAATGATAGGGAAGCTTTGAGCAACTCCTGTAATGTTGTTAATACCTAACCAACGTTTATTTTGTCAAGTTCTCTAGAAGCAGGCTTTGATACTTACAACTCCACGGCCATTTCTTTCATTACGGACGACTAACGGTGCACAAAATTACGATTGCACGCGTTTGAACCGATAAGATATTTTCGAGTAGAGCTATATATATATATATATACAGATATATATGTATATATATATATATATATACATATATATATATATATATACATCTATATATATACATATATATATATATACATTTATATATATATATGTATATATATATGTATAACTCTATATTTCGTGTTTAGTTGTTTTCTTTATACAACTACCAGGGATGGGTCAATTACATGCACAATGTACTTGAATACAAGTACAAGTACTTTAAATTTTACCAAGTCCAAGTACAAGTACTCATCTAAAAATATAGGCAAGTACAAGTACTTTGTGAAAAACTCAAGTACAAGTACTAAGTACTTTGACAATTTTAGGCAAGTACATTGAATGCTACATTTATGTTTCATAATGGTGAAAGTCAAAGCGATGAAAACATAAAAGCAGCAGTATTATGCATTTATTCATTATTTTTTTAAGTCAGGTAGTCAACACATAAAACACAGGCATTACGCGTCAACCCTTGAGATGTTCGACAGGCAGGCAGGCAGGCAGGAAGGAAAGAAGGAAGGCCGACAAAATTACCTTAATAGTGAGGTAGGCAGACAGGCAGGCAGGCAGGCAGGCAGGCAGGCAGGCAGGCAGGCAGGCAGGCAGGCAGGCAGGCAGGCATGCAGGCGACAGGCAGGCAGGCAGGCAGGAAGGAAAGAAGGAAGGCCGACAAAATTACCTTAATAGCGAGGTAGGCAGGCAGTCAGGCAGGCAGGCAGGCAGGCAGGCAGGCAGGCAGGCAGGCAGGCAGGCAGACAGACAGACAGGCAGAAGGCAGGCAGGCTGGCAGACAGACAGGCAGAAGGCAGGCAGGCTGGCAGGCAGGCAGGCGGCAGGCAGGAAGGAAGGAAGGAAGGAAGGCCGGCAAAAAGACCTGAATGGCGAGGCAGGCAGGCAGGCAGGCGGCAGGCAGGCAAGGGGCAGGTAGGCAGGCAGGCTGGCAGGCAGGCAGGCAGGCAGGAAGGAAGGAAGGAAGGAAGGAACGAAAGAAGGAAGGCAGACAAAATGACCTGAATAGCAAGGTAATTACCTCATTAGCGAGACTAATTTCCTACGTTTTAGTGCTATGGAAACAATTTTGGGCTGTACTAGGTTGACCTTAATTAGGAGGTGACTCTATTACCGAGGTGACCGTAAAGCGAGGTTCAATTGTAACTGTCAGTGTCTGTACCAGGTCTGACAGTTGCCGAGAATCTACCCGTCTTCTGGCCGCCGGGAGAGTTGCGAGGTGTCGCCGCTATCAGTCTCAGTATGGACGAGTTAGTCGCTAACATAGGTGAGTAAAAAACAAGTACGTGCCATTTGTGGAGCGCAGTAATGCAGTGGTAAGAGCTTTGGACTCTCGACTGAGAGAACCTGGGTTCAAATCATGTGCTTCCGTATCGAATCTTTGGCACGTTCGTTCACCCTACGTTGCTCCAATTTATTCAGTTGTGTGAATTAGTATACATATATAAATGACTCAATGCTGGCTAATCTCCCGTACAAACTCAAGAATGTGAAACATATGACGGTGAAATTACTAACTGAAAATACACGCTGAAGTGTTCACCGTCGACTGCTGTAGCGCCTACGAGGCAGTGGTACTACACCTTCGTCATCGACGTCGAGGCATGACGTTGCACCATCCTCAGCTGCCAAGCCGCCTCAGGGCGTCGGGCGACCAGTCGCTGCTCGATATCGCAGCCCTGGTTCTTTCAGCATAGCCGATAGGTACAAGTACATAGTATACATGATGTGAATACAACACCAAGGCAAATATACCCATGACAGTAGTGAAATTAGTTGAAAGTAACAATCGTTGTTACCAAACGGAGGGACTATTTTGCAGAAACATACACACAATATGAAATATTTGCTCGCCGTACGTTGTTGTATTCTACGGGTTGTTGTGAACTGGTATTACCAACTACAAAATCAGTTAAACATTCACGTCGTATGTGTTTTGATGAATATAACAAACGTCAAAATTAAATGGGTTTTATTGTCGTTATGTCGGCAGTGGTGGGGGAAGGGGCGGTAAGGTAAAGGCGGTTGGGCGGTGTCAGAGGCGGTGGAGTGACAGCAGAGGCGATTAGGTGATGATAGAGGCGTTGGAGTAATGACAGAGGCGGTGGGGTGATGATAGAGGCGGTGGAGTGATAACAGATGCGGTAGGGTGATGATAGAGGCGGTGGGGTGGTGACAGAGGCGGTTGAGTGATGAGAGATGCGGTGGCGTGATGACAGAGGATGTGGGGTGATGACAGAAAAGGTGCGACGGTGATAGAGGCGGTGCAGTGGTGACAGACGCAGTGGGGCGGTGACAGAGGCAGTAGGGTGATGAAAGAGGAGGTGCGATGGTCACAGAGGTGGCGGGTGGTGACAGAGACGGTGGGTTGGTGACAGAGACGGTGGGATGGTGACAGACGCGGTGGGTGGTGACAGAGTTGGAGTGGCAAAAACAGAGGCGGTGGGGTGGTGACAGAGGCGGTTGAGTGATGACAGAGGCTCTGGGGTGATGACAGAAATGGTGCGACGGTGATAGAGGTGGTGCAATGGTGAAAGACGTGGTGGGGTGGTGACAGAGGCGGTGGGGTGATGAAAGAGAAGGTGGGGTGGTGACAGAGGCGATGGAGTGATGACGGAGGCGATGGTGTGGTTGCAGAGGCGGTGGGATGATGACAGACACGGTGGGTGGTAACAGAGGTGGTGGGGCAATGACAGAGACGGTGGATGGTGACACATGCGGTGGGGTGGTGCAAAGGCGGTGGGGTGATGAAAGAGGAGGTGGGGTGGTGACAGACGCGGTGGGTGATGACAGAGTTGGTGGAGCAATGACAGAGACGGTGGTTGGTGACAGATGCGGTGGGGTGGTGACAGTGGCGGTGGGATGGTGACAGAGGCGGAGGGGTGGTGACAGAGGCGGTTGGGTGATGACAGAAACTGTTGTGTGGTGACAGAGGCTTTTGGGTGATGACAAATGATGTTGGGTGATTACAGAGGCGGTGGAGTAATGACAGAGACGGTGGGGTGATAACAGAGGCGGTTGGGTGATGATAGAGGCGGTGGGGTGGTGACAGTCGCGGTGGGGTGGTGACAGAGGCGGTGGAGTAATGACAGAGGCGGTAGGGTGATTATAGAGGCGATGGGGTCGTGACAGAGGCGGTTGAGTGATGAGAAATGCGGTGGGGTGATGACAGAGGCTGTGGGGTGATGACAGAAACTGTGCGATGGTGATAGAGGCGGTGCAGTGGTGACAGACGTGGTGGGGTGGTGACAGAGGCGGTGGGGCGGTGAAAGAGACGGTGGGGTGATGAAAGAGGAGGTGGGGTGGTGACAGAGGCGGTGGAGTGATGACAGAGGCGGTAGGGTGGTTGCAGAGGTGGTGGGGCAATGACAGAGAAGGTGGGTTCTGACAGATGCGGTGGGGTGGTGACAGAGGCGGTGGGGCGGTGACAGAGGCGGTGGGGTGGTTGCAGAGGCGGTGGGGTGGTGACTTAAGCGGTGGGTGGTGACAGAGGCGATGGGGTGGTGACAGAGGCGTTTGGGTGATGAAATAGGCTGTTGGGTAATGGAAGAGTAATGACAGAGGCGGTGGGGTGATGGTAGAGGCGGTGAGGTGGTGACAGAGGCGGTGGGTGATGAAAGAGGAGGTGGGGTGGTGACAGAGGCGGTGGAGTGATGACAGAGGCGGTGGGGTGGTGACAGAGGCGGTGGGATGGTGACAGACGCGGTGGGCGGTGACAGAGGTGGTGGTGCAATGACAGAGACGGTGGGTGGTAACAGACGCGGTTGGGTGGTGACAGAGGCGGTAGGGTGATGAAAGAGGAGGTGGGATGGTGACAGACACTGTGGGTGGTAATAGAGGTGGTGGGGCAATGACAGAGACGGTGGATGGTGACACATGCGATGGGGTGGTGCAAAGGCGGTAGGGTGAATAAAGAGGCGGTGGGGTGGTGACAGACGCGGTGGGAGATGACAGAGTTGGTGGAGCAATGACAGAGACGGTGGATGGTGACAGATGCGGTGGGGTGGTGACAGTGGCGGTGGGGTGGTGACAGAGGCGGAGGGGTGGTGACAGAGGCGGTTGGGTGATGACAGAAATTGTTGTGTGGTGATAGAGGCTTTTGGGTGATGACAAATGATGTTGGGTGATTACAGAGGCGGTGGAGTAATGTCAGAGGCGGTGGGGTGATGACAGACGCGGTGGTGTGGTAACAGAGACAGTGGGTGGTGACGGAGGCGGTGGAGGGGTGACAGAGGCGGTGGGGTGATGAAAGAGGAGGTGGGGTGTTGACAGAAGCGGTGGAGTGATGACAGAAGCGGTGGGGTGGTGACAGAGGCGGTGGGTGGTGACAGAGGTGGTGGGGCAATGACAGAGATGGTGGGAGGTGACAGAGGCGGTGGGGTGGTGACAGAGGCGGTTGAGTGATGAGAGATGCGGTGGAGTGATGACAGAGGCTGTGGGGTGATGACAGAAATGGTGCGACGGTGATAGAGGCGGTGCAGTGGAGACAGACATGGTGGGGTGGTGACAGAGGCGATGGAGCGGTGACAGAGGCGGTGGGATGATGAAAGAGAAGGTAGGGTGGTGACAGAGGTGGTGAAGTGATGACAGAGGCGGTGAGGTGGTTGCAGAGGCGGTGGGATGGTGACAGACGCGGTGGGTGGTGACAGAGGTGGTGGGGCAATGACAGAGACGGTGAGTGGTGACACATCCGGTGGGGTGGTGACAGAGACAGTGGGGTGGTGACAGAGGCGGTTGGATGATGACTGAGGCTGTTGGGTTATGACAGAGGCTGTTGTGTGTTTACAGAGGCCGTGGAGTAATGATAGGAGGTGGAGGGGCAATGACAGAGGCGGAGGGGTGGTGACAGAGGCGGTTGAGTGATGAGAGATGCGGTGGAGTGATGACAGAGGCTGTGGGGTGATGAAAGAAATGGTGTGACGTTGATAGAGGCGGTGGGGTGATGAAAGAGGAGGTGGGTGGTGACAGAGACGGTGGGTTGGTGACAGACGCGGTGGGGTGGTGACAGAGGCGGTTGATTGATGACAGAGGCGGTGACGTGATGAGAGAGGCGATGTTGTGATGGTAGAGGCGGTGAGGTGATGGTAGAAGCGGTCGGGTGGTGACAGAGGCGGTGGGGTAGTGACTGAGGCGGTTGAATGATGAAAGCTCGGGATATTTGTCTGTATTCCGGGAGACCAGGAAATACACCAAAAATCAATATTATTAGCATTAGCTTTATTACAATGAATACTATTAGTACAGCATGTACACCTTTGTGTTGTTACAGCTATTGTTAGAGTAACAATTACCGCTGTACAAAACAGTAGTTAGGCCTCATTTAGAGTATTGTATTCAAGCGTGGAGGCCATATCACAGGAAGGACATAAATATGCTAGAAAGAGTACAGAGGAGAGCAACTAAAATTAGACCAAGACTGAGGGATCTTTGTTACGAAATACGCCTAAAAATGTGGTTTATCGACACTACAGACCAGGAGATTGAGACGAGATCAGATAGAAATGTTAAAAATATTGAGTGGTTATGAAAATATTGATATAAATATGTTTTTCTCTTGATTGTGTTGGTGAAAGTAGCGTTAATATGTTTAAAAATTAAATCGACACATACTTTAACGGGCGGGATACATGTAAATACAAAGTATTGGACTTTCGATAAGCCAACAGGCTTCCTTGTCCACCTGCCATCTAGAGTTAATTTTCTGGTTGGCAATGTTGTTAAATCTTGTTAATTATTACAAGCGGGCGTGTGTATATCGTAGATCGCTGGTACCAATTTCTTGCTGTGTATCGTCTTCACCAATGGCAACCGACAGACCTGATCATATACTAGCGCCTTCTCGCAGCGTTTCGTCTACCATCGCCTCGACCTCGAGGTGCCGCTCTGCGAGTACAACAACTGGATCTCAATGACAGATTAGGAAAGAGCTTCCTAATAAAAACACTGTTCCATTGATATAATAATTATAAACATCACTGGTAATATTAAGTTGACGTCGCATTGTGTTGATGAAACCGGGGAACGTGGTTTGGATAAAGGTGTTTAACAGCAGAATAGTAGGGCTATTGTTGTACCATCTGCACATAGGAGCCAAATGGTGATATATGTCCAGTTCTCGACATCGGTATTCTTTCTACGTGTTTTGCAATCAATTTACATTTTTCTTATCGTAACATTTCGAAAGGTACACTGACTGCGAAATACGCAAAAGGATTTGAACCATCCTTATTTAATTATAGTACGTAATAGCTTTATACATATCGATCAACAACACTACAATACAAAACAGCAGAACAAAACATGACGGTACGAACGCCGCCGAATTTATGTACACCCCATTTTAACAAATGCCACTGTACTTAACGCCTCCAATTGATAGGGTATAATCTGAACTGTTCTATGTCTCCATGGACAGAGGCAGAAAGAGTCGCTCGAGACACAGGGCGCCGATGGGAGTGATGGGCATTGACCTCACGCTGTGCCACCTTCACAACCTGATCCAGTAAATGTTTCCCGTCTGTACCGGCGACCAGTACAGGTAGGGTTGAGGAGAGGTCAGGTAGGTCAACAATAACAACGACTGTGACAACAGTTGACAACCACTACTGCTGCCGCCGCCAACATCGCTTCTGTAAGTACCAACACTATCACTGCTTCTTAAATTGCGCACATGCACGCGCGCGCACGCATGCACGCACACGTACGTACGCACGCAAACTGATGATTTGATGATGGTAAAAGCAAACCAAAATGTTCACATAGTTCACTTGTTATGTAAACTGCCATCTATGTATGATGCCCAGTTGTAATGATTTATGATTGTTTACACCATGTAATTTATGCATCCATAATAGCACGTGAATGAAAGCATACGCAACCTCAAAGGTAATATTTTAGCTCAGTGTTTCAATACGTCTAATGCTGATACAGGATAACATTGTTGACAGGTGCTTTGTCGTCGACTGTAGCGGATACCTCGTGTATCATGAACACTTCATTAGTTGATCTAACATATATGTCGAATACGTGTACATTGCCCATTGCCCAGAGGATATCTGCCAAAAAGCACCTTCAAGTTCAAGAAAAAATTCAAACTGCACAGATAAATGCACACCCCTTCACTTTATATTGGGGGGCTAAATTATCTTCACCCCAACAAACTATTTTGTGCGTACGTGCTACCTCCTTTTGTTTGTTGCCCAATATAGCAACCCCGAATAGGGGGTTTGGGAGGGGTTCGTCTTGTACCGAGGTGGCGCAGTGTCTAGAGCACCGCACTCTCAATCGAGAGTCCACGGGATCGAATTATGTGGTCCCGTGTCGAACTTTGTATAAATGACTACCTGTTGGATATTTGTGGGTGAATAGTCTTCGCGCATTAACTACAGCGTGGCTGAATTATTCACCAAGAGGTCGAATAACAAGAGGTCGAGATGGTGTTCGATTGAAGAGAATTAAAGTGTAAAGCTCTTTGAGGAGTCCTGAGGACATAGACGCTTGAAAAGGGGCGGGCAGACATATGATTCTGCCCCTCACCATTAAATGTGAGCATGAATGTTTGTTTTTGTGGCGGGTGTCAAAATACAAATTTTATCAGACGATTAATGTGTATTTTTGTTGACTGTGAAAGGTGTGTGTAATTGGATGGTAGACATATTGTTTTCTGCCCCCGAGTAATAGGCGGCATGGTGGTGAAATATTTTTGAAAGCACCCCCTCTCCCCGTCTTCGGTTCGGATGTCATTATTTCAGCGGAGACAACGGCGAGAAGCTGGAAAATGTGTTATGATAGCAGCGGCGCGACGTAATTTTTTTTAAAAATAGCACTGAATCCCTGTTTGTTCGAGTTCACAGCCGAGAAGCTGAAGTTACAGCGGCGTTGCGGCGAACAATTTCCAACAGAACCCCCCCCCTCCCGTCTTCCGATGTCACAACCGATCCAACCAAAACACAAGTTGAGGGGGCATATGTGAATATATGCGGCGGCGAAAATTTTTTAGTGGTGCTGAAGCTCCGTTAGTCCCCCAATTTTAATTTCGTTACCGCGTCAATGCCTGAGCCTGAGGACTGAATACATCGCTATATAAAGACTTACCTTTATCATTACCTTTTTAGAAGGACGGGGGCATAAAAGGGATTCAAAAAGAACAACAAATTCCCCTTAAAAATGCCCGCTTTCCAAGGAATGACACTAGGTCCATACTCACATCATGCAATGACTCGGCATCTTGTGAAATAATCATTCTTCGGTGAGTGAGGCATACATTTCAATCGGGAATCGTTTTATAGGGGATTCGAAAACACTTATGCTTGTCCGACCCCCAATATATATATCACCTTTACATTTATACATCTAAATTATGTACACATTTCAATGTAGAGCTCACAGTAATAATTGATAGCCATGAAGTTGGAAAACGAAGTTGGGTGCGAGTGCTAGCGGGTCACATATTAAAATACGATAGTTATTTAGAGTGATTTATTTACATGTTTGCAATAGGTTCAGCTTTCCAAGAGGACTTTTCTGAGAGAATTCAGTGATGATCACCTCACCATATTGCTCCAATGTAAACAAGTAGATGATCAACATACTGTGTTGGCCGATTATCTCAGAAAGGTGCTAGTCAGCCGGATCGGCAACTTGAAAAAGGTAGCAAAGCCACTGGTCTGCATTTTAGCAATGGCACAACGCGATAGCGCAAACGGCCTGCAAAACAATAGGTCTGAAAGAAAAAGACGGGGGGAACAGTGCTGTTGTAAATGTTCTTTTAACATCGCGCCGCTGCTGACAATTAGCCTTATCCACCTTCTCTCCGCTGTCTCGGCTGAAATTATAGCATCCGAAGACGGAGGGGGTGCTTTGAACAATTGTTGTTGTCGTCGCGCCGCTTTTTACTGGGAGAGGGCACAACCGTATGTCTGCCCCCGGAGAAATTCCAGCGGGAGCAGCTACCCCACCGCCCCCCCCCCCTGTTCCAGCTCCTATGGAGTCACACTCTTCCGGGTCCTGGTTATATGTGTTCTTCGCGACTTCTTTTATGAAGTGTTCCATTTGTGGATTCTACAGCCAGGTCTCACGGAAATGTCGTTGACGCTTGTCAGAGTTTACGGCATTTTCTAAGTTTCCAGGCAGATTTTGACATTGGCGGCGTTTTCCAATAAATACGAAGAGCATAGTCTATTTGGATAGTGAGTAAATTACCGTAAGTTCGTTTCAAGAGCTTATTCAACTATAAAAATAACTATAACGTGCGCGTTTCGTGAGCGTCGCGTCCCACGACAAAGGGAATTGGGCTATACTGAACAGTTTATTTTAAGTAAACAGCGACTTCTGGTGGCCAGTTTTGACGACAAGCTGGTGTATACTGCTGTAAAACGGTGTGATGTCCCCGGAATAGCAGGGAGTCACACGGACCAGTAACTCAGAAAAGTTACTGACCCGACGGCCAAGCAGGTGCTCAGTGACGACCCGCTGGCGTATATTTCGAACACTGGTAATAACCGATGCCTTTGATTTGTTGCCAACTGAGGGGCTAGACTTACATGCTTGTAATATATGAAAGGTAGACTGCTGCCCTGATGTAAAACCCTCGCGCCGATGCCAACAGTACTGATACTGATTACAATAACAGCATCGTTGTCCTGGAGAGTGTAAAGTACCCCACAGACAACTTGTTTATTGTCATTTCTATATTCAGACAATGTATTAGCGCGTTCAATGTTTACAGGAACAGTTTAACTAATACATAGTAAACGAATGTTATCAAAAAATATATCGAGTAATGCCTGCTAATATCTGTTTCATGTATTGACAGAACATATATCCCTTACTGTTGATATGCCATTGCCTTGACAACAACATTGCTTTGCTTGTGGTAGTTGTCTTCTTCTAGAGAATTCAACAAAATAAACTTCAGTTAAGTACTAACAACGTTAAAGGAATTGTTCAAAGCTTCCCTACTTCGTGGGGCCAACCTACCCTTAGATTATTTTGAACTTCTGATATTTGTTCACAGTGGGGAGCGGTGTTCATCTCACATTGCCTGTGTCTTTCGGAAGAGGCACTAAAAGCCGTTGGTCCATTCCATCTGGTGTATGTGCCAGGGGAAGTAAAAGCACACAGGGGAGGTGATTTCTATCTCTAACCCACTGGATTCTGCTCCCAGCGGCCGGAGTTGCTTCAAAGTCACACGTTTGAGAGACGCCGAGCAGGCAGTGTAGGCAGTGTATACACTGTAGCATTGGACCCACTGTTTCCTATGTAATGAACTCACTGTGGCGCCCTGTGGATGAGAGTGGTTCACTAATCAATACAGTACAGGTTTGCACAGGTTGTTGAAAGATCGTGTAGAATAGAACAGCATATCGTAAATACGTATGTATATCACTATCTCTTGTGAACTGGGTTATGCAAGAGCATAGTAATGTTTATTTTTATATAACTATTTAAAATATCATGCTCATTTTGTCTACAGTTTCCAATATAGGTGGAAATAAAATATCCATGCAATTCGGTGATGTTACAAAATGCGGCTGAAGTTGTTGAATGGAATCAGTGTATGTGCACAACCTGTTGTGTTTGGATACTGTACACAGGCAAGATTTGAACCTGCCACACACGACACTGGGACATCTTTGCCATAAACTGCACAACTCAACAAAATGGCTAGACTAACAACTAACACAAATTATGTGTGTCATGCCACGGAAAATGTTCCCATTTCAAATTCACCACTTTCCTCTTGTCCCGTGGTCATTATTTTAAGACACCTAACTATATACTTCTAATATCAGGCAAACTGTATCCTCAGAAACACATATATATTTTCAGTATTATAATTGGTTATCTTTAAAAGGCATATATAAGTGGATGTTCACACATCCTGTCCCTGATTTAATGCATATTTCGTGTCGGACTTCATGTTCAGATTTCCCTCAGCTTAGCCATATTAAACTAAAAATTGACTTTACTACCTCTATAGATTAGTGTATCCCTAGTGTCTCACATGCAATGTTGTTTAATATTGAAACCATGTGTTTGTGTTTAGTTGTACTGTACATGCAAGCATTGCATTATGTCTGTTACATGCACAATTAACAGTGATGTCCGTCACAAAAGCTGTTGTGATCACATCCATGTGCATATTTACATAAGCGTTCATACTCAGTGAGTGTACGTTATCATTCCACGAGTTTTTTTAGCATCATAACGTACCGACATGATCAGTTCAGCTCAATGGTGCGTAGATATATGAAATGTGAAACAAAGGTTTTTTGTAATCCTTGTGGTAAATATGATTTTATTATTAATGTGTGGTTGATGCACATGATTAGAAAAATTATACATAAGTTGCACAGCGTCTACTATTTTCGTCTACAAAGGCGTACCTGTGCATCACAATTGTAGGTATTCATTCGATGTTTTAGCATCGGCTGATATTGTGACGGACGTTCACCTCATGTCAGACATATTGTATAATTACGAACTAACTAATGAACATTTATCTCTTAGGCCACAATGAATTCATCTGTTTGTGAGCTTTCATTATGAAGACAAATAATTATATTGATAGTCACAAAAGTATGTGTTGAAAGTGAGTGACGAAAATCATATCTTCTGTGGTAATAAAGGTTTTTTTTCTTCAAATTGTTACTCTTATAACATAAAACCCACAATATGCATATATGTTGTGTAAACAAACTCGTATCAACTTTATGTATTATGTTGTTGTTATCAGTACTGGTATTAGAACACATTTTAATTTGTTCACCAACATTTTGAATGGGAACATTTTTGTTGGCCTGGCCCATTTATTTTCCAACACACGTAGTAATCACTGAACAATGTATTTTCTATTGTTACTAATAAATTTATAACATCTGATAAAAATGTATAATACAATACATAGAAACAATGCGAACAAACAAATAAACCCACTTTTCTATGGACTAAGCTGCCAACTGTACTTTGAACATTTCTTCCGTGGAATCACGTTCAGTCAAAATGGTTGTCCAACACTCACGTAGTTTGTCTATTTTGTTAACAAAATGTGAAATTAAAAGACGTGCACTTGTATCCTAGTAGTAATAGCCAAGTATGTAATGACCGTTACATGTTACACTGGCACATGTTGTAGTATTTATCAATATGCAACATTATCTTTAGTTGTTCTGTTTTCCTTATGTCAAATGACACCTTAACAATGGACATCGTATACGTCAACGAATATACTCACACAAGCATTATGCTAATACTTTTGTGTTGTGTTATTTTAAATAGACACTGTAGAATTTGGATGCTACAAATATGTTTTCGCATTATATCTGGTCACAATATGTCAGCGACATACTTGCATAATTTCGAGATTATATATCAAAACATAAATTTTAATCTACATAGGAACATAGGGACCTAAGTAGCCACAAGATTAGTTATAATTTATTGCAGCATTCATAATAATAGTAATAAGACAAAACATGAATGGCACCAAGCAAGACAAAATAGAGATCAGGAAATGGGAGACACTGGTGCCATACTGCTTATAGTACAGAAGTAACTGTACTAAGTATAAGCTCGGGACATGGCATCGGTGTCTTTAGAAGATTTGTAACATCCTGATCCCTCACAGTTGACCAACTACGGGTTGGTAGCGACACCTCAAAGGAGAATTATATCGACCCCTATGCCCCGGCGTTCCAAACCGGTGTGGTCATCCATACCACGCAATATGTAATCCTATCAATGTTGGCGCACATCAAGTCACAACTAGTATAGACAATTTACATGCTTTTACACCCTAGCAGACACAGACTGGCTAAATTGTGGTGTGAACTTCGACTTTAATAAATAAAATGTTACATATTTATATCTAGTAAAGTATGATATTAAAATGTTGGCTATATGTTATAGATGAATGATAATAATGCTGATTTTGGTGGTTGGCACCATTCATAAAAAACTAAACGTAGAGAAACACTATGTGGTACATTAATTCCATGTTATTCATTTACTTTTCAGGTTTTGAAAATGGCCTAGTAACATTGAAATTTATTTTTGCAAGACAAAAGAGAGAATCAGGAAGTGGGAGACACTGGAGTCGTACTGCCTATGATACAGAGCTAACTGTACCAATGATCGGCTCGGGATCTCGCTTCGGTTGCTCCTAACAACACTACCCTGGAGAGTAGTGTCACAGCCTTATCTCTCACAGCTGACCCACACCGTGTGGAAGTACCCTGCAGGGGAGGGATAAATCGGATCCCGGGCCGTCCAGCTTTCCCATAACTGGTTTGATATATCCCTATATATTGAGCACGTCAAGCTGCAATTAACATATAACATTTACCTGCTTTTAAACCCTGCCAGACACAAACCGGCGGATTTGTGGTGTGAACTTCAACTTTAATTAATCCTGCATATCTACACTTAGTGAAGTTATTGATTCGTAAGTACGGTACTAAAACGTTGGTCATATGTTACGTTACATGATATGATGCAGTAAACGTATGCATACGCGGCGTAAATAATATTACTAATCTATTATATGCATTCTGATCTATGCTCTGTGACGGAAGTGCATGAACAAATCCAAGATGGCGGACAGAGTGCCAGCGCCGATTGATCGATTGTTTATTTTAGATCAACAATGTTAAGACATTGTTATCATGCGTGAAACACATACGTGTATATAATCACAATATCATGGAAATAGTATTACTATTACATGTATTCTGATCTATGCAGATTCATGGACAGTCTTGTTATTAGAATAGGTGAATCACAAGATGGCGCACACAATGTCGGCGCCGATTAATTGTTTGTATGATCAACAGTGTGAAGAAATTGTTATCATGTATGCAACACAAACGTGCATGTATACGCAATAACATGACAATAAATACTATAGATAATAGGTTTTCATATACACATTATATGCTTGATCAAGTGTTTTAAATGCTACAACGATCCAGTGGCCCCGTGCCATACGTATCATAAAAACGGTTCAACCACAGTACATTACAGTACAGTGCAGTACAGTACAGTACAGTACAGTACAGTATAGTACAGTACAGTACAATAATAACGAAGAATTGGAAACGGGGAGTGTTAAAGTGAGAACATATGTTTCTAATTATAAATGATTACGTCTTAAATAGCCGCGGTTGGCTATGGCCAGTTTACTCCCCCGTGGTGCGTTTCATTAATCAATGTTTCAACTATTACATATAATTGTGTGGTAAGTAACGATACAATACGATTTATTTATTTATAATACATAATAACCTAATTAATCGAACACGCGTATGTATATATATACTAAGTCTGGCAAGATGTTCAATAGACATCACAATATAGTGCGTGTGTATAAATCTGTCTGGCTGTCTGTATGTATATGTGTTTCTGTCTGACTGTCTGTCTATGCGTCTGAATGACTATGTGTCTGCTTTGTCCTTAAGCTCGCGCGTGTTGATCTAAATATCACGACATCTACTAACCAACCTTCTACAGTGCGTGGTTCTGCGCCAACCATCCGCGAAATGCAAACCCTGCTAGACGTCTGTTTTGTCCGACTACCTGGCGATGTTACAATTCGCGCTAATCCCAGTTTATCTGGAACTGCTTCACCTGAAGAACGATTTTGCTTTGCACAAACATGGCAACTGCGCTCCTTCTACATTAGTACTGGCGGCTGTTTAACACTGGTCGTTCAACATACAACTGCCACGCCTTTACAAATTGTCAGGTGCATTGACAGAAGCGTCCGCTCGGCAGAGTTTGTTACGTAATAGAAGCTAAATTGGATAACTCCGTGTTGGCAAGCGTGTAACATTGGTTGGCTCCATCCCTATAGTATGTTACGCTAAATTTATATTTTGATAACCCCACCCGTTTGTAATGCTTCATAACACTGACCTGCTTATCCCCTAAAAAGACATTCTTTAAAAAAAAAGACCCTAGGGCTATCTATCATGGTACATAAGAACTAGAATAAAGAATACAGTACACGATCAAATGATAAAATACTAGAATAAAGTACATGTTTAACTAACAATAAACAATAATACATAAATTGTTCAAGTTTAGACCTACTTTTAGTAGGTATGATTTCTGAGAGGGGGAGGGGCGCAGGCGACAGCTGTGCGAGTGGTCGGGCCAGACTGTCAAACGGAGCTCGAGTCTTTCGAAACCTATTTCGGTTTCTAAAATTGGGCAGTCTCGTTCACCCTACTTTGCCTGTTTGTTTCGTAAGAGACCACACATGTGGTATACTTTATAACATGGGCGTTGCATTACCTACTGCAAGAACCGTTGGTCATGAAGTGAGAGATGTGAAACAATGATACAGATTTTCATACAATGAAAATTACCTTTCAATAGTCAAATTAATAACATATCGGATGTGACCGAAAATTGATTTTTTTGTTAAAAAAGCTAATTATTCATATCGTTCTCAAAACCTACAATTTTGTTGGTAAAAAATACGTCAACAGAAAAGAAATATGCATGTTCTGAATTGAGTCCAAGCAAATTTTAGATACCAAAAAGATGAAAGCGTCGCCTTTCTGTTAAGCACCAATTTTGCATCAGTAAGAACATCAGTTATGTTAAACAACTGCTGGAGCTGAACAAGAATCAAAATTCCATCATGAAATCCTACATGGAAGTCAAATGCCTCACACTACTCTACTCACGGAGCGCAAGAAGCCAGCTTCATTGTTAATAGAACAAACATGAAAACAACAAAATGTTCACACCAACCTGTAACACATTCTATTAGCATTGTCAAAACTAAATGTCAAAGGGTTTGTGTCAACTCAAACACAATGTGTGGCATTGGTACTGTGCACATCCACCAGGGGTACTAATCACCCGAGACGCATCGCATAGAAATAGTTTCAGTTATGTTTTATAAATGAATTGAACCGGGGTAAGCCATGTGATTGTGTGCATGGACGACTGTCCGTGTTCACAAGACATTATTCTTTGTTATTCAAGTTTAGACAATACAGCATCCAATTTCTCTCCGTGACATTTTACATCATCGGGAGTTAAAATGACATTTGTTTTCCGATCGATGTGTTCGGTACAGTTTTGGTTCGCTGCAAGTTGGTCACAGGCACGTACATACAAGCACAGGCACGCATGGGCACGCACGGGAACGCACGGGAACGCACGGGCACGCACGGGCACGCACGGGCACGCACGGGCACTCACGGGCACGCACGGGCACGCACAGATACGCGCAGGCCCGCGCATGCACGCACAGACACCTACAGTTGTGCAGAGACGCGCACCGATATGAGCAGACACGCGCAGACTCGTGCACACAAGCAAGCATTCGCGCGCGCGCGCACACACACAAATATTGACATCATGTTATGACCTTGGATATACAACACGAAGTAATTCGCAACAGTGATTTACCCATTGTGACATTCGTTGACAAAAGTCCGCATCCTTAGAGTGTGCTTTCTGTACGATTCTCTTGTTGACTGCTTGACAGCTGCTTAACAGCCCTGCATTTTTTTAATGTTGTACTGTATGAAACGGGTTATATTCCATCAAGTAGTGTTCGATGGCGGGAAATCCACGTACAACCCACTAATTAAAATCGGGAAGAACGACGAGGTTGGTTCTCTTCGATACCAAATGGCGTTACATGTGCGCACGACACGTGAATCGTTTGCCCAGGTGTGTGATCGATTCTTCGTGAATAGCTCGTCTGTTGCTTGTGTTTGTAAGCAAAACCCTGCTATTGGCTGGGGAGGTGGCACAGTCTGTTGCAATTCATGGACATACATAATTATTTGTAATGTTCCAATCTTTACAATGTTGACTCTTTCCAGCAGAACGAGCATTGTGGATTCCATAGTCGAAGTACGGTTGACGTAGTGCTCAGGTATCGGTGGCTGTGTGCCAAGGCACAGAAATATCGCTTCGCAGTCGAGATTCTTAGCATAGACATGAGCCGCGAATTTAATACATCAGACGAGACAAGCTGATGGAGATACTTCCAACCTCCTTGAAGAGTTGGAAATTGGAATGATGAGACTTTTTTGTAAACACATCAATCGCACCTTGCACGTCATTCCGTGGCACAGAGTGTTCAAACACAGTCTAGAGTTACGACAATGATCGTCAGTTACATGTGATATTATTGACTATGTAATACAGCGATTTTACCTCAATTAAGTTTTTTATGGAGCGCAGTGGACTAACAATCGAGAGAACTCGGTTTCGAATCCTGTGCCGCCGTGTCGAACCTGGGAAAGTTCGTTCATTCTATGTTGCTCCAGTTCTCTCAGCTATATGACTGATTCCCTGGGCACAGACAGTGACGGATATTTGTGTACGAATACTCTTCGCGCATTAACTGCAGAGTGGCTGGATGCTTCCCAGAGAAGTGTTGATGGTATTCGATTAAACAAGACTGTCAGAAGTAAAGGTCAAGCGCTCCATAAAACCTGGACCTCTGATTATCATGAGAGATTTGATCTTTCATATTGACAACGCTGCAAATGTTGATGCACGGCGACTGATCAATTCTGTGAATGTCCCAGGAATGGTGTTGCATGTTCGCGGGCCAACTAACAGGAAAGGACACACGTTGGATGTACTCATGACCCGCAGCACGGACGAACACCTTGTTCGAAATGTTACCGTTACGGACATGGGCCTTTCTGGCCACTTTTTCGGTGAGTTTCAACATAGACATTGTTCAACATCGCACTGGTTTGATGAAAATCAAATATCGCAAGTTACGCACCATTGATGCAGTGTCTTTCCGACAAGACATTCCAATGTTCCGCTCGGATGATCTTGACTTGCTGAACGCAGAAGAACTGGTTGATCAATTCGATCATATGCTGGTCAGCTTAGTTGATTCGCAAGCGCCAATGCAAAAAAGGCATGTCCAATTACGGCAAGATGCAGCGTGGTATACCGACGACTTACTGACTGCGAAACGAGAGAAACGGCAGAGAGAAAGATCCTGGAGAAAATCCAAACTAAAGGTGCATAGACAATTGTACGCTGATCACTGCAAGAGAGTGAATGCACTATTTATCCTAACAAAATCTGCCTGCTATTCCAGCATAATCCGTGATACAGGCAAGAACCAACAACGACTGTTCCGAATTGTAAACTGTCTACTGCATCGCAAAGTGGGCACTGTACTCCCTACCCACACGTCAGAAGCTGAAATGGCGAGTATATTTTCAAACTATTTTTTTGAAAAGATCAGCAACATTTGTTGTGAGGTGTCTACCAGCTCTGACAGAGGAAATGGTGACACAAAAATAGTTAGTGTGAAATGTCCTTATTAATTAGGTTTATTATTATAAGGTATTATTTTAGTTAGCTATGGTTGGAGTTGGAGTAATCATTGGAACAAGTCAGACGACGAGAATGAAAAGTTAGCGATTTTTGTGTTATTCATTAAAATATTATTATTATTATAAGCAGTTCGTTCACAGAAATGCTAATTAATTTAGCTTTTGTAATATAATCCAACTATTAAATTATTTTGTCCGGGTCCGGTAAAATTCGGCAAAAATGTCCAAAGTGGTTCTTCGAGAAATATAACAAATGTAAAAGTATTCTTTTTTTTTATTAAACTGACTAATTTAAATATCATCTAACCTTCTTCACGATGGACAACATTAATTCACGAAGTATGTTTAATAATTTTGTGTTAACAAAGGATGGTCAGTAATCTAAATTAACGATGGAAAATACTATTCGGAGTTTTTTCTACATCTTGTTGCAGTTTTAGTGCACCTCTTTTTGTTGACGCTACAACGTTCGGTTGGTGTAGGAATTGCGACATTTTAACGCTCGGCTGCGCATCAGAACATCGCTGCACGGCTGTGGCTTCAGTAGCTATTACATCTTTTCGACTCGACTCCGAGTGTATAGGCCTGTGTGTCTGACCTACCTGTTTAGCTACATATACGTACGTACATGCGTGCTTGCGTGGGTGCGTGCGAGCGTGCGAGCGTGCGAGCGTGCGTGCGTGCGTGTGCGGGCGAAGGAGATTGTGTGCTGTCATTTCTGCACGTAGACTCGACAGATGAATTACTGCTGAAAACGTTTTCACATATACACCATACAAAGGAGAATATTTCATATACATTGGCTGGTATTTTAAACGTTTATTAAAGTTGCTCTTAAACAAAGTATAGTCATACTGTAAAGTTGTCTGTCCCCTCCGTCTTCCTTCCTTCCTTCCTTCCATTGGGCGGTACGCAAATGGTTTAAGAACACCTGAGCCTTACCTCGGGTATGTCGCTCGCCAAGCCGTGTGCATCGTCGTGCTGTGGTGATGCATTGTCCCCTCACGACTAAGGGTCTATTTGTTTGTCAATGAAATTGAACAAACAAGCGTTCCAGGTTCGTCACGAATATATATGTTTTATTCATCAGTAGAAACTTCAGACACGATGTCCGTACAACGTTTACACATTCATGTGCACCGACAGTTCAACTCTATTTTACATTTAAAGTGTCCGTGGTTTTTGAAGATCGAAAGATAAAAGCAATATATAAATCACCGTGGTTTATATTTGCCGAAATTTTGATAAGTCTAAACTGTGGGAAAAAATTTCCTAGTTTTCCGTGGAGAGCGTCAACGTGTCTCTTCGTCTGTGTTCATTGCCGCCCTCCCCGTAATTCCAAAAATAGTTCCCTTTTAAACATACTGGCTTGGCCTCAAGCCAAATCCGGGAATTGTCTTTAAACCGTAAGGTATCGAAACGCATAGTATGACATTTGTAGAATTATGGCTCTACGCATGCGTGTTTTTAATGCTGTCATACTATGGGGATAAGGGTGCTCACTCACGTGAGGGGGTCTGCATTTACTTGCATAATTTCATCTTTCCGGTTCGATCTTAAAACCAGGACATGGTCACGAAGTGAATCTAAGGTCAGGCCAATGTCTGCACCAAATTCCAGTCATGACTCTTAACTGTCAACTACATTCTGTTCCGGTAGACACCAAGAACTACGCCCACAGACGCGAAAATAAACAAATCGTTCAAACTTTGTTGCTTTAGAAACATGCCCACAGTGACGGCAACCATATGCTTGCCTTGTGCAGCATTCTTTTATATAATGCTTTTATATAACGCGAATCTTGATTTTCTATTCTAGTCTTTCTCTGATAACTAATAATGATAGTAATTAACTAAATTAGCCACTGCAGGTATGTTACAATACGTAAGGTGTTCGAGAAACATTGGTATATAAACGTAGTGTGACGCTGCATGATTAGGTAGTATCAATTCCATTGACTGGCTTGACCACATTTCTTCCATATCTGGTGTTGTCTTGTTGCATTGCGTAAAGGGATTTATGCGATTACATTGCATAACAAGTTTTACGCGAGGCAACCAAGGCAACACTAAAGTCCTAGAGCCAGCCTGCAGGCTAGGTAAACAAGCTGACACTGTACCTTGACCAGGTCAGAGTCCAATAGCCTGAAGGCGTGCCGGCCTTCCCGCGCTTTAGCGTAGTGATACAGTAAAACCTAGTCCGACCATTCAGGACATAAAAGGCCACTGCACCTCCAGCAGCGGCCACATTTGAAATTCCTCGTGTTCAGTTGTTTATCGAATATCGTATCAGTTTTGACTCCACCTCCCTCCCCTCCTGCCATAAGACTAGTTATAAGTATGTATGGGATTTTCACAACACGCACATGTGTTAATTTTAGCTTTGCTGACGCTTTTCCCTGTTTCTAAATGGTACACGAGGTTTTGCCTTAAAGCTTTTTCCTCCTTCAAGTGTACGCAGGGTTTTTAGGGCGGTAATTAAAATAGGATTAATAAACGGTGTGGCGGAAGGCGGAATGGCCCCACCTCTCTCTAGGATGTGGTAATAGTTAGTAGTTTTAATCGTCTAAATGTCTGGGAGGCGTCTTTTTAATAGTTCTGGTGTATTACCATAATTTAAGTATGGTATTCTATAATGTGGGCCTTGTTTTTAGAATGTATAGATAAAATAAATGGGGCAATGTTTAAGACCTCAAATGGCCCACATTTGATTGTATTGTGTTTTAGCTAACAACTCATCCAATTATCGGGTGAATATTAAATAAATGTCAGAAGGTTATTCTGGCCACATTTCTTCCATATCTGGTGTTGTCTTGTTGCATTGCGTAAATGCATTTTACATAGGTTTAGAGTACCATCATTGTTTTGTTTTGTTTTTTTCACTAAAGAATAACAGCTGACATTGAATGCTTTTCTAACAGAATACATGTTGAGCAAACTCAAAAGGTGCGCCAGAAGTTTATCTGTGCAAACAATCATGGGCAGTGTGGGTCAATAAAAGCACTAGGTAAAACATAAATGCATAAAGTACTGGCTACTACGTGTGTGTGTTGTCCAGCAAGGGTGGTGACTTCTGAAGCTAGGTGATAGCAAATTATTAGGTGTAGGGATTTCATTAATTGTTTTGGCAGTCTGCATTATATGCATGTATCTTTACTATAACAGACTTCCTGTTGTGTTAAAACATAGTCCCCTGAAAATTGTGATATTTTAAATTTGAGACCCTTTTTATGTGAACAGAATGCACTAAACCAGGCTTATCAACAGGTTCTGTGGTAGAATGTATTGGACGTGAAATGACGCATATCTGGAAGAGTGTAGTTGGCGGAGTGATTTTTTGCCATTTTTTCCAAGTAGCACACGTGGGTGCAAAAAATGTGGTTATTTTGGTCAATATCGATGGCACAGTGTATGCATGCGTTTTAAAAGAGCTGGAGGTATTTGATTTTTACGAAATTTCATCAGTATATCAATGACATAATACCAGTTGCTGTGAATGAATTTCAGATTTTTGTCAGGTGCAGTTTTCTTATAATCTGACAGAACGTTAACATGGTCGCCATCGGGAAATCTAACAGTGGGACTAGCGAATTTCCCCAAGAATAGTTAAATCATTATTTACACCCGGCATACGTATTTATTTGAAGTTTAAAATGACAAAGAAGTTTCCCAAAAAGCGCGATAAGGCGCAAGCAAATTAAACGGAACGTAAAGAAGAAAATGACGACTTCGACAGAACCCACGTCAGAAAATGATCGTTTCGTTTCGTAACAGCGGGATGGAGGGTCTGTGCCTATGCCTAGGCTATGGGGACCCGGAAGATGGCGCGCATAGCGAGAACGAACAGGCATTACATCTAGGAGTCAGTATATTGAATTATATGTGTCTAAACCTGTAATGACTATTGGGCTATATGAGCATTTATAGATTCTAGAATCCGGATCCACCTCGATTTGCCGTCATAACTTGAGTTTTGCCTAACTATGAAGTTTCAGTTTGATACCTCGGAGGCTGAGCGTTAATTCCATCTTTCAACATCATCCCAGGCATATTAAAGTCTGTCTTCTGCCATAAGTTCTGGTGGAAGGCCCTCCCCGGGAATGTGTTGGTAGCCCCAACCATCCAGGCCTTCATTTACGTGAAAGGTTTGTTTCATGCTTCTAAGGCTAAGCCATGGTCTGTGCTTTTATTTACACATCGTTAAAATGGTTCATACTTTAAGTTTATTCGCACTTTATACTTTTTTAACACCTTCACATCTGGCACAGCACAGTTGTTGACACACACAAATCGGCTTTAAAATACAGACTTATGGACTATGCCGATCAATCACGTACAAGTATAAGCCGTTGGTTTCTTCTGTCTCAGTATCTGGTGTTTGGGCCAGGGGAAGTAAAAGGTCACCCGCAGGGAAACAGAACGTTGGAAACAACTGTCATTAGGACTGTTAGTCGTATGTCATTATGTACCCTTAATATTTGATGTGCAGTCGTCAAGGTTATCCCCCATCTTGGCTATACACAAACAAATGTTGTGTATTGTCTACAATGGGAGAATGGGACCCAAACGATTGCTGTGGTATTTTGATGCATAATGCCAACTCTAAGCCCTGACAGTAACATGCAAGTTCTTTAGGTGACCGGCCAAAGATGTGTAGCTGAAAGAAACAGTGAACTGTTTACCTCGTTTTAATGCAATATAGATGCTGACATGCCTTCTTACAATTGTTGTGTATAGCCCACCAAGGGCATTGCTGTATTATGACATTGGATGTCACTAGATCTGGGATCTCATTCTCTAAAAGTCCCATCTCTTGGCATTAATGTCCGAAAATGGAGCCTGCCAATTAATAGTTTTTGAACATCTGTTAATCTAGATGTGTCTCTAGATGCATGACATATGTGATAAGCTGTACGGGCAGTTTTAGTAGTCCGGATTGCCGTAAACCCATTATGTAGGATGCATTTTTGGATGGAGAAGAAGCATGAGCTCGTCTTTCACCAATACTGGGTAGTAGACATGTATCTAGTGCACCAGCATTGGAACCGGGGGGGGGGGTTAGGGGGCTGAGGATTGAGAAAGGGGAGTCTAACTTCCCCAAATACCTGGGTATTGAGTGTTTTTGTAATAAAATGTAGTAAAATTAGAATGTAATCCCCCCTTCTCCCCATCTTCCGTTGTCATGTCTGACAGCACGGAAAAGTTCAGGAGATGGCAGGCAAAAATGATATGTTATTGTGAACATTTTTAACAAACCACTCCTGACTCCCATCTTCGAATGTCGTGTCTGACAGTGTTGAGTGATTGAGTGAGTCAAAGCCTAAATTTATGTCACAGCAAAAAATGCACAACGTAATCATGTTTGACCGAGTTCCTATGCCAGTGTAATGTATGTGCTACTTTGTTACATGACAGATGTGTCCGACTGGTGATGTTGAGGGGTATGATGAAGATGACGAAGTGTCGGAGAAGAAGTTCGCTTGGACTCTTATTATGGAACGCAACCGCAAGAAGAAGTCTGGCAGTTTCCAGTCAATGGGTATGACAGATTACACACACTTACACACAGAAGACAGTTTCTGAGAGTATACATGTATAAATTATGTTTGTTGTGACATAAATTTTCGCGCTAATGCAATATACTTCTCAAACTTTTAAAGTTTGCTGCACATATTATAGCTTGATCCTCGCGGCACACTGAGTCGTGTGTTTCAAAATGCCCGTTATGGTGTCGGATGGAATTGACAAATTCATGGTCTTATACCACTATTCTCACTCTTGATAAAGAGTGTTTGTTGGTTGGGATAGATAGGGCTAGAGGACCTCTCGTTGTAACACCAGTAACCAGATATATGAGAATTAACCTCCTTTGTCCTGACAGCCCTTTTAATAGTTTTGGTGTCGGATTCTGATGAAAATCAAGATTCCCACTTTGTTGTATTTTATTCATTATTTCACCAAAGTGACACAAGAGAATGCTAAAAACAGACTGTAATCAAAGGGAATAAAAACATGTATGGCTTGAATTCATATTATATTACATCCTGCTATCTATTTCAATGTCCACCAAGCCAAAAAAAAAAAAAAAAATAAATGAATTAGAAATTCCACATTTAATGCAGTGCATCCAGACATTTCCGAATATGCATATTTTTGGCGCGCTTTTCGAGATGCCGAGATGTGACGTCACATATGATCCATAGTCGCATCAGGCCGACCCTTTCTATGCATTCAGAGCATGTTTACAAGGATAGCTTTCGGATCGAAACGAACGTCAAAATGAGTTATGCGATATTCCGATGTAATACAAACACTAGTCATCATAGAGGAACAAGCAGTTATCTTACGGTTTCACATGAATCCAATTTTATTCAAAACAATGAATGCGAATGAGCCTACAATTCGACTAGGTTTCGCCGAGCTTGGGCTCGTTTTTAGAATAATTATATATCGGATGCAACCAACGGGAGATAATCTACCCCAATAAACATACATAACAAACATATTGTATCCAGCTACAGAAAGTAACGTGTATAAGTGTAAAATATCGACGTATGAAGGAGGAGTTGTACAATTTATCATAACAACTTAAATCAGTCAGCAAATTTCTGTCGGTCCTGCTAGCTCAGTTGGTAAAAGCGTTGGTTCCTAGGCATTTATTTTGTAATCGGTCAACGCCGGTTCAATCCCGACACCAAACCATTGATTTTCTTGACACTTTTTTTGTTTATGTTTTCACCAAGTAATATAAACCAAATAATTTTGTATACTGTGATGCACTGTTTGTAAATATTTTTTTTTGTAATTATTTATTCGCCACAAAAAATTAAAACGGGAATTATATAACGATGTTTCTAAATTTTATTGATCCAAAAAAATTTTATGTTATGGATTCATAATTTATTAACTGTATGTATATATATATATTGTACGGTAATATATTGTAATTAAATATGTGAAAAAAAATTATGATAAATAAAATTTTGAAACATTGTTATATATAATTACCATATTTTCATTTTTGTGGCGAATAAATAATTACTAAAAAGATATTTACAAACAGTGCATCATAGTATAAAAAATTATTTGGTTTTGTATTACTTGGTGAAAACATAAACCAAAAAAGTCATGACAAACTGAAGGAACAAGTTGAACAGGATAGGTCAGAGCAGGCAGCCTCACTCCTATTTCAACTTTGAACCAATCTGTCAACTGACCATTGATGGTAACAGCATATTCGATATTCTCGTACATGGCCTCAATCAGTGATGTCATTTTGGGATACACCCCAACAGATCTCAACATCTTCCATAATGCATCCTCCAAATGGTGTCAAATGCGGCCTTGATGTCCACAAAATTGAAATGTAGTGAGATCTGTAATAGTTTTAATGTGACTGGTTTTAATAGTTTCTAATATATTGACAATTGATCTTCTTCCTTATATCTGCAATTTATGTGTTCTCTCTCTCAAGGATATCCCTGCAATACATTTCATGCATTTTCATCTCGTAAAAGGTGGTCATAGAAGTCACAAAGAAAATGTAGCATTACATATGGGGGTGTGTAATGGTTTAGTCGTCATCACATATCATGATGGGGAAACAAATGGAACATGTATTAATACACCTATTGTTGATAATTTTATGAGAACCGGGCATCGTGGCGGGTCATGTCGTGGCAACCGTCACGTTGGTTGATCTCCAGCAGCTGTTGGTATGATTTGGAAGCCATGTTGCATCGCTGAAAATCTTAAGTCCCACTCGATATAGGTGGTGTGGTGGTTTGTTTGTTTGAACAGATACAAAAAACGATGTTTTTTTGGACTTTGTGAATTTTGAATAACAAAAATAGTTGAAGGACGAATGCATGAAGTGTTCGTCTGTGTCTGTAGCCTTGACCTTGACGCATGGATCAACGAACCAACGCCTTAGGACGATGAACCTGAGGAAGTCGTTGCCAAGACCAGCATCTTCCACACAATTGGTGATGACAGGTGAGAGCATCCCTCGATCTTAATCACTTCTCATGGTCTTATTTTGAGTTGTCAAACTGGAAATAAATATAAGAAAATAATTTGCATATTTAAAAAAACTCTGGTGTAGGACTATTTGTACAAGCAAATGTTTAATTAATTTGGTCAACCCATTTACTTGTACTTTGTCCCACTGGCTGGATGAGCCGGTCAGTTGTGTCTCTACAAAATCCCCCGATATCAGTTATACCAATAGCTTCGCTGGCGAGTGATGTAATCTTCGAAATGGTAAATGATGGTTTGAAGTAATGTAAGTTGTCCACTAATCAGATGGGGACAGATTACGTAACTTCCATGGCAAGTAACCGTTCAAAGTTACACTATCTTCATCAGTAATGTAAATTGTCCACTGATCAGATGAGAACGGTTTACGTAACTTTAATGGCAAGTAACCGTTCAAAGTTACTTTATCTTGATTAGATATTTGGTAGGAATACTTTATGAAAATGTTCTGTGTGTGTGGTGTCATCTGGCAAGTAATGTCAAACTAACGACTTTGTTGCTTGTGTTTTGACATTACAAACTACCAAGATATTGCTTCCAGAGGATAGGTAATTTTGCTAATAATTGTAATTGTCTTTGAACTTGCATGTATTTGTATGATTATATATATTTTACAGAACCAGAACATGAAAATGAGATAAAAACTCCTGCATCATCAGAGGCTGAACTACAGAAAGTATGTGCATGCATGTGTGACATGTTCACAATTTTTTTGTTTTAAGCAAACTAACACATGACAAGCCTTGCCATGTAAAGGTAGCTAGCTGTCTGATGATGATTGTCGATAGCAGACACAGCAAAAAAAGGTAAATTGACTGGAAAATAAGCAAGAAATATTACCAATTTGTACCTTGCAGTCCGATGAACCTCTTCACTCAAATGACTATTGATTTAATAGAAATATGCTTTTTTGTTTATTCCATTGTTTATAATGTTAATTACGTATACAAATATAGCAGTAAGCACTGGACTTAGATGACTAAATTTGGTGTGAAGTTTCTCCATACAACTCCAGTAAAAGCCACCAAGTAACTTATTTATTTGTCAAACACCTTTTCTAACAGCAAGTGTGTTTTTTCTTTAACAGATGCGGTAGCAGAGGGAATTTGAACATCCCGAACTACCTGAAGGGTGCAAGACCCAAGGTAATTCTCACCTCAGTTCTTTGTTACTTACAATCAGCTCCTACACCTGGGACCAGTTTCATGAAACATTCGTACATATAAACCTTCGTTTGCAGGAACGTACAGGGACGTTTGACATAGATTTTGTTACTCATAACAGCCATAGAAATATGTCTGTAACTACTTTCATATGAAGGATCGTATGTATGAATGCTTCAAGACACTGGCCACTCCTCTTCCCAGCTTCAGATATTGAAATTTGATTTTATTCAGAAAATATTAATGCTATTTTGCGAGCAGAAACTTGCCAAGTGATTTTTTTTAATGGTGGATTGCCCTGAAACTGTTGGCATGTTTGTCCAGCTTGAGTATACTATGAATACATATTTTATTGCACTAAAATCAGTATTGTTGTAGCATGTAGATGTTTATCAGGAAATCTGGTTTATGGTCATATTGTTGAGTGTAGATGTTATGTAAAGGGAGACAACCAATGAACTAAAAAAAAATTTAGAAAGTAGAGTCAATAATTTTTCACCATGTTTTTTATTTTATGTTTGATGGTAGTTATCTTTGAAGGGGAAGAAAATCCACTCAATTTAAACAAGGCCTTGTACACTCAGTTCCAAATGTACATGCCTGGATAGCATGTATGCCCAAACCCCTCCCCGACTGGTTGCAACCACCCGATCATTCCACCAAAATCTGAGCGACATCACATGACATCAAGGCGTGATCAAGATCCACAGGTGGTGGAGTGAAACGTTGCAAGTTTCCACTAAACGCTCCAAAGTAAGTGGTAATTCTTGCTGCCCATTAAAATCTTGGAGCCATGAACAATAGTTTCCATATCTTATCAGAAACTTGTTGGACTAATTACAAGACGTTAAGAATTCTGACCTGTCATGTTTGAAGATGAGCCAAATGGCTCAATTATATTGTAATTTTCACTTGCTAATAGTTCTCACCTGTACCATAATATATACCTAATATACTACCTATTGCAAATCTAAATAATATATATATATATATTTGTATATATATAAATATATATATTATGTGTACAAACACCTGTCTCAGAGGTGTGTCATGAATCTAGCACCTGTATTAGGTGTGTCATGAACCCAACACCTGTCTCAGATGTGTCATTAACCTAACAACTGCCTCAGGTGTGTTATGAACCCTACACCTGTCTCAGGTGTGTCATGAACCCTACACCTGTCTCAGGTGTGTCATCAACCCAACACCTGTCTCAGATGTGTCATCAACTCAACACCTGTCTCAGGTGTGTCATGAACCCTACACCTGTCTCAGGTGTGTCATGAACCCAACATCTGTCTCAGGTGTGTCATGAACCCAACATCTGTCTCAGGTGTGTCATGAACCCAACACCTGTCTCAGGTGTGTCATGAACCCTACACCTGTCTCAGGTGTGTCATGAACCCAACATCTGTCTCAGGTGTGTCATGAACCCAACACCTGTCTCAGGTGTGTCATGAACCCTACACCTGTCTCAGGTGTGTCATCAACCCAACACCTATCTCAGGTGTGTCATGAATCCTACATCTGTCTCAAGTGTGTCATGAACCAAACAGGAACGAGAGAAGAAACACGGGAAAGACAAGAAGGAGAGGAAGGTAGGAGGGACGATTCAGTGTTTGTTGGGGAGAAATATTCATGTTTTTCAAATTTAGCAGCAAGCCAATGTAGTGGGAATCTAAGGGAGGTAGCTTGAACAAATCTAAAATACTATACATTTTCATACTGTAAACTTACAGGACCGCCATTAGAAGTTGGTGAGTTATCTATGTATTAACACGCTAACACTGGAGTCTTGTAAGTGTATCTCCTTTGAGACATCAAGGTCTACTCGCATCTTGCTATGTTCATATGTTGGCTTGAATAGCTTGTTTAGACCATTGGCCTCTGATCCACCAATTGACGATGCATTTGAGAAAATACAACGATAGGTTTGTTTAGTGTTATTTACTTTTATATGCATGACTTTCCGGATAGTCTTTTTCATTCAATTGAGTGGTGATTCACCAGATGACACCAATGTAAATTAGTGGTTTGTAGCTGCATCGGTGCGAGAGGGAGAGAGAGAGAGAGAGAGAGAGGGAGGGATGTAAGGGGAGGGAGGGAGGGAGAGAGAGAGGGGGGAGTGAGAGAGAGGGAGGGAGGGAGGGAGGGACGGAGGGAGGGAGGGATGGATGGAAGGAGAGCGAGAGAGAGGGAGGGAGAGTGAGTGGGGGGTAGGGAAAGAGGGATTGAGAGACACAGAGAGAGAGGGCGGAATGGAGGGAGGGAAGAGATCACTATATTCGTCTGTATTGCCTCCCAACATGAAAAGAAGAGCAACAAGGGTCATGACCACCACTCCAAAGATGATAGTCCCAATCTCCTCATCGCCACGGCCAATGGTACTGACCAGCCAATGACCCCTGATGATATGCCACTGACCTCTGACATCAATCACGTTGCCGAAAAGGTAATCTTGAAAGTACTACAAACTACTTCATTTGATTTTTCTTGCACAAACATGGCAGTAGGTTCTCTCTTTAGAAATTTAGGATCAACTTTTTACTCAGTCCTATTGTTACGGTAGAAAACTTCAGTTATATGACAGTTGTGCCTTTTTGCTATTGGCATGAACTTTGAACTGTACTGATGTAGTAGTTTTACTGACATTTGACATTGTTCCAAACTTCCAAAATCCTTTATGAGCACCCATGCCTGCGGATTTTCTCTTCAGTGCTATATAGTGCTGAAGAGACAGGGGGGAGTGAGAGAGAGGGAGGGAGGGACGGAGGGAAGGAGGTAGGGAGGGAGGGAGGGAGGGAGGGAGGGAGGTAGAGGGAGGGAGAGAGACCGAGAGGGGGGAGGGAGGGAGGGAAGGAGAACGAGAGAGAGAGAGAGAGAGAGAGAAAGAAATAGAGATCACTATATTCATCTGTATTTGTTTCTCAGAAATAGCATGGTGAATTAGCAACACATAGAGGTGAGCCTGTAGCAACACTGCCAGTACATGACAGCCAACACATAGAGGTGAGCCTGTAGCATCACTGCCAGTACATGACAGCCAACACATAGAGGTGAGCCTGTAGCAACACTGCCAGTACACGACAGCCAACACATAGAGGTGAGCCTGTAGCAACACTGCAGGTACATGACAGCCAACACAAAGAGATGAGCCTGTAGCAACACTGCCATGACAGCCAACACATAGAGGTGAGCCTGTAGCAAAACTGCCAGTACACGACAGCCAACACATAGAGGTGAGCCTGTAGCAACACTGCCAGTACACGACAGCCAACACATAGAGGTGAGCCTGTAGCAACACTGCCAGTACACAACAGCCAACACATAGAGGTGAGCCTGTAGCAACACTGCAGGTACATGACAACCAACACATAGAGGTGAGCCTGTAGCATCACTGCCAGTACATGACAGCCAACACATAGAGGTGAGCCTGTAGCAACACTGCCAGTACACGACAGCCAACACATAGAGGTGAGCCTGTAGCATCATTGCAGGTACATGACAGCCAACACAAAGAGATGAGCCTGTAGCAACACTGCCATGACAGCCAACACATAGAGGTGAGCCTGTAGCAACACTGCCAGTACATGACAGCCAACACATAGAGGTGAGCCTGTAGCAACACTGCAAGTACACGACAGCCAACACATAGAGGTGAGCCTTTAGCAACACTGCAGGTACATGAGAGCCAACACAAAGAGATGAGCCTGTAGCAACACTGCCATGACAGCCAACACATAGAGGTGAGCCTGTAGCAAAACTGCCAGTACACGACAGCCAACACATAGAGGTGAGCCTGTAGCAACACTGCCAGTACACGACAGCCAACACATAGAGGTGAGCCTGTAGCAACACTGCCAGTACTCGACAGCCAACATATAGAGGTGAGCCTGTAGCAACACTGCAGGTACATGACAGCCAACACATAGAGGTGAGCCTGTAGCATCACTACCAGTACATGACAGCCAACACAGAGATGAGCCTGTAGCAACACTACCATTACACGACAGCCAACACATAGAGGTGAGCCTGTAGCAACACTGCAGGTACATGACAGCCAACGCAAAGAGTTGAGCCTGTAGCAACACTGCCATGACAGCCAACACATAGAGGTGAGCCTGTAACAACACTGCCAGTACACGACAGCCAACACATAGAGGTGAGCCTGTAGCAACACTGCAGGTACATGACAGCCAACACATAGAGGTGAGCCTGTAGCATCACTGCCAGTACATGACAGCCAACACAGAGGTGAGCCTGTAGCAACACTGCCAGTACATGACAGCCAACACATAGAGGTGAGCCTGTAGCAACAGTGCAGTACGTGACAGCCAACACATATATATATATATTCATTCTGGTGATTGTACAGTAGCTTGTATTGCAAGAGAGCTTCAAATATAATCCTTTTAAGAGTTTTTCCCAGTTATCCCGGTTTTTACCACTACTTGGCGTTTTTCCCAGGACGGGTTTTACCGGTATTTACCGCCCGGTATTTACCAGGGTGGGAAAACGTGCCAACCTTAATACATTTTCGTACTGTAAACTTACAGGACCACTCTTAGAAGTTGGTGAGTTATCTATGTATTAACACGCTAACATTGGAGTCTTGTAAGTGTATCTGCTTCGAGACATCAAGGTCTACTCGCATCTTGCTATGTTCATATGTTGGCTTGAATGGCTTGTTTAGACCATTGGCCTCTGATCCACCAATTGACGATGCATTTGAGAAAATACAACGATAGGTTTCTTTAGAGTTATTTACTTTTATGTCTTTTATATGCATGACTTTCCGGATAGTCTTTTTCATTCAATTGAGTGGTGATTCACCAGATGACACCAATGTAAATTAGTGGTTTGTAGCTGCATCGGTGCGAGAGGGAGAGAGAGAGAGAGAGAGAGAGAGAGGGGGGAGTGAGAGAGAGAGGGAGGGAGGGAGGGAGGGGGGGAGGGAGTGAGGGAGGGAGGGAGGGAGTGAGGGAGGGAGGGATGGAAGGAGAGCGAGAGAGAGGGAGGGAGAGTGAGTGGGGGGTAGGGAAAGAGGGATTGAGAGACACAGAGAGAGAGAGAGGGAGGAATGGAGGAAGGGAAGAGATCACTATATTCATCTGTATTGCCTCCCAGCATGAAAAAAAGAGCAACAAGGGTCATGACCACCACTCCAAAGATGATAGTCCCAGTCTCCTCATCGCCACGGCCAATGGTACTGACCAGCCAATGACCCCTGATGATATGCCACTGACCTCTGACATCAATCACGTTGCCGAAAAGGTAATGTTGAAAGTACTACAAACTACTTCATTTGATTTTTCTTGCACAAACATGGCAGTAGGTTCTCTCTTTAGAAATTTAGGATCAACTTTTTACTCAGTCCTATTGTTACGGTAGAAAACTTCAGTTATATGACAATTGTGCCTTTTTGCTATTGGCATGAACTTTGAACTGTACTGATGTAGTAGTTTTACGGACATTTGGCATTGTTCCAAACTTCCAAAATCCTTTATGAGCACCCATGCCTGCGGATTTTCTCTTCAGTGCTATATAGTGCTGAAGGGAGAGGGGGGAGTGAGAGGGAGCGAGGGAGGGAGGGAGTGAATAAAGGAGGGAGGGAGGGGTGGAGGTAGAGGGATGGAGAGAGACCGAGAGGGGAGAGGGAGGGAGGGTGAACGAGAGAGAGAGAAAGAAATAGAGAGATCACTATATTCATCTGTATTGCCTCCCAGCATGAAAAGAAGAGCAAGAAGGGTCACCACCACCACTCCAAAGATGACAGTTCCAGTCTCCTCATCGCCACGGCCAATGGTACTGACCAGCCAATGACCCCTGATGATATGCCAGTGACCTCTGACATGAATCATGTTGCCGAAAAGGTAATCTTGAAAGTACTACAAACTACTTAATTTGATTTTTCTTGCATGAACGTGGCAGTAGGTTCTCTCTTTAGAAATTTCAGATAAACTTTTTACTCAGTCCTATTGTTACGGTAGAAAACGTCAATTATATGACAGTTGTGCCTTTTTGCTATTGGCATGAACTTTGAACTGTACAGATGTAGTAGTTTTATTGACATTTGACATTGTTCCACACTTCCAATCACCTTTATGAGCAACCATGCCTGCTGGTTTTCTCTTCAGTGTTATATAGTGCTGAAGAGAGAGGGGGGGGGGGGTGAGAGAGAGGGAGGGAGGGAATAAGGGAGAGAGTGAGGGAAGGAGGTAGGGAGGGAGGGAGAGAGTGAGAGAAATAGAGAGAGAGGGGGAGATGAGAGAAAGAGAGGGGGGAGAGAGAGGGAGAATGAGAGAGAAGGAGAAGGAGAGAAAGAGAGAGGGAGTGAGAGACAGAAGGAGGGAGGGAGAGAGAGAGGGAGTAAGACAAACAGGGAAGGAGAGAGGGATGGATGGAAAGAGAACGAGAGAGAGAGGGAGGGAGAGTGAGATGGGGGAGGAATAGAGAGAGGGAGGGAGAGAGGGATGGAAGGAGAACGAGAGGGAGGGAGGGAGGTAGGGAGGGAGGGAGGGAGGGATGGAAGGAGAGCAAGAGAGAGGGAGGGAGAGTGAGTGGGGGGTAGGGAAAGAGGGATTGAGAGACAGAGAGAGAGAGAGGGAGGAATGGAGGGAGGGAAGAGATCACTATATTCATCTGTATTGCCTCCCAGCATGAAAAGAAGAGTAACAAGGGTCACGACCACCACTCCAAAGATGATAGTCCCAGTCTCATCGCCACGGCCTATGGTACTGACCAGCCAATGACCCCTGATGATATGCCACTGACCTCTGACATCAATCACGTTGCCGAAAAGGTAATCTTGAAAGTACTACAAACTACTTCATTTGATTTTTCTTGCACAAACATGGCAGTAGGTTCTCTCTTTAGAAATATAGGATCAACTTTTTACTCAGTCCTATTGTTACGGTAGAAAACTTCAGTTATATGACAGTTGTGCCTTTTTGCTATTGGCATGAACTTTGAACTGTACTGATGTAATAGTTTTACTGACATTTGACATTGTTCCAAACTTCCAAAATCCTTTATGAGCACCCATGCCTGCGGATTTTCTCTTCAGTGCTATATAGTGCTGAAGAGAGAGGGGGGAGTTTGAGGGAGCGAGGGAGGGAGGGAGTGAATAAAGGAGGGAAGGATGGAGGGAGGGGTGGAGGTAGAGGGATGGAGAGAGACCGAGAGGGGAGAGGGAGGGAGGGAGGATGGGAGGGAGGGAGAACGAGACAGAGAGAAAGAAATAGAGAGATCACTATATTCATCTGTATTGCCTCCCAGCATGAAAAGAAGAGCAAGAAGGGTCACCACCACCACTCCAAAGATGACAGTCCCTGTCTCCTCATCGCCACGGCCAATGGTACTGACCAGCCAATGACCCCTGATGATATGCCAGTGACATCTGACATGAATCATGTTGCCGAAAAGGTAATCTTGAAAGTACTATAAACTACTTCATTTGATTTTTCTTGCATGAACATGGCAGTAGGTTCTCTCTTTAGAAATTTCAGATAAACTTTTTACTCAGTCCTATTGTTACGGTAGAAAACGTCAATTATATGACAGTTGTGCCTTTTTGCTATTGGCATGAACTGTGAACTGTACAGATGTAGTAGTTTTATTGACATTTGACATTGTTCCACACTTCCAATCACCTTTATTAGCAACCATGCCTGCTGGTTTTCTCTTCAGTGTTATATAGTGCTGAAGAGAGAGGGGGGGGGGGGGGGGTGAGAGAGAGGGAGGGAGGGAAGGAATAAGGGAGAGAGTGAGGGAAGGAGGTAGCGGGGTAGGGAGAGAGTGAGAGAAATAGAGAGAGAGGGGGAGATGAGAGAAAGCGAGGGGGAGATGAGAGAAAGAGAGGGGGGAGAGAGAGGGAGAATGAGAGAGAAGGAGAAGGAGAGAAAGAGAGAGGGAGTGAGAGACAGAAGGAGGGAGGGAGAGAGAGAGGGAGTAAGACAGACAGGGAAGGAGAGAGGGATGGATGGAAAGAGACCGAGAGGGAGAGAGGGAGGGAGAGTGAGATGGGGGAGGAATAGAGAGAGGGAGGCAGAGAGGGATGGAAGGAGAACGAGAGAGAGGGAGGGAGGGAGGGAGAGATGGATGGAAGGAGAGCAAGAGAGAGAGGGAGGGAGAGTGAGTGGGGGGTAGGGAAAGAGGGATTGAGAGACAGAGAGAGAGAGAGAGGGAGGAATGGAGGGAGGGAAGAGATCACTATATTCATCTGTATTGCCTCCCAGCATGAAAAGAAGAGCAACAAGGGTCACGACCACCACTCCAAAGATGATAGTCCCAGTCTCATCGCCACGGCCTATGGTACTGACAAACCAATGACCCCTGATGATATGCCACTGACCTCTGACATCAATCACGTTGCCGAAAAGGTAATGTTGAAAGTACTACAAACTACTTCATTTGATTTTTCTTGCACAAACATGGCAGTAGGTTCTCTCTTTAGAAATTTAGGATCAACTTTTTACTCAGTCCTATTGTTACGGTAGAAAACTTCAATTATATGACAGTTGTGCCTTTTTGCTATTGCATGAACTTTGAACTGTACTGATGTAGTAGTTTTACTGACATTTGACATTGTTTCAAACTTCCAAAATCCTTTATGAGCACCCATGCCTGCTGATTTTCTCTTCAGTGCTATATAGTGCTGAAGAGACGGGGGGAGTGAGAGAGAGGGAGGGAGAGAGGTTGGGAATAAAGGAGGGAAGGAGGTAGGGAGGGAGGGTGGGAGGGTTGGGAATAAAGGAGGGAGGGAGGAAGGGAGGGAGGGAGAACGAGAGAGAGAGAAAGAAATAGAGAGATCACTATATTCATCTGTATTTGTTTCTCAGAAATAGCATGGTGAATTAGCAACACATAGAGGTGAACCTGTAGCAACACTGCCAGTACATGAGAGCCAACACATAGAGGTGAGCCTGTAGCAACACTGCAGGTACATGACAGCCAACACATAGAGGTCAGCCTGTAGCATCACTGCCAGTACATGACAGCCAACACATAGAGGTGAGCCTGTAGCAACACTGCCAGTACACGACAGCCAACACATAGAGGTGAGCCTGTAGCAACACTGCAGGTACATGACAGCCAACACAAAGAGATGAGCCTGTAGCAACACTGCCATGACAGCCAACACATAGAGGTGAGCCTGTAGCAAAACTGCCAGTACACGACAGCCAACACATAGAGGTGAGCCTGTAGCAACACTGCAGGTACATGACAGCCAACACATAGAGGTGAGCCTGTAGCATCACTGCCAGTAAATGACAGCCAACACATAGAGGTGAGCCTGTAGCAACACTGCCAGTACACGACAGCCAACACATAGAGGTGAGCCTGTAGCAACACTTCAGGTACATGACAGCCAACACAAAGAGATGAGCCTGTAGCAACACTGCCATTGCAGCCAACACATAGAGGTGAGCTTGTAGCAAAACTGCCAGTACACGACAGCCAACACATAGAGGTGAGCCTGTAGCAACACTGCCAGTACACGACAGCCAACACATAGAGGTGAGCCTGTAGCAACACTGCAAGTACACGACAGCCAACACATAGAAGTGAGCCTGTAGCAACACTGCCAGTACATGACAGCCAACACATAGAGGTGAGCCTGTAGCAACACTGCAGTACGTGACAGCCAACACATATATATATATATTCATTCTGGTGATGGTACAGTAGCTTGTATTGCAAGAGAGCTTCAAATATAATCCTTTTAAGAGTTTTTCCCAGTTATCCTGGTTTTTACCACTACTTGGCGTTTTTCCCAGGACGGGTTTTACTGGTATTTACCGCCCGGTATTTATCAGGGTGGGAAAACGTGCCAACCTTAATACATTTTCATACTGTAAACTTACAGGACCACTCTTAGAAGTTGGTGAGTTATCTATGTATTAACACGCTAACATTGGAGTCTTGTAAGTGTATCTCCTTCGAGACATCAAGGTCTACTCGCATCTTGCTATGTTCATATGTTGGCTTGAATGGCTTGTTTAGACCATTGGCCTCTGATCCACCAATTGACGATGCATTTGAGAAAATACAATGATAAGTTTCTTTAGAGTTATTTACTTTTATGTCTTTTATATGCATGACTTTCCGGATAGTCTTTTTCATTCAATTGAGTGGTGATTCACCAGATGACACCAATGTAAATTAGTGGTTTGTAGCTGCATCGGTGCGAGAGGGAGAGAGAGAGAGAGAGGGAGGGATGTAAGGGGAGGGAGGGAGGGAGAGAGAGAGAGGGGGGAGTGAGAGAGAGGGAGGGAGGGAGGGAGGGAGGGAGGGAGGGAGGGAGGGAGGGAGGGAGGGAGGGAGGGAGGGAGGGAGAGATGGATGGAAGGAGAGCGAGAGAGAGGGAGGGAGGGAGAGTGAGTGGGGGGTAGGGAAAGAGGGATTGAGAGACACAGAGAGAGAGAGGGAGGAATGGAGGGAGGGAAGAGATCACTATATTCATCTGTATTGCCTCCCAACATGAAAAGAAGAGCAACAAGGGTCATGACCACCACTCCAAAGATGATAGTCCCAATCTCCTCATCGCCACGGCCAATGGTACTGACCAGCCAATGACCCCTGATGATATGCCACTGACCTCTGACATCAATCACGTTGCCGAAAAGGTAATCTTGAAAGTACTACAAACTACTTCATTTGATTTTTCTTGCACAAACATGGCAGTAGGTTCTCTCTTTAGAAATTTAGGATCAACTTTTTACTCAGTCCTATTGTTACGGTAGAAAACTTAAGTTATATGACAGTTGTGCCTTTTTGCTATTGGCATGAACTTTGAACTGTACTGATGTAGTAGTTTTACTGACATTTGACATTGTTCCAAACTTCCAAAATCCTTTATGAGCACCCATGCCTGCGGATTTTCTCTTCAGTGCTATATAGTGCTGAAGAGAGAGGGGGGAGTGAGAGGGAGCAAGGGAGGGAGGGAGTGAATAAAGGAGGGAAGGAGGGAGGGAGGGGTGGAGGTAGAGGAATGGAGAGAGACCGAGAGGGGAGAGGGAGGGAGGGAGGGAGGGAGGATGGGAGGGAGGGAGAACGAGAGAGAGAGAAAGAAATAGAGAGATCACTATATTCATCTGTATTGCCTCCCAGCATGAAAAGAAGAGCAACAAGGGTCACCACCTCCACTCCAAAGATGACAGTCCCAGTCTCCTCATCGCCACGGCCAATGGTACTGACCAGCCAATGACCCCTGATGATATGCCACTGACCTCTGACATGAATCATGTTGCCAAAAAGGTAATCTTGAAACTACTACAAACTACTTAATTTGATTTTTCTTGCATGAACATGGCAGTAGGTTCTCTCTTTAGAAATTTCAGATTAACTTTTTACTCGGTCCTATTGTTACGGTAGAAAACGTCAATTATATGATAGTTGTGCCTTTTTGCTATTGGCATGAACTTTGAACTGTACAGATGTAGTAGTTTTATTGACATTTGACATTGTTCCACACTTCCAATCACCTTTATGAGCAACCATGCCTGCTGGTTTTCTCTTCAGTGTTATATAGTGCTGAAGAGAGTAGGGGGGGGGGGTGAGAGAGAGGGAGGGAGGGAATAAGGGAGAGAGTGAGGGAAGGAGGTAGGGAGGGGGGGAGAGAGTGAGAGAAATAGAGAGAGGGGGAGATGAGAGAAAGAGAGAGGGAGGAGAGATAGGGAGAATGAGAGATAAGAAGAAGGAGAGAAAGAGAGAGGGAGTGAGAGACAGAAGGAGGGAGGGAGAGAGAGAGAGATAGGGAGTAAGACAGACAGGGAAGGAGAGAGGGATGGATGGAAAGAGAACAAGAGAGAGAGGGAGGGAGAGTGAGATGGGGGAGGAATAGAGAGAGGGAGGGAGGGAGGGAGGGAGAGATTGATGGACGGAGAACGAGAGAGAGGGAGGGAGGGAGGGAGGGAGGGAGGGAGGGAGGGAGGGAGGGAGGGAGGGAGAGATGGATGGAAGGAGAGCGAGAGAGAGGGAGGGAGAGTGAGTGGGGGGTAGGGAAAGAGGGATTGAGAGACACATACAGAGAGAGAGGGAGGTAGGGAAGGAGGGAGGGAGGGAGGATAAGAGATCACTATATTCATCTGTATTGCCTCCCAGCATGAAAAGAAGAGCAACAAGGGTCACGACCACCACTCCAAAGATGATAGTCCCAGTCTCATCGCCACGGCCTATGGTACTGACCAGCCAATGACCCCTGATGATATGCCACTGACCTCTGACATCAATCACGTTGCCAAAAAGGTAATCTTGAAAGTACTACAAACTACTTCATTTGATTTTTCTTGCACAAACATGGCAGTAGGTTCTCTCTTCAGAAATTTAGGATCAACTTTTTACTCAGTCCTATTGTTACGGTAGAAAACTTAAGTTATATGACAGTTGTGCCTTTTTGCTATTGGCATGAACTTTGAACTGTACTGATGTAGTACTTTTACTGACATTTGACATTGTTCCAAACTTCCAAAATCCTTTATGAGCACCCATGCCTGCTGATTTTCTCTTCAGTGCTATATAGTGCTGAAGAGACAGGGGGGAGTGAGAGAGAGGGAGGGAGGGACGGAGGGAAGGAGGTAGGGAGGGAGGGAGGGAGGGTTGGAGGTAGAAGGAGGGCGAGAGACCGAGAGGGGGGAGGGAGGGAGGGAGGGAGAACGAGAGAGACAGAAAGAAATAGAGAGATCACTATATTCATCTGTATTTGTTTCTCAGAAATAGCATGGTGAATTAGCAACACATAGAGGTGAGCCTGTAGCAACACTGCCAGTACATGACAGCCAACACATAGAGGTGAGCCAGTAGCAACACTGCATGTACATGACAGCCAACACATAGAGGTGAGCCTGTAGCATCACTGCCAGTACATGACAGCCAACACATAGAGGTGAGCCTGTAGCAACACTGCCAGTACACGACAGCCAACACATAGAGGTGAGCCTGTAGCAAAACTGCCAGTACACGACAGCCAACACATAGAGGTGAGCCTGTAGCAACACTGCCAGTACACGACAGCCAACACATAGAGGTGAGCCTGTAGCAACACTGCCAGTACACGACAGCCAACACATAGAGGTGAGCCTGTAGCAACACTGCAGGTACATGACAGCCAACACATAGAGGTGAGCCTGTAGCATCACTGCCAGTACATGACAGCCAACACATAGAGGTGAGCCTGTAGCAACACTGCCAGTACACGACAGCCAACACATAGAGGTGAGCCTGTAGCAACATTGCAGGTACATGATAGCCAACACAAAGAGATGAGCCTGTAGCAACACTGCCATGACAGCCAACACATAGAGGTGAGCCTGTAGCAAAACTGCCAGTACACGACAGCCAACACATAGAGGTGAGCCTGTAGCAAAACTGCCAGTACACGACAGCCAACACATAGAGGTGAGCCTGTAGCAACACTGCCAGTACATGACAGCCAACACATAGAGGTGAGCCTGTACCAACACTGCAAGTACACGACAGCCAACACATAGAGGTGAGCCTGTAGCAACACTGCAGGTACATGACAGCCAACACAAAGAGATGAGCCTGTAGCAACACTGCCATGACAGCCAACACATAGAGATGAGCCTGTTGCAAAACTGCCAGTACATGACAGCCAACACATAGAGGTGAGCCTGTAGCAACACTGCCAGTACATGACAGCCAACACAGAGGTGAGCCTGTAGCAACACTGCCAGTACATGACAGCCAACACATAGAGGTGAGCCTGTAGCAACACTGCAGTACGTGACAGCCAACACATATATATATATATTCATTCTGGTGATGGTACAGTAGCTTGTATTGCAAGAGAGCTTCAAATATAATCCTTTTAAGAGTTTTTCCCAGTTATCCCGGTTTTTACCACTACTTGGCGTTTTTCCCAGGACGGGTTTTACCGGTATTTACCGCCCGGTATTTACCAGGGTGGGAAAACGTGCCAACGTTAATACATTTTCATACTGTAAACTTACAGGACCACTCTTAGAAGTTGGTGAGTTATCTATGTATTAACACGCTAACATTGGAGTCTTGTAAGTGTATCTCCTTCGAGACATCAAGGTCTACTCGCATCTTGCTATGTTCATATGTTGGCTTGAATGGCTTGTTTAGACCATTGGCCTCTGATCCACCAATTGACGATGCATTTGAGAAAATACAACGATAGGTTTCTTTAGAGTTATTTACTTTTATGTCTTTTATATGCATGACTTTCCGGATAGTCTTTTTCATTCAATTGAGTGGTGATTCACCAGATGACACCAATGTAAATTAGTGGTTTGTAGCTGCATCGGTGCGAGAGGGAGAGAGAGAGAGACAGAGGGAGGGATGGAAGGGGAGGGAGGGAGGGAGAGAGAGAGAGGGGGGAGTGAGAGAGATGGAGGGAGGGAGGGAGGGAGGGAGGGAGGGAGGGAGGGAGGGAGGGAAGGAGGTAGGGAGGGAGGGAAAGAGGGAGAGAAATAGAGAGAGAGGGGGAGATGAGAGAAAGAGAGAGGGGGGAGAGAGAGAAGGAGAAGGAGAGAAAGAGAGAGGGAGTGAGAGACAGAAGGAGGGAGGGAGAGAGAGAGAGGGATGGAGTAAGACAGACAGGGAAGGAGAGAGGGATGGATGGAAAGAGAACGATAGAGAGAGGGAGGGAGAGTGAGATGGGGGAGGAATAGAGAGAGGGAGGGAGAGTGAGATGGGGGAGGAATAGAGAGAGGGAGAGAGGGATGGAGTGATGGATGGAAGGAGAACGAGAGAGAGGGATGGAGAGTGAGTGGGGGGTAGGGAAAGAGGGATTGAGAGACACACACAGAGAGAGAGGGAAGGAGGGAAGGAGGGAGGGAGGGAAGGAAGAGATCACTATATTCATCTGTATTGTCTCCCAGCATGAAAAGAAGAGCAACAAGGGTCATGACAACCACTCCAAAGATGATAGTCCCAATCTCCTCATCGCCACGGCCAATGGTACTGACCAGCCAATGACCCCTGATGATATGCCACTGACCTCTGACATCAATCACGTTGCCGAAAAGGTAATCTTGAAAGTACTACAAACTACTTCATTTGATTTTTCTTGCACAAACATGGCAGTAGGTTCTCTCTTTAGAAATTTAGGATCAACTTTTTACTCAGTCCTATTGTTACGGTAGAAAACTTAAGTTATATGACAGTTGTGCCTTTTTGCTATTGGCATGAACTTTGAACTGTACTGATGTAGTAGTTTTACTGACATTTGACATTGTTCCAAACTTCCAAAATCCTTTATGAGCACCCATGCCTGCAGATTTTCTCTTCAGTGCTATATAGTGCTGAAGAGAGAGGGGGGAGTGAGAGGGAGCGAGGGAGGGAGGGAGTGAATAAAGGAGGGAGGGAGGGGTGGAGGTACAGGGGGGAGGGAGGATGGGAGGGAGGGAGAATGAGAGAGAGAGAAAGAAATAGAGAGATCACTATATTCATCTGTATTGCCTCCCAGCATGAAAAGAAGAGCAAGAAGGGTCACCACCACCACTCCAAAGATGATAGTCCCAGTCTCATCGCCACGGCCTATGGTACTGACCAGCCAATGACCCCTGATGATATGCCAGTGACCTCTGACATGAATCATGTTGCCGAAAAGGTAATCTTGAAAGTACTACAAACTACTTAATTTGATTTTTCTTGCATGAACATGGCAGTAGGTTCTCTCTTTAGAAATTTCAGATAAACTTTTTACTCAGTCCTATTGTTACGGTAGAAAATGTCAATTATATGACAGTTGTGCCTTTTATCTATTGGCATGAACTTTGAACTGTACATATGTAGTAGTTTTATTGACATTTGACACTGTTCCACACTTCCAATCACCTTTATGAGCAACCATGCCTGCTGGGTTTCTCTTCAGTGTTATATAGTGCTGAAGAGACAGGGGGGGGGGATGAGAGGGAGGGAGGGGGGAATAAGGGAGAGAGTGAGGGAAGGAGGTAGGGAGGGAGGGAGAGAGTGAGAGAAATAGAGAGAGAGGGGGAGATGAGAGAAAGAGAGAGGGGGGAGAGAGAGGGAGAATGAGAGAAGGAGAAGGAGAGAAAGAGAGAGGGAGTGAGAGACAGAAGGAGGGAGGGAGAGAGAGAGAGGGATGGAGTAAGACAGACAGGGAAGGAGAGAGGGATGGATGGAAAGAGAACGAGAGAGAGAGGTAGGGAGAGTGAGATGGGGGAAGAATAGAGAGAGGGAGGGAGGGAGGGAGAGAGGGATGGATGGAAGGAGAACGAGAGAGAGGGAGGGAGAGTGAGTGGGGGGTAGGGAAAGAGGGATTGAGAGACACAGAGAGAGAGAGAGGGAAGGAGGGAAGGAGGGAGGGAGGGAGGTAAGAGACCACTATATTAATCTGTATTGCCTCCCAGCATGAAAAGAAGAGCAAGAAGGGTCACCACCACCACTCCAAAGATGATAGTCCCAGTCTCATCGCCACGGCCTATGGTACTGACCAGCCAATGACCCCTGATGATATGCCAGTGACCTCTGACATGAATCATGTTGCCGAAAAGGTAATCTTGAAAGTACTACAAACTACTTCATTTGATTTTTCTTGCACAAACATGGCAGTAGGTTCTCTCTTTAGAAATTTAGGATCAACTTTTTACTCAGTCCTATTGTTACGGTAGAAAACTTAAGTTATATGACAGTTGTGCCTTTTTGCTATTGGCATGAACTTTGAACTGTACTGATGTAGTAGTTTTACTGACATTTGACATTGTTCCAAACTTCCAAAATCCTTTATGAGCACCCATGCCTGCAGATTTTCTCTTCAGTGCTATATAGTGCTGAAGAGAGAGGGGGGAGTGAGAGGGAGCGAGGGAGGGAGGGAGTGAATAAAGGAGGGAGGGAGGGGTGGAGGTACAGGGGAGAGGGAGGGAGGGAGGATGGGAGGGAGGGAGAATGAGAGAGAGAGAAAGAAATAGAGAGATCACTATATTCATCTGTATTGCCTCCCAGCATGAAAAGAAGAGCAAGAAGGGTCACCACCACCACTCCAAAGATGATAGTCCCAGTCTCATCGCCACGGCCTATGGTACTGACCAGCCAATGACCCCTGATGATATGCCAGTGACCTCTGACATGAATCATGTTGCCGAAAAGGTAATCTTGAAAGTACTACAAACTACTTAATTTGATTTTTCTTGCATGAACATGGCAGTAGGTTCTCTCTTTAGAAATTTCAGATAAAGTTTTTACTCAGTCCTATTGTTACGGTAGAAAATGTCAATTATATGACAGTTGTGCCTTTTATCTATTGGCATGAACTTTGAACTGTACATATGTAGTAGTTTTATTGACATTTGACACTGTTCCACACTTCCAATCACCTTTATGAGCAACCATGCCTGCTGGGTTTCTCTTCAGTGTTATATAGTGCTGAAGAGAGAGGGGGGGGATGAGAGGGAGGGAGGGGGGGAATAAGTGAGGGAAGGAGGGAGAGAGTGAGAGAAATAGAGAGAGAGGGGGAGATGAGAGAAAGAGAGAGGGGGGAGAGAGAGAAGGAGAAGGAGAGAAAGGGAGAGGGAGTGAGAGACAGAAGGAGGGAGGGAGAGAGAGAGAGGGATGGAGTAAGACAGACAGGGAAGGAGAGAGGGATGGATGGAAAGAAAACGAGAGAGAGAGGTAGGGAGAGTGAGATGGGGGAGGAATAGAGAGAGGGAGGGAGGGAGGGAGAGATGGATGGAAGGAGAACGAGAGAGAGGGAGGGAGAGTGAGTGGGGGGTAGGGAAAGAGGGATTGAGAGACACAGAGAGAGAGAGAGGGAAGGAGGGAAGGAGGGAGGGAGGGAGGGAAGAGACCACTATATTCATCTGTATTGCCTCCCAGCATGAAAAGAAGAGCAAGAAGGGTCACCACCACCACTCCAAAGATGATAGTCCCAGTCTCATCGCCACGGCCTATGGTACTGACCAGCCAATGACCCCTGATGATATGCCAGTGACCTCTGACATGAATCATGTTGCCGAAAAGGTAATCTTGAAAGTACTACAAACTACTTAATTTGATTTTTCTTGCATGAACATGGCAGTAGGTTCTCTCTTTAGAAATTTCAGATAAACTTTTTACTCAGTCCTATTGTTACGGTAGAAAATGTCAATTATATGACAGTTGTGCCTTTTTTCTATTGGCATGAACTTTGAACTGTACATATGTAGTAGTTTTATTGACATTTGACATTGTTCCACACTTCCAATCACCTTTATGAGCAACCATGCCTGCTGGTTTTCTCTTCAGTGTTATATAGTGCTGAAGAGAGAGGGGGGGGATGAGAGAGAGGGAGGGAGGGAATAAGGGAGAGAGTGAGGGAAGGAGGTAGGGAGGGAGGGAGAGAGGGAGAGAAATAGAGAGAGAGGGGGAGATGAGAGAAAGAGAGAGGGGGGAGAGAGAGAAGGAGAAGGAGAGAAAGAGAGAGGGAGTGAGAGACAGAAGGAGGGAGGGAGAGAGAGAGAGGGATGGAGTAAGACAGACAGGGAAGGAGAGAGGGATGGATGGAAAGAGAACGAGAGAGAGAGGTAGGGAGAGTGAGATGGGGGAGGAATAGAGAGAGGGAGGGAGGGAGGGAGAGAGGGATGGATGGAAGGAGAACGAGAGAGAGGGAGGGAGAGTGAGTGGGGGGTAGGGAAAGAGGGATTGAGAGACACAGAGAGAGAGAGAGGGAAGGAGGGAAGGAGGGAGGGAGGGAGGTAAGAGACCACTATATTAATCTGTATTGCCTCCCAGCATGAAAAGAAGAGCAAGAAGGGTCACCACCACCACTCCAAAGATGATAGTCCCAGTCTCATCGCCACGGCCTATGGTACTGACCAGCCAATGACCCCTGATGATATGCCAGTGACCTCTGACATGAATCATGTTGCCGAAAAGGTAATCTTGAAAGTACTACAAACTACTTAATTTGATTTTTCTTGCATGAACATGGCAGTAGGTTCTTTCTTTAGAAATTTCAGATAAACTTTTTACTCAGTCCTATTGTTTCGGTAGAAAATGTCAATTATATGACAGTTGTGCCTTTTTTCTATTGGCATGAACTTTGAACTGTACATATGTAGTAGTTTTATTGACATTTGACATTGTTCCACACTTCCAATCACCTTTATGAGCAACCAGGCCTGCTGGTTTTCTCTTCAGTGTTATATAGTGCTGAAGAGAGAGGGGGGGGATGAGAGAGAGGGAGGGAGGGAATAAGGGAGAGAGTGAGGGAAGGAGGTAGGGAGGGAGGGAGAGAGTGAGAGAAATAGAGAGAGAAGGGGAGATGAGAGAAAGAGAGAGGGGGGAGAGAGAGAAGGAGAAGGAGAGAAAGAGAGAGGGAGTGAGAGACAGAAGGAGGGAGGGAGAGAGAGAGAGGGATGGAGTAAGACAGACAGGGAAGGAGAGAGGGATGGATGGAAAGAGAACGATAGAGAGAGGGAGGGAGAGTGAGATGGGGGAGGAATAGAGAGAGGGAGGGAGAGAGGGATGGAGTGATGGATGGAAGGAGAACGAGAGAGAGGGATGGAGAGTGAGTGGGGGGTAGGGAAAGAGGGATTGAGAGACACACACAGAGAGAGAGGGAAGGAGGGAAGGAGGGAGGGAGGGAAGGAAGAGATCACTATATTCATCTGTATTGTCTCCCAGCATGAAAAGAAGAGCAACAAGGGTCATGACAACCACTCCAAAGATGATAGTCCCAATCTCCTCATCGCCACGGCCAATGGTACTGACCAGCCAATGACCCCTGATGATATGCCACTGACCTCTGACATCAATCACGTTGCCGAAAAGGTAATCTTGAAAGTACTACAAACTACTTCATTTGATTTTTCTTGCACAAACATGGCAGTAGGTTCTCTCTTTAGAAATTTAGGATCAACTTTTTACTCAGTCCTATTGTTACGGTAGAAAACTTAAGTTATATGACAGTTGTGCCTTTTTGCTATTGGCATGAACTTTGAACTGTACTGATGTAGTAGTTTTACTGACATTTGACATTGTTCCAAACTTCCAAAATCCTTTATGAGCACCCATGCCTGCGGATTTTCTCTTCAGTGCTATATAGTGCTGAAGAGAGAGTGGGGAGTGAGAGGAAGCGAGGGAGGGAGGGAGTGAATAAAGGAGGGAAGGAGGGAGGGAGGGGTGGAGGTAGAGGGATTGAGAGAGACCGAGAGGGGAGAGGGAGGGAGGGAGGATGGGAGGGAGGGAGAACGAGAGAGAGAGAAAGAAATAGAGAGATCACTATATTCATCTGTATTGCCTCCCAGCATGAAAAGAAGAGCAAGAAAGGTCACCACCACCACTCCAAAGATGACAGTCCCAGTCTCCTCATCGCCACGGCCAATGGTACTGACCAGCCAATGACCCCTGATGATATGCCAGTGACCTCTGACATGAATCATGTTGCCGAAAAGGTAATCTTGAAAGTACTACAAACTACTTAATTTGATTTTTCTTGCATGAACATGGCAGTAGGTTCTCTCTTTAGAAATTGAGGATCAACTTTTTACTCAGTCCTATTGTTACGGTAGAAAACGTCAATTATATGACAGTTGTGCCTTTTTGCTATTGGCATGAACTTTGAACTGTACAGATGTAGTAGTTTTATTGACATTTGACATTGTTCCACACTTCCAATCACCTTTATGAGCAACCATGCCTGCTGGTTTTCTCTTCAGTGCTATATTTTGGATTATGCTTTGATGAATTAGATAGACAATTTTTAACATCATCATATTGGGAGAGAAAAATAAACATCTGGGTAAGACAGAAGACAAAGGTCATAGACGTGATAAAACAAACAGAAGACGGAAGTGGACCTGGGCAGGGCACATTAGCAGACTACGAGATAACCGATGGACATCGTGTATCACAACCTGGAGATCTTACGAAGGGAAACGATCTAGAGGAAGACCAGCGAGAGGATAGAGAGGCAAATTAGACGAGTACTGGAAAGGCACCATCAGGCAGAGGATAGTGTAAGACAGGCAGATTTGGAAACGACATGCTGAGACCTTCGCCCAACCACGGGACACTACGGCTGCACAAAGATGATGATGATGAAGAGATGTTGTTTTCATGGAATTCTGGCTGTCAGGGTCCGCCCAAGATGTCCAGTCAGCTTCCTCCGCAGCCAGTGAACTGTCAACCCCTGCCCTCGTGACCCCCACTGCCCGCCCCCCCCCCCCCAACTCCCACACATTGGCATTGACGAAGAAGAAGTTTTTTTAGACCCTATGCAATTAATTGTTTAACCCTTTAGACCCCATGACATTTAATTGTATAACCCTTTATACCCCATGCCATTTAATTGTTTAACCCTTTAGACCCCATGACATTTAATTTTTTTACCCTTTAGACCCCAAGACGTTTAATGAAATATACTTTGATTCTCCATAGCATTCATACACATTCAGCAAGTAATGTTTTCAAATGGAGCTAATTCAACATGATAGACTAAGTTTTCAAATGACATGTAGCATGCAATTATCCAGTAGATGGCACCACATATATGAGGCGTTAAAATTGATTTCAAGTCATAATGGCGAATATTTAATTAGTATCACATTTCAACACCTTGCCTTTTTAAACTTACAAAATGCTTTTGACACCTTCACGGGATGGTTACTAACTGCCCATTTACTGGCCTCTTTATCTGCAGCCTTCGAGGCGGAAGTCAAAGAAGGAGAAAGGAGAGAAAAAGGAGAAGAGGTCGAAGAAGTAGAAGAGTGACTGCATACACGCTGAGGGTATCACCACGCCCTCCAAGGAACCCGCAACCCCCGCCACATACAAACTGCTGGTCAGTTTCCAAAGATAAGTTATTATTTATCTATATTATAAAACAGTTCATCCTCCGTTTGTTTGTGCCCCTACATCTCCGTCAGTTTTGCATGTATCAGGCTGAAATTGTGCATGTGATCTACCGGGCCCATTGATATGGTTCGTAGATTTATACATTTTCTAAATTCATCCGGGAGATGGTGAACTTGGGGGGCATTTAATGTTTTTCTATATCATCATAAAGATATTTATGCCATCTACAAATAGTCGCTGGATGTATGCAGAAATTTTGAATAGTTTTTAATCCTTTGGGTCGAAGGTCCAACAGACTTATGTCATCACTCCGCCATCCGCCGTGCACCGTTATCCGCCATATATACTATTTTATGTCAAAATGCATGCTATGTATACGTACCTTGTGAACAAATAAAGTTTTATCATAATTCATCTCTTTCTTCATTCCACTCTGGGGTAGGGTGGTAGGCAAAATGAGAACAGAAAATGTGTGCACATTTTCTTAAACAACCTTTAACTGTGCTACATGCGAGATTGCAGCTCACCAACTCTCCTGCAAGGTTTCTACAACCACTGGAAATCAGCCTAAATAGCAGAGTATCGCGATAAAATTCTACAGTATTTTTAACACCTTAACTAATATATGCAATCTTTACGAAACAGTCTACTCGAGTAGTTTATTTCCAGGTGTATCTTCACTGGCATACATATAGTCTCCACTAAACATGTCAACATTTTACTTCCATCATAACCCTCAATTTGGGACGTAAAAGAACCACTGAGGACGACAAGCACCCTGGCAGTGACCACCCTCAGTGCCAGCATAGAAAGGTCGGCTTGGCGATAATGTTCTGAAAAAGGCTGACTAGTTGAATGAGACCTCATAAGATCACTGTAACCACAATATATACAGACTAGTCAGTTAATAGAACGTTGCCGAGTGCTGGAAACAACTAGAACTAGAACCCTTAATGATCTGTAACTATGATTCACCAAAAACATTTCATTAATAATTACAAACTCACAAGGACTTCAGAGCCTCTTGGCCCATTTTTAAGTTATTGACATTTGAAAATCTTCAGTGCTTAACATCCACCAGGTCTACCTGTCGTTGGTCACATCTGCACGCTTCCAAGTAGCGCCGTCTTTCGCATTTCATATATTTCCTACTGGTGGAGCTATGTGTCATTTTGTCATTTATATATCATTTATATAGTATATATGTGCAGATTAACAAGTTTTCTGGATAAACAAACCATGCACATCATGGGAATATATCAGCATTTGGAAATTATGTTCCCATGAAATGATATCCGAATTCCAAGGTTTCCGGGATATCAGGGTCCGGGTTAATTATGTTCAGCTGCATAGCTTTTGTAATATTTAAGAGAGGATTAAATTATATTCCAGTCAGTAATTATTTATAACAGATTGGAAAACAAATATCACTCCTTCACAATGTTATTATTAGCCTGAATTTGTTCTGTATTTTGTGCCCAATTTTTACAATTTGAATGATTTAATGAATTGTTTGATATTCCTCTTAAAATGGTTAGTGTCGACATCAATGCCTTTAAGGCCAAATTGGATAGATATTGGAAAGCCAAAGGAAAGGACAGATATAGAATAAATCAAGCCCATCTTGTAAATATCCATTAAACCTTAAGTGTAAGACACAAAATACTAATTTCTAATTAACTAATGCATGAATTTAACAATGAATACCATCGGATAATACTACTTGTTCTTGCTTGACCAAATGGGCATTGTATTAAGTTTATATGAAAAGTAGGCCAGACATTAAATAATAATACATTTGCATATGGTATGTTGCTAACTAAATATTTCTGACATTTTTGTGGAAAGTGCCATGGAAATGTCTATAAAATATTATTCTTTTCATACTCAAGTAATGTTACTTGGACCAACATTGATTGTTTCAGACTTACGAGACACGAGTGAGTCTGGAGCAGAGCTACCAGGTCATCGTCTCCATCATCTTCTCGAACCTCACCTCGAATCACCTCAAAGACCTCAACTTCAATGTCCTCGACTCATTCGACTCTAAGCATGTCTGCAGCAGCATGAGTAGAGTCTTAGACCACTTTATACTAACTCAACTCTAAGCTCCACCGCAGCTGCATGAGTAGAGTCTTAGATCACTTTATACTCACTCAACTCTAAGCTCGTCAACAGTAGCGTGAGTAGAGTCTTACACCACTTTATACTCACTCAACTCTACGTTCGACTGCAGCAGTGTCAGTAGAGTCTCAGACTACTTTATGCTCACTCAACTCTAAACTTGTCCACAGCAGCAGGAGTAGAGTCTCAGACCACTTGATACTCACTCAACTCTAATGTTCAACATTTGTTGACATTGTCTCTCAAGAAACTTATTTCTAGAATATTTCTACTGTGTTCTGTTGTCACCATCGAAATGTAATGTAATAGGCCTGTAGTGCAACAATGAAACTTCCCTGCCTTAAAAACATTTATTTAAAAACAAAAATGTTCATGTTTCTTGAGAGGTAATGTAAACAAATATTTAAATAAGCTAAGAAACAGGAATGTCGTTACATTCAAGGAACCCTTTGTAATTTTGGTTCACAACCAGGCAGCTTCAGTGGCAATGTATGTTCTTTATAAGCTTGTAGTTTGATATCTATGTTGCCATGGAGATGATATTTCCTACCGAAATGCACTTAATTTGACTTCTAATTTTTTACATCCATCATAGTTATTAATAATGCCTAATGTTGGTTCACAACCAGGCAATGTCACTGGCAAGCCAGGCATGTATTTTGTTATCTGATTATCTGTTGTTTCATGCACTCGATTTTAATTATGATAAGTGACATGTTCTGAATAGAATTCTTGTTTGATGTGTGTTACCAGGGGGACAATGGTGTGAAGTGTCCGTTATCCTTCTGCCAAACACAGAGAACGAGAGGCAGTTTGCCTTCACCATAACCAGTATCAACATGCCACAGAAACTGAAGGGCACACTCATGTACATTGTCAAAGTTAGCACAGTGCTCTCGGGCTAACTTGCTGGACATTCTATGTTAGCCTTCTTCTTCTATGTTAATTTTGGATACTTGATGATGCAAATGATGTCCAAAATCTCAATAAATTGTTGACCGTGTAGTTTGCAAAGCAACAGATCAGTTCCAATTACATTCATAATCGATCTGAATAAAATATATCTAGCTCTCGGATGCCAAGTGAATTTGACTGCCTTCTAGCCAGCTACTCAGGGTGGACAAGCAAGCACCCCAATAGGGGTATGTTCTTACATGCAAATTGGTAGTTTTACAGTGTACTGTGCTACATGCAGTGTGTTGCTTGAATGTTTCTCTCTGTTTCTGTCATTGACGACTGTGTGTGTAGAATGAAGAGGGAGTGACACAGGAGAAGGTTGACTTCAAGCTGAGTCTGCCATGTACCTCCTACTTGGTTGGGGTGCCTTGTGATGGGTGTGTAGAATGAAGAGGGAGCGACACTGGAGAAGATTGACTTCAAGCTGAGTCTGCCCCGTACCTCCTACTTGGTTGGGGTGCCTTGTGATGGGTGTGTAGAATGAAGAGGGAGCGACACTGGAGAAGATTGACTTCAAGCTGAGTCTGCCCCGTACCTCCTACTTGGTTGGGGTGCCTTGTGATGGGTGTGTTTCTTGTCTTCTAGCAGTTGTTAGATGTCTACAGTGGACACTTGAAAGTCCTAAAGGACTAGTTTGCATTGTCCACGACCTGTCCATAATGGTAACCTGGCCATAATGAACATATTGCACAGTCTTGACAATGTCTACTATGGACAAGTTTTACTTGATGGGATTGTGCTAGACACACAGCTAACTGCTCATTAAAATACTTGCAGAAGTTGCTTTTCAGACATGTTCTTTGGATTCCATTTCCTAAAAATCCCACAATAAAAAAAAAAAACTAAGGAATGTCATGTAGCGTAGCATGTTCATAAAGTTTGAGAAAATCTATAAGAGTTATGGATGACTATTTGTAAGATTTGGTAGATATCAAATGGACATTTGCCAAAATAGTTGCAGCCACAGAGAAGGCTCACCAAGTTACTAGACAGTGGCGACCTGGAGCACAAGTCATCAATGCAGGCGACAATCGCCGAGCCGGATCTTCCTCCAATCCTCACAAAGATCTGCTTCCTCGCCCACTTCTGCGGTAGGTCAACTCAAGGTCATCCACAGCGAATTGTTGTTCTTGCTGAACCATCCTCACAACCGAGAGGGTATATCATCATGCTAAAATGCTGAAGTTAATCGGAGCCAATAACCTTGTTACCTTCAACATTTTATTGTTTGGGTTTTGGCCATGCAGTTGTGGCTGATATTACATGTAATGGTTAGGAAGTAGTAGTTACTTGAACACACATTACCGCTCAGGAGAATGGTCAAACAGATAATTATTTTGGTATTCCCTTGAGTCTTTGATATGGGGTGCAGGCATCTGCATCTGTTGTCACTGGTGGTACAGTCGCAGCCACCGGAGTAAGCTACTAGAAAAAAGTACAACCGATTTCACTAAATATATTGTTGACAGTTACATTCAAACACAAAATTTAAAATTGTTTATGATAAATCCGTGTAGATATCATTGGCACCGGTTTGAACGTTGTGTTCGTTCGCTTGCAGTTATGGAGCAGATCGGTAACACGGCATCTCTGTACAGCCGTTGCATCCAGAGCCATCATCTGTGTTTACTAGTCAAGCTGCAGGTAAGGGGGTTTATTCTGCCCATCTCTCTCCATTGTATTTAGTTGCATTGGCCACTCGGTGCCAATATCTCAATGTTGTATTTGCTCCTGATAATTATAATTGTACATCAAAGTGTTTTTCATAGTTCATTGTCTGCGGAATATATGTTGTATTCAGAATTGTGTTAGTAGTAGGATTTAATGGGGGAGTAAACATGTCAAGTGCTCTAATATAATGCATTTTTGCGTTATTTCAATAGATGTTTACATCAGTTACATATTAATTGTGCTGATATCCACTCCTGTAGTTGTGTCTTGTGCACTTATATTTCCAAGTTATCACAAAACTACATTTGATGCTGTTGGTTTAATAACTGACATTGGTTTGTGCAATTTCATAGAAACTAACAGAATCGTGGTGACATGTCTTGACAATGTAGATTGGCACTTTCAAACTGTTTGGTTTCAGCCAAACACCTTGAACTTTGACGGCAAGAGCAGCGACGAATCAATATTGTTGAACGTCGTAGATGAGATCTGAGGCATCCTCATTACATCGTGACTATGACTGTGTTCATTGCCGTGCTGCTAAATTTTGCCACTGTCATCAATCAGGTGCTATATGTGGAGGCATATTAAGTTGCACAAACCAAAGACGCAATTGCCTACATCAGGGCTAATAGCATAGGGTAAATTACTCTCCATCTGCCTGTAGTTCAAGACAACCTCCAGACGGCCAAAATTTAGCTTTAGTACTGTTAGGAAACTAAGGGTACAGTGTTTGCAAGCTCTCTGATCTTGACTCCCTTCCCAATTGTGTCACTTGATTGGTTCGATTGTCCAGCAATGAAACTAATCTTGAGGCACGACTGCGATCGGGGAGTCGAGATAGGGGCGCTTGCAAACAATACTGAGTTTGTGTGACAGACCTTCCAAATCTTCCGATATAGTAGAAATCTGGTTTTTGGTCAATTTGCAAAGAATATGCATCTGCTTTTTTGTATTTGATTTAAACAAAAAATTATTTTAAGTTTTAAGCTAATGAGTTATTGGTGAAAATAAACTTGTAAAACAAAAAACATGAACATTTTAATTGTGGGCAGGACGTGTAGAAATACCAGATTTCTTATGTAATTCAGGAAATACACATTCCGTAAATGGCGCTAACAACAAGAAACTGTCAAATGTTCGAACAAAACTCCCACTTTCAGATGCCCCATATGGGGGAGATCTCCCACTATTTGATTGTCAACTTGGAAGGTAAGGGCTGGTGCCATTGTCCCAATAAGGAAAAACCTGACATTTCCATGCATCAGTATAACTGCTGTGCCACTTAACGATTAATATGTAAATCAAACTAATCAATTTTGAGAATGCATGTTGCAGCCTTCGATGAAGGTGGTGTGCCTCTGTTTACGTACAATTATGTGTTATTTATCTATTGAATGTTTGCTAACACTGATATTTCAGATTTATTAAATGTAGTATCCCACAATTTAACAATACCCTGTGAGTCGTTGTGGACGCTTTGACAGCCACAACTGAGCAATGGTGATATGATGTACAAAGGGAATTAGACTAGTTATTAAATTTATTCTGGTGTTCAATCAGTTGGTAGCAGTTCTTAAATGTTGGTCAGCCGAGATGGTAATTAATTGTTCCAAAGCATTTTCTTGGTTACATCATAATGTTATTTTTACCGAAGTAAATGTAGACACCGGTTCAAAGATAACAATTTGTCCAGCCAAGAGATTTTCAATTTTTTCTCGCAACTCTAAACACTGTTGGCTATGTAGGCAGTATTAGGTTAACTGGTTTGTCATCAATATCCTTTCACAATTGATCTTTCCAAAGAGAAGGTACCTTTCCAAAGAGAAGGTACTAATGTATATATTTAGATGATTAAACAGCAAGTTTAGTTATTCTACTAACACTGAGTATTTCCTGAAGAAATTTGGATAGCTGTTTTTAAAGGTGATTGGACGGTGCTAGTCATGCTATCAATAGCAACCTCCATTCACAACACACAATGATTAGCATACAACGTTTTCTTGCAATCCTGCATTTGCTACAATATCACAAGCACCATTGTGCCACATCCATATACACAATGCAGGATTAGGGACTATTTAAGAACGGTATCTCATTGAGACTGACAAATACACCAACAAGAATTTAACAACACCTGTTATTAATTGTTTGAAACCTGCACTTGGACATGCAGTAAAGCTAAACATTGCCTAAACTAAACCCCCTACATTATGTAATGTTCATTTGTACGTACACACACATACATCATAATGTACATTCTGTGGGATACAATTCATGTTATCTTAAGAATGAAATACTTTATTAGACCTACAAACATTACAGGGTAAACAATGTTGCTACTAAATAATTGTTTCAATTGCTCTAATTACAATCCAGCATTGTGATAATCATCTAAATATATACATTAGTACCTTCTCTTTGGAAAGGTACCTTCTGTTTGGATAGATCAATTGTGAAAGCATATTGCCGACAAACCAGTTAACCTAATACTGCCTACATAGCCAACAATGTTTAGATGTTGCGAGAAAAAATTGAAAATCTCTTGGCTGGAAAAATTGTCATCTTTGAACCAGTGTCTACATTTACCTCTGTAAAAATAACATTATGATGTAACCAAGAAAATGCTTTGGAACAATTAATTACCATCTTGGCTGACCAACATTTAAGAACTGCTACCAACTGATTGAACACCAGAATAAATTTAATAACTAGTCTAATTCCCTTTGTACATCATATCACCATTACTCAGTTGTGGCTGTCAAAGCGTCCACAACGACTCACAGGGTATTGTTAAATTGTGGGATACTACATTTAATAAATCTGAAATATCAGTGTTAGCAAACATTCAATAGATAAATAACACATAACTGTATATAAACAGAGGCACACCACCTTCATTGAAGGCTACAACTTGCATTCTCAAAATTGATTAGTTTGATTTACAAATTAATCGTTAAGTGGCACAGCAGTTATACTGATGCATGGAAATGTCAGGTATTTCTTTATTGGGACAATGGCACCAGCCCAGACCTTCCAAGTTGACAAATTAATAGCGGGAGATCTGCCCCATATGGGGCATCTGAAAGTGGGAGTTTTGTTTGAACATTTGTCAGTTTCTTGTTGGTAGCGCCACTTACAAAATGTTTATTTCCTGAATGACAAGAAATCTGGTATTTCTACATGTCCTGCCCACAGTGAAAATGTTCGTGTTTTTTTTTCTCATAAGTTTATTTTCACCAATAACTCATTAGCTTAAACTTAAAATTGTGTAAATATGCACATGGAAGTGATCACAACAGTTTTTGTGATGGACATCACGGTTAAGTGTGCATGTGACAGACATAATGTAATGCTTGCATGTCCAGTACAACTAAACACAAACACATGGAATCAATATCAAACCACATTGCATGTGAGACACTAGGGATACGCTAATCTATAGAGGTCGTAAAGTCAATTTTTTATTTAATATGGCTAATCTGAGGGAAATCTCAACATGATGTCTTCACGAAATTTACATTAAAACAGGGACAGGATGTTTGAACATCCACAGAAATATGCCTTTTAAAGATAACTAATTATAATATTGAAACTATGTCTGTGTTTCTTATAGTAATATATCTTAAAATAATGACCATGAGACAAGAGGAAGGTGGTGAATTTGATATGGGAACATTTTCCGTGGCAAGACCCAAATACTTTGTGTCAGTTGTTTGTCTAGCCATTTTGTTGAATTGTGCAGTTTATGGCAAAGATGTCCCAGTGTCGTGTGTGGCAGGTTCAAATCTTGCCTGTGTCCAGTATCCAAACACAACAGGTTGTGCACATACACTGATTCCATTCAACAACTTCAGCCGCATTTTGTAACATCACCGAATTGCTTGGATATTTTATTTCTACCTATATTGGAAACTAGACGAAATTAGTATGATACTGTAAATAATTATATAAAAAATAAACATTACTATGCTCTTGCATAACCCAGTTCACAAGAGATAGTGATATACATACGTATTTACGATATGCTGATCTATTCTACAAAGGTCTTTCAACAACCTGTGAAAACCTATACTGTATTGATTAGTGAACCACTCTCATCCACAGGGCGCCACAGTAAGTTCATTATATAGGAACCAGTTGGTCCAATGATACAGTGTATACACTGCCTACACTGCCTGCACGGCGTCTCTCACACGCCTGACTGGGAAGCAACTTCGGCCATTTCTTTCATTACGGACGACTAACAGTGCACAAAATTACGATTGCACACGTTTGAGCCGATAAGATATTTTCGAGTAGAGCTATATATATACAGATATATATATATATATATATACATATATATGTATATATATATATATATAGCTCTATATTTCGCGTTTAGTTGTTTTCTTCATACAACTACCAGGGATGGGTCAATTACATGCACAATGTACTTGAATACAAGTACAAGTACTTTTAATTTTACCAAGTCCAAGTACAAGTACAAATACTAAAAATATAGGCAAGTACAAGTACTTTGAGAAAAACTCAAGTACAAGTACTAAGTACTTTGACAATTTTCGGCAAGTACATTGAATGCTACGTTTATGTTTCATAATGGTGAAAGTCAAAGCGATGAAAACATAAAAGCATCAATATTATGCATTTATTCATTATTTTTTAAAGTCAAGTAGTCAACACATAAAACACGGGCATTTCGCGTCAACCCTTGAGATGTTCGGCACTCAACAGTCATTTCTTGTTGCACCACACAAACATGATCTGTTCAAACTTTTCATCAATTAGCCTACATCTGTCTGGGCGAAAGATTTAGCAAGTTCGTTTGAAGAGGAATTGTCCTGTTGTGCAGCTGCTGCAAGAGAAGAAGACATGAAGCTGAAGAGACGACTCCTCTTGTTTGGGGGAGAACTGGTGTCACGTGTGTCGCTGACGGCAGATTGAGGGTGCAGCTATAGTGCATTCATGCAGGCAGGCAGGCAGGCAGGCAGGCAGGCAGGCAGGCAGGCAGGCAGGCAGGCAGGCAGGCAGGCGACAGACAGGCAGGCAGGCAGGCAGGCAGGTAGGCAGGAAGGAAGGAAGGAAGGCCAGCAAAAAGACCTGAATAGCGAGTTAGGCAGGCAGGCAGGCAGGCAGGCAGGCGACAGGCAGGCAGGCAGGCAGGCAGGCGGCAGACAGGCAGGCGACAGGCAGGCAGGCAGGAAAGAAGGAAGGAAGGAAGGAAGGCCGGCAAAAAGACCTGAATAGGGAGGCAGGCAGGCAGGCAGGCAGGCAGGCAGGCAGGCAGGCAGGCAGGCGACAGACAGGCAGGCAGGCAGGCAGGTAGGCAGGAAGGAAGGAAGGAAGGCCAGCAAAAAGACCTGAATAGCGAGGTAGGCAGGCAGGCAGGCAGGCAGGCAGGCACGCAGGCAGGCAGGCAGGCAGGCAGGCAGGCAGGCAGGCAGGCAGGCAGGCAGGCAGGCAGGCAGGCAGGCGACAGACAAGCAGGCAGGCAGGCAGGCAGGCAGGCAGGCAGGCAGGCAGGCAGGCAGGCTGGCAGGCAGGCTGGCAGGCGAAAGGCAGGCAAAAGGCAGGCAGGCAGGTAGGCAGGAAGGAAGGAAGGAAGGCCAGCAAAAAGACCTGAATAGCGAGGTAGGCAGGCAGGCAGGCAGGCAGGCAGGCAGGCTGGCTGGCTGGCTGGCAGGCAGGCAGGCCGGCAGGCAATGGGCAGGTAGGCAGGAAGGAAGGAAAGAAGGAAGGCAGACAAAATGACCTGAATAGCAAGGTAATTTCCTCATTAGCGAGACTAATTTCCTATATTTTCCTGCTATGGAAATAATTTTGGGCTGTACTAGGTTGACCTTAATTAGGAGGTGACTCTAATACCGAGGTGACCGTTAAGCGAGGTTCAATTGTACAGGTCAGTGTGTGTACCAGGTCTGACAGTTGCCGAGAATCTACCCGTCTTCTGGCCGCCGGGAGAGTTGCGAGGTGTCGCCGCAATCGCGGTCTCAGTATGGACGAGTTAGTCGCTAACATAGGTGAGTAAAAAACAAGTACGTGCCATTTGTGGAGCGCAGTAATGCAGTGGTAAGAGCTTTGGACTCTCGACTGAGAGAACTTGGGTCCAAATCATGTGCTTCCGTATCGAACCTTGGGCACGTTCGTTCACCCTACGTTGTTCCAATTTATTCAGTTGTATGAATGAGTATACGTATATAAATGACTCAATGCTGGCTACTCTCCCGTACAAACTCAAGAATGTGAAACATATGACGGTGAAATTACTAACTGAAAATACACGCTGAAGTGTTCACCGTCGACTGCTGTAGCGCCTACGAGGCAGGGCCACTGGCACTACACCTTCGTCATCGACGTCGAGGCATGACGTTGCACCATCCTCACCTGCCGAGCCGCCTCAGGGCGTCGGGCGACCGGTCGCTGCTCGATATCGCAGCCCTGGTTCTTTCAGCATAACCGATAGTTACAAGTACATAGTACACATGATGTGAATACAACACCAAGGTAAATATACATATGACAGTAGTGAAATTAGTTGAAATTAACAATCGTTGGTTCCAAACGGAGGGACTATTTTGAAGAAACATACACACAATATGAAATATTTGCTCGCCGTACGTTGTTGTATTCTACGGGTTGTTGTGAATTGGTATTACCAACTACAAAATCAGTTAAATATTCACGTCGTGTGTGTTTTGATGAGTAGAACAAATGTCAAAATTAAGTGGGTTTTATTGTCGTTATGTCGGCAACGGTGGGGGAAGGGGCGGTAAGGTAAAGGCGGTTGGGCGGTATCAGAAGCGGTGGAGTGATAACAGAGGCGATTAGGTGATGATAGAGGCGTTGGAGTAATGACAGAGGCGGTGGGTAGATGATAGAGGCGGTGGAGTGATAACAGAGGCGGTTGGGTGATGATAGAGGCGGTGGGGTGGTGACAGAGGCGGTGAGGTGGTGACAGAGGCGGTGGAGTAATGACAGAGGCGGTAGGGTGATGAGAGATGCGGTAGGGTGATGACAGAGGCTGTGGGGTGATGACAGAAACGGTGCGACGGTGATAGAGGCGGTGCAGTGGTGACAGACGCGGTGGGACGGTGAACGAGGCAGTGGGGTGTTGAAAGAGGAGGAGGGGTGGTGACAGAGGATGTGGAGTGATGACAGAGGCAGTGGGGTGGTTGGAGAGGCGGTGGGATGGTGACAGAGGCGGTGGATGGTGACAGAGGTGGTGGGGCAATGACAGAGACGGTAGGTGGTGACAGATGCGGTGACGTGGTGACAGAAGCGATGGGGTGGTGTCATAGGCGGTGGGGTTGTTACAGAGGCGGTAGAGTAATGGCAGAGGCGGTAGGGTGATGATAGAAGCGGTTGGGTGGTGATAGAGGCGGTTGTGTGATGAAATAGGCTGTTGGGTGATGACAGAGGCTGTTGGGTGATTCCAGACGTGGAGAAGTAATGGCTGAGGTGGTGGGGTGATGGTAGAGGCGGTGGGGTTGTGACAGAGGCGGTGGGGTGGTGACAGAGGCGGTTGAATGATGACAGATGCTGTGGGGTGATGACAGAAGCTGTGTGGTGATGGCAGAGACGGTGGTGAGGTTTCAGACGCGGTGGGGTGGTGACAGAGGTGGTGAGGCAATGAAAGAGAGGCGGAGCACTGGTGAAAGAGGCGTTAGGGTGAAGACAGAGGCGGTGCGGCGGTGGGTGGTGGCAGAAGCGGTGGGATGGTGGCAGAGACAGTGGGTGGTGACAGAGGCGGTGGAGCGGTGACAAAGGCGGTGGGGTGATGAAAGAGGAGGTGGGTTGGTGACAGAGGGGGTGGAGTGATGACAGAGGCGGTGGAGTGGTGACAGAGGCGGTAGGATGGTGACAGATGCGATGGGTGGTGATATAGTTGGTGCGGCAATGTCAGAGATTGTGGGTTGTGACAGACGCGGTGGGATGGTGACAGACGCGGTGGTTGGTGACAGAGGTGGTGGGTGGGGCAATGACAGAGACGGTGGGTGGTGACCGGCCCGGTAGGGTGGTGACAGAGGCAATGGGGTGATGAAAGAGGAGGTGGGATGGTCACAGAGGCGGTGGGTGGTGACAGAGACGGTGGGTTGGTGACAGACGCGGTGGGATGGTGACAGAGGTGGTGGGGCAATGACGAAGACGGTGGGTGGTGACAGACGCGGTGGGGTAGTGACATAGGCGGTGGCGCGGTGACAGAGACGGTGGGTTAGTGACAAACGCGGTGGGTGGTGACAGAGACGGTGGGTGGTGACAGACGCGGTGGGGTGGTGACAGAGACGGTCGGTGGTGACAAACGCGATGGGGTGGTGACAGAGACGGTGGGTGGTGACAGACGCGGTGGGGTGGTGACAGACGCGGTGGGGTGGTGACAGACGCGGTGGGGTGGTGACAGACGCGGTGGGGTGGTGACAGAGACGGTGGGGTAGTGACATAGGCGGTGACTCGGTGACAGAGACGGTGGGTGGTGACAGACACGGTAGGAGGAAGACAAAGGCAGTGAGGCGATGACAGAAGCGGTTGGGTGGTGACAGAGGTGTTATAGTGAAGACAGATGAGGAGAGGCGATGACAGAAGCGGTTGGGTGGTGATAGAGGTGTTAGGGTGAAGACAGATGAGGAGAGGCGATGACAGAAGCGGTTGGGTGGTGACAGAGGTGTTAGGGTGAAGACAGATGAGGAGAGGCGATGACAGAAGCGGTTGGGTGGTGATAGAGGTGTTATGGTGAAGACAGATGAGGAGAGGCGATGACAGAAGCGGTTGGGTGGTGATAGAGGTGTTATGGTGAAGACAGATGAGGAGAGGCGATGACAGAAGCGGTTGGGTGGTGACAGAGGTGTTAGGGTGAAGACAGAGGTGGAGAGGCGACGACAGAGGCGGTGACGTGATGACAGAGGCGGTGGGGTGAAGATAGGGTCGATGGGGCGGTGACAGAGGCGATGGGGATAAGGGTTGTGGGGCGGTGATGATAGAGGCGGACGTTATAACAATAACTACAGAAGAGACAACATCACCGATGACGTTATTAATATTTTGCTCCAGGGGCGGCAGTGGAGATAGCATTTTCTCTGCGCACTCGTCACGAACGGCGGTGACCCGCGTCATGACGGCATCCTGACGTCACTGGTCATGACCAGGTACACCTGGAGACCGATCAGTCTACACACAAATGGTCAAACGTGGTTTCTTGTGATCCGGGGTCCGATTAACTAAGACAATGGGCTCATAAGGAAAATAAAACATTGAACTAAATGCGTTGTTAAGTTTAAGGAGGTATTTCAAAATGTCAAGTGCCGCCGCCGAATCACCGAGGGCACTGTTTATTTGTGACATACCGACAAAAATATATCCGGCTTGTTAAGTGATGACAATTGACAGTTTTCAGTAGACAAGATCACCGTAAAGACACGAAGTCAATTTAAAAGAACAAAATCAGGCTAATGTTATTGACACGATCCACAGGGGTTTGCTGGGATCGACAGTCGTGTAGTAACACTTACGGAAATGATAGGCCAAATGTTGACACTGACAATTATGAAAAATGATTATTGCAGTTTGATAAGTAAAGTATTTTATATTATTTTTTTATATTATTATTATTAATAGGATTATTACATACCTTCCAACTTGTTTTAATTCCGGGAGTTTCATCAGCAGTTCAGCACGCTTCTCTCCCCTGTCGAGCTATCTCGGATCTTGACACCGGTAAACGAGGGGTGTTGGAGACGTCTCGTCGCAAATTCACCTGTTCGCTGTTTCGAATACAGGAGGGTATGCAGTTGAATATTTAAAGCGAAAGCTCGGGATATTTGCCTGTATTCCGGGAGACTGGGAAATACACCCAAAATCAAGGAGACTCCCCGACATTCCAGGACGTTTAATTGGCGGGCATATTATTAGCATACAACGAATACTATTAGCACAGCATGTACACCTTTGTGTTGTTACAGCTATTGTTAGAGTAACAATTACCGCTGTACAAAACAATCGTTAGGCCTCATTTAGAACATCATTGTATTCAAGCGTGGAGGCCTTATCACAGGAAGGACATAGATATGCTAGAAAGAGTACAGAGGAGAGCAACTAAAATTAGACCAATACTGAGGGATCTTAGTTACGAAATACGCCTAAAATTGTGGTTTATCGACACTAGAGACCAGGAGATTGAGACGAGATCAGATAGAAGTGTTTAAAATATTGAATGGTTATGAAAATATTGATATAAATATGTTTTTCTCTGTTAAGAAATGTAGAAGGGCCAGAGGACACGAAGTTACATTAGTAAAGGAGCAGTGTAGATTAGATATAAGAAAGTTCTCATTCTCACAAAGGACTGTAAATGAATGGAATAAATGATCTCTTCACTGTGTTGATGAAAGTAGCGTTAATATGTTTAAACATTAAATCGACACATACTTTAAAGGGCGGGATACACGTAAATAAAAAGTATTGGACTTTCGATAAGCCAACAGGCTTCCTTGTCCACCTGCCATCTAGAGTTAATTTTCTGGTTGGCAATCTTGTTAAATCTTGTTAATTGTTACAAGCGGGCGTGTGTATATATATAATATATCGTAGATCGCCGGTACCAATTTCTCGCTGTGTATCGTCTTCACCAATGGCAACCGACAGACGTGGTCATATACTAGCGCCGTCTCGCGGCGTTTCGTCTACCATCGCCTCGACCTCGAGGTGCCGCTCTACGAGTACAACTGGATCTCAATGACAGATTGGGAAAGAGCTTCCTAATAAAAAGACGGTTCCATTGATACAATAATTATAAACATCACCGGTAGTATTAAGTTGACGTCCCATTGTGTTGATGAAACCGGGGAACTTGGTTTGGAAACAGGTGTTTAACAGCAGAATAGTAGGGTTATTGTTGTACCATCTGCATATAGGAGCCAAATGGTGATATATGTCCAGTTCTCGACATCGGTAATCTTTCTACGTGTTTTGCAGTCAATTTACTTTTTTCTTATCGTAACATTTCGAAAGGTACACTGACTGCGAAATACGCAAAAGATTTTGAACCATCCTGTCTGATCAATCTCTTCATTAGTTGTTTACTATATACAAAATATTACTGTATACATATCGATCAACATCACTACAACAACAAACAGCAGAAAAAACATGACGGTACGAACGCCGCCAAATTTATGTAGACCCCATTTTAACAAATGCCACTGTACTTAACGCCTCCAATTGATAGGGTATAGTCTGACCTGTTCTATGTCTCCATGGACAGAGGCAGGAAGAGTCGCCCGAGACACAGGGTGCCGAAGGGAGTGATGGGCATTGACCTCACGCTGTGCCACCTTCACAACCTGATCCAGCAAATGTCTCCCCTCTGTACCGGCGACCAGTACAAGTAGGGTTGAGGAGAGGTCAGGTAGGTCAACAACAACAACGACTGTGACAACAGTTGACAACCACTACTGCTGCCGTCGCCAACATCGCCTCTATAATGCTGATACAGGATAACATTGTTGACAGGTGCTTTGTCGTTTACTCTAGCGGATATCTCGTGTATCATGAACACTTATTTGGTTGATCTGTCATATATGTCGAATACGTGCACATTGCCCAGAGGATATCTGCTGAATTCCGTGATAATACAAAATGCTTTGCGTGTGTAATTGTAGTTCTGATATTAAATGCACATCCAGGCTCTCCAAAAACCTCGATTTGCACTCCTATTGAGGTCCGCCAAAAAGCACCTTCAGGTTCAAGAAAAACTTCAAACTGCACAGATAAATCCACACCCCTTCACTTTATATTGGGGGGCTAAATTATCTTCACCCCAACAAACTATTTTGTGCGTACGTGCTACCTCCTTTTGTTTGTTGCCCAATATAGCAACCCCGAATAGGGGGTTTGGGAGGGGTTCGTCTTGTACCGAGGTGGCGCAGTGTCTAGAGCATCGCACTCTCAATCGAGAGTCCACGCGATCGAATTATGTGGTCCCGTGTCGAACTTTGTATAAATGACTACCTGTTGGATATTTGTGGGTGAATAGTCTTCGCGCATTAACTACAGTGTGGCTGAATTATTCACCAAGAGGTCGAGATGGTGTTCGATTGAATAGAATTAAAGTATAAAGTGCTTTGAGGAGTCCTGAGGACATAGACGCGGGAACAGGGAGGGCAGACATATAATTCTGCCCCTCACCATTAAATGTGAGCGTGAATGTTTGTTTTTGTGGCGTGTGTAAAAATACAAATTTTATCAGACGATTAATGTGTATTTGTGTTGACTGTGAAAGGTGTGTGTAATTGGATGGTAGACATATTGTTTTCTGCCCCCGAGTAATAGGCGGCATGGTGGTGAAATATTTTTGAAAGCACCACCTCTCCCCGTCTTCGGTTCGGATGTCATTATTTCAGCGGAGACAACGGCGAGAAGCTGGAAAATGTGTTATGATAGCAGCGGCGCGACGTAAATTTTTTTTTTAAATAGCACTGAATCCCTGTTTGTTCGAGTTCACAGCCGAGAAGCTGAAGTTACAGCGGCGTTGCGGCGAACAATTTCCAACAGAACCCCCCCCTCCCGTCTTCCGATGTCACAACCGATCCAACCAAAACACAAGTTGAGGGGGCAGACTTACCTTTACCATTACCTTTTTAGAAGGACGGGGGCATAAAAGGGATTCAAAAAGAACATCAAATTCCCCTTAAAAAATGTATATATCACCTTTACATTTATACATCTAAATTATGTACACATTTCAATGTAGAGCTCAAAGTAATAATTGATAGCCATGAAGTTGGAAAACGAAGTTGGGTGCGAGTGCTAGCGGGTCACATATTAAAATACGATAGTTATTTAGAGTGATTTATTTACATGTTTGCAATAGGTTCAGCTTTCCAAGAGGACTTTTCTCATGCCTGAGAGAATTCAGTGATGATCACCTCACCATATTGCTCCAATGTAAACAAGTAGATGATCAAATAGTCAAAGGGATCGGCAACTTGAAAAAGGTAGCAAAGCCACTGGTCTGCATTTTAGCAATGGCACAACGCGATAGCGCAAACGGCCTGCAAAACAATGGGTCTGAAAGAAAAAGACGGGGGGAACAGTGCTGTTGTAAATGTTCTTTTAACATCGCGCCGCTGCTGTCAATTTGCCTTCTCCACCTTCTCTCCGCTGTCTCGGCTGAAATTATAGCATCCGAAGATGGAGGGGGTGCTTTGAACAATTTTGTTATGCCGTCGCGTCGCTTTTTACTGGGAGAGGGCACAACCGTATGTCTGCCCCCCGGAGAAATTCCAGCGGGAGCAGCTACCCCACCGCCCCCTCCTGTTCCAGCGCCTATGGAGCCACATTCTTCCGGGTCCTGGTTATATGTGTTCTTCGCGACTTCTTTTATGAAGTGTTCCATTTGTGGATTCTACAGCCAGGTCTCACGGAAATGTCGTTGACGCTTGTCAGAGTTTACGGCATTTTCTAAGTTTCCAGGCAGATTTTGACATTGGCGGCGTTTTCCAATAAATACGAAGAGCATAGTCTATTTGGATAGTGAGTAAATTACCGTAAGTTCGTTTCAAGAGCTTATTCAACTAAAAAATAACTATAACGTGCGCGTTTCGTGAGCGTCGCGTCCCACGACAAAGGGAATTGGGCTTTACTGAACAGTTTATTTTAAGTAAACAGCGACTTCTGGTGGCCAGTTTTGACGACAAGCTGTTGTATACTGCTGTAAAACGGTGTGATGTCCCCGGAATAGCAGGGAGTCACACGGACCAGTAACTCAGAAAAGTTACTGACCCGACGGCCAAGCAGGTGCTCAGCGACGACCCACTGGCGTATATTTCGAACACTGGTAATAACCGATGCCTTTGATTTGTTGCCAACTGAGGGGCTAGACTGACATGCTTGTAATATATGAAAGGTAGACTGCTGTCCTGATGTAAAACCCTCGCGCCGATGCCAACAGTACTGATACTGATTACAATAACAACATCGTTGTCCTGGAGAGTGTAAAGTACCCCACAGACAACTTGTTTATTGTCATTTCTATATTCCGACAATGTATTAGCGCGTTCCATGTTTACAGGAACAGTTTAACTAATACATAGTAAACGAATGTTATCAAAAAATATATCGAGTAATGCTTGCTAATATCTGTTTCATGTATTGACAGAACATATATCCCTTACTGTTAATATGCTATTGCCTTGACAACAACATTGCTTTGCTTATGGTAGTTGTCTTCTTCTAGAGAATTCGACAAAATAAACGTCGGTTAAGTACTAACAACGTTAAAGGAATTGTTCAAAGCTTCCCTACTTCGTGGGGCCAACCTTCCCTTAGATTATTTTGAACTTCTGATATTTGTTCACAGTGGGGAGCGGTGTTCATCTCACATTGCCTGTGTCTTTCGGGTGAGGCACTAAAAGCCGTTGGTCCCTTCCATCTGGTGTCTGTGCCAGTGGAAGTAAAAGACCGCACACAGGGGAGGTGATTTCTATCTCTAACCCACTGGATTCTGCTCCCAGCGGCCGGAGTTGCTTCCCAGTCACACGTGTGAGAGACGCCAAGCAGGCAGTTTAGGCAGTGTATTCACTGTATCATTGGACCCACTGTTTCCTATATAATGAACTCACTATGGCGCCCTGTGGATGAGAGTGGTTCACTAATCAATACAGTACAGGTTTGCACAGGTTGTTGAAAGATCGTGTAGAATAGAACAGCATATCGTAAATACGTATGTATATAAGTATCTCTTGTGAACTGGGTTATGCAAGAGCATAGTAATGTTTATTTTTTATATAATTATTTAAAATATCATGCTAATTTTGTCTACAGTTTCCAATATAGGTGGAAATTAAATATCCATGCAATTCGGTGATGTTACAAAATGCGGCTGAAGTTGTTGAATGGAATCAGTGTATGTGCACAACCTGTTGTGTTTGGATACTTGAACACAGGCAAGATTTGAACCTGCCACACTCGACACTGGGACATTTTTGCCATAAACTGCACAACTCAACAAAATGGCTCGACAAACATCTAACACAAATAATGTTTGTCATGCCACGGAAAATGTTCCCGTTTCAAATTCGCCACTTTCCTCTTGTCTCATGGTCATTATTTTACGACACATTACTATATACTTCTAATTTCAGGCTAACTGTATCCTCAGAAACACAGATGTATTTTCAATATTATAATTGGTTATCTTTAAAAGGCATATGTATGTGGATGTACACACATCCTGTCCCTGATTTAATGCATATTTCGTGTCGGACATCATGTTCAGATTACCCTCAGCTTAGCCATATTAAACTAAAAATTGACACTACTACCTCTATAGATTAGTGTATCCCTAGTGTCTCACATGCAATGTGGTTTAATATTGAAACATAATATTGTTTGTTTAGCATCATAACGTACAGACATGATCAGTTCAGCTCAATGGTGCGTAGATATATGAAGTGTGAAACAAAGGTTTTTTGTAATCCTTGTGGTAAATATGATTTTATTATTAATGTATGGTAGATGCACATGATTAGAAAAAGTATACGTAAGTTGCACAGTGTCTACTATTTTCGTCTACAAAGACGTACATGTGCATCATATTGTATGTATTCATAGATGTTTTAGCATCGGCTGATATTGTGACGGACGTTCACCTCATGTCAGACATATTGTTTAATTACGAACTAACTAATAAACATTTATCTCTTAGGCCACGATGAATTCATCTGCTTGTGAGCTTTCATTATAAAGACAACTAATTATATTGATAGTCACAACCGTTTTTGTTGAAAGTGAGTGACGAACATCATATCTTCTGTGGTAATGATGGTGTTTTTTGTCTTCAAATTGTTACTCTTATAATATAAAACCCACAATATGCATATATGTTGTGTAAACAAACTCGTATCAACTTTATGTATTATGTTGTTGTTATCAGTACTGGTATTAGAACACATTTTAATTTGTTCACCAACATTTTGAATGGGAACATTTTTGTTGGCCTGGCCCATTTATTTTCCAACACACGTAGTAATCACTGAACAATGTATTTTCAATTGTTACTAATAAATTTATAACATCTGATAAAAATGTATAATACAATACATAGAAACAATGCGAACAAACAAATAAACCCACTTTTCTATGGACTAAGCTGCCAACTGTACTTTGAACATTTCTTCCGTGGAATCACGTTCAGTCAAAATGGTTGTCCAACACTCACGTAGTTTGTCTATTTTGTTAAAAAAATTTGAAAATAAAAGACGTGCACTTGTATCCTAGTAGTAATAGCCAAGTATGTAATGACCGTTACATGTTACACTGGCACATGTTGTAGTATTTATCAATATGCAACATTATCTTTAGTTGTTCTGTTTTCCTTATGTCAAATGACACCTTAACAATGGACATCGTATACGTCAACGAATATACTCACACAAGCATTATGCTAATACTTTTGTGTTGTGTTATTTTAAATAGACACTGTAGAATTTGGATGCTACAAATATGTTTTCGCATTATATCTGGTCACAATATGTCAGCGACATACTTGCATAATTACGAGATGATATATCAAAACATAAATGTTAATCTACATAGGAACATAGGGACCTAAGTAGCCACAAGATTAGTTATAATTCATTGCAGCATTCATAATAATAATAATAAGACAAAACATGAATGGCACCAAGCAAGACAAAACATGAATGGCACCAAGCAAGACAAAATAGAGATCAGGAAATGGGAGACACTGGTGCCATACTGCTTATAGTACAGAAGTAACTGTACTAAGTATAAGCTCGGGACATGGCATCGGTGTCTTTAGAAGATTTGTAACATCCTGATCCCTCACATTTGACCAACTACGGGTTGGTAGCGACACCTCAAAGGAGAATGATATCGACCCCTATGCCCCGGCGTTCCAAACCGGTGTGGTCATCCATACCACGCAATATGTAATCCTATCAATGTTGGCGCACATCAAGTCACAACCAGTATAGACAATTTACCTGCTTTTACACCCTAGCAGACACAGACAGGCTAAATTGTGGTGTGAACTTCGACTTTAATAAATAAAATGTTACATATTTATATCTAGTAAAGTATGATATTAAAATGTTGGCTATATGTTATAGATGAATGATAATAATGCTGCTTTTGGGGGTTGGCACCATTCATCAAAAAACAAAACGTAGAGAAACACTATGTGGTACATTAATTCCATGTTATTCATTTACTTTTCAGGTTTTGAAAATGGCCTAGTAACATTTAAATTTATTTTTGCAAGACAAAAGAGAGAATCAGGAAGTGGGAGACACTGGAGTCGTACTGCCTATGATACAGAGCTAACTGTACCAATGATCGGCTCGGGATCTCGCTTCGGTTGCTCCTAACAACACTACCCTGGAGAGTAGTGTCACAGCCTTATCTCTCACAGCTGACCCACACCGTGTGGAAGTACCCTGCAGGGGAGGGATAAATCGGATCCCGGGCCGTCCAGCTTTCCCATAACTGGTTTGATATATCCCTATATATTGAGCACGTCAAGCTGCAATTAACATATAACATTTACCTGCTTTTAAACCCTGCCAGACACAAACCGGCGGATTTGTGGTGTGAACTTCAACTTTAATTAATCCTGCATATCTACACTTAGTGAAGTTATTGATTCGTAAGTACGGTACTAAAACGTTGTTCATATGTTACGTTACATGATATGATGCAGTAAACGTATGCATACGCGGCGTAAATAATATTACTAATCTATTATATGCATTCTGATCTATGCTCTGTGACGGAAGTGCATGAACACTTCCAAGATGGCGGAGAGAGTGCCAGCGCCGATTGATCGATTGTTTATTTTAGATCAACAATGTTAAGACATTGTTATCATGCGTGAAACACATACGTGTATATAATCACAATATCATGGAAATAGTATTACTATTACATGTATTCTGATCTATGCAGATTCATGGACAGTCTTGTTATTAGAATAGGTGAATCACAAGATGGCGCACACAATGTCGGCGCCGATTAATTGTTTGTATGATCAACAGTGTGAAGAAATTGTTATCATGTATGCAACACAAACGTGCATGTATACGCAATAACATGACAATAAATACTATAGATAATAGGTTTTCATATACACATTATATGCTTGATCAAGTGTTTTAAATGCTACAACGATCCAGTGGCCCCGTGCCATACGTATCATAAAAACGGTTCAACCACAGTACAGTACAGTGCAGTACAGTACAGTACAGTATAGTACAGTACAGTACAGTAATGACGATGAATTGGAAACGGGGAGTGTTAATGTGAGAACATATGTTTCTAATTATAAATGATTGCGTCTTAAATAGCCGCGGTTGGCTATGGCCAGTTTAATCCCCCGTGGTGCGTTTCGTTAATAAATGTTTCAACTATTACATATAATTGTGTGGTAAGTAACGATACAATACGATTTATTTCTAATACTTTGATAATTGCATAATAACCTAATTAATCGAACACGCGTATGTATATATATACTGAGACTGGCAAGATGTTCAATAGACATCACAATATAGTGCGTGTGTATAAATCTGTCTGGCTGTCTGTATGTATATGTGTTTCTGTCTGACTGTCTGTCTATGCGTCTGAATGACTATGTGTCTGCTTTGTCCTTAAGCTCGCGCGTGTTGATCTAAATATCACGACATCTACTAACCAACTTTCCACAGTGCGTGGTTCTGCGCCAACCATCCGCGAAATGCAAACCCTGCTAGACGTCTGTTTTGTCCGACTACCTGGCGATGTTACAATACGCACTAATCCCAGTTTATCTGGAACTGCTTCACCTGAAGAACGATTTTGCTTTGCACAAACATGGCAACTGCGCTCCTTCTACATTAGTACTGGCGGCTGTTTAACACTGGTCGGTCAACATACAACTGCCACGCCTTTACAAATTGCCAGGTGCATTGACAGAAGCGTCCGCTCGGCAGAGTTTGTTACGTAATAGAAGCTAAATTGGATAACTCCGTTTTGGCAAGCGTGTAACATTGGTTGGCTCCATCCCTATAGTATGTTACGCTAAATTTATATTTTGATAACCCCACCCGTTTGTAATGCTTCATAACACTGACCTGCTTATCCCCTAAAAGGACATTCTTTAAAAAAAAAGACCCTAGGGCTATCTATCATGGTACATAAGAACTAGAATAAAGAATACAGTACAAGATCAAATGATAAAATACTAGAATAAAGTACATGTTTAACTAACAATAAACAATAATACATAAATTTTTCAAGTTTAGACCTACTTTTAGTAGGTATGATTTCTGAGAGGGGGAGGGGCGCAGGCGACAGCTGTGCGAGTGGTCGGGCCAGACTGTCAAACGGAGCTCGAGTCTTTCGAAACCTATTTCGGTTTCTAAAATTGGGCAGTCTCGTTCACCCTACTTTGCCTGTTTGTTTCGTAAGAGACCACACATGTGGTATACTTTATAACATGGGCGTTGCATTACCTACTGCAAGAACCGTTGGTCACGAAGTGAGAGATGTGAAACAATGATACAGATTTTCATACAATGAAAATTACCTTTCAATAGTCAAATTAATAACATATCGGATGTGACCGAAAATTGATTTTTTTGTTAAAAAAGCTAATTATTCATATCGTTCTCAAAACCTACAATTTTATTGGTAAAAAATACGTCAACAGAAAAGAAATATGCATGTTCTGAATTGAGTCCAAGCAAATTTTAGATACCAAAAAGATGAAAACGTCGCCTTTCTGTTAAGCACCAATTTTGCATCAGTAAGAACATCAGTTATGTTAAACAACTGCTGGAGCTGAACAAGAATCAAAATTCCATCATGAAATCCTACATGGAAGTCAAATGCCTCACACTACTCTACTCACGGAGCGCAAGAAGCCAGCTTCATTGTTAATAGAACAAACATGAAAACAACAAAATGTTCACACCAACCTGTAACACATTCTATTAGCATTGTCAAAACTAAATGTCAAAGGGTTTGTGTCAACTCAAACACAATGTGTGGCATTGGTACTGTGCACCATCCACCAGGGGTACTAATCACCCGAGACGCATCGCATAGAAATAGTTTCAGTTATGTTTTATAAATGAATTGAACCGGGGTAAACCATGTGATTGTGTGCATGGACGACTGTCCGTGTTCACAAGATATTATTCTTTGTTATTCAAGTTTAGACAATACAGCATCCAATTTCTCTCCGTGACATTTTACATCATCGGGAGTTAAAATGACATTTGTTTTCCGATCGATGTGTTCGGTACAGTTTTGGTTCGCTGCAAGTTGGTCACAGGCACGTACATACAAGCACAGGCACGCATGGGCATGCACGGGAACGCACGGGCACGCACGGGCACGCACGGGCACGCACGGGCACGCACGGGCACGCACGGGCACGCACGGGCACGCACGGTCACTCACGGGCACGCACGGGCACGCACAGATAGGCGCAGGCCCGCGCATGCACGCACAGACACCTACAGTTGTGCAGAGACGCGCACCGATATGAGCAGACACGCGCAGACTCGTGCACACAAGCAAGCATTCGCGCGCGCGCGCGCACACACACAAATATTGACATCATGTTATGACCTTGGATATACAACACGAAGTAATTCGCAACAGTGATTTACCCATTGTGACATTCGTTGACAAAAGTCCGCATCCTTAGAGTGTGCTTTCTGTACGATTCTCTTGTTGACTGCTTGACAGCTGCTTAACAGCCCTGCATTGTTTAAATGTTGTACTGTATGAAACGGGTTATTTACCATCAAGTAGTGTTCGATGGCGGGAAATCCACGTACAACCCACTAACTAAAATCGGGAAGAACGACGAGGTTGGTTCTCTTCGATACCAAATGGCGTTATACATGTGCGCACGACACGTGAATCGTTTGCGCAGGTGTGTGATCGATTCTTCGTGAATAGCTCGTATGTTGCTTGTGTTTGTAAGCAAAACCCTGCTATTGGCTGGGGAGGGGGCACAGTCTGTTGCAATTCATGGACATACATAATTATTTGTAATGTTCCAATCTTTACAATGTTGACTCTTTCCAGCAGAACGAGCATTGTAGATTCCATAGTCGAAGTACGGTTGACGTAGTGCTCAGGTATCGGTGGCTGTGTGCCAAGGCACAGAAATATCGCTTCGCAGTCGAGATTCTTAGCATAGACATGAGCCGCGCATTTAATACATCAGACGAGACAAGCTGATGGAGATACTTCCAACCGTCCTTGAAGAGTTGGAAATTGGAATGATGAGACTTTTTTGTAAACACATCAATCGCACCTTGCACGTCATTCCGTGGCACAGAGTGTTCAAACACAGTCTAGAGTTACGACAATGATCGTCAGTTACATGTGATATTAATGACTATGTAATATAGCGATTTTACCTCAATTAAGTTTTTTATGGAGCGCAGTGGACTAACAATCGAGAGAACTCGGTTTCGAATCCTGTGCCGCCGTGTCGAACCTGGGAAAGTTCGTTCATTCTATGTTGCTCCAGTTCTCTCAGCTATATGACTGATTCCCTGGGCACAGACAGTGACGGATGTTTGTGTACGAATACTCTTCGCGCATTAACTGCAGAGTGGCTGGATGCTTCCCAGAGAAGTCTTGATGGTATTCGATTAAACAAGACTGTCAGAAGTAAGGTCAAGCGCTTTGAGCGGTCCAAAGGACTGATTACTGCGATATATAAGTACTTACTTTCTTGGGCTCTTGAGATTCACATATGTACATGTGTTGGCCTTATACGGAAGCGTTCATTATAATTATTGTGCGCAATGATAAAATGAATTTGTGAATTATGTTACATATACGGTCAATGCTCATGACAGAAGGACATTCATAAGGTAATGCAGATTACATGGGAGAGAACACGACAATTGTTCCTCAATTAAGCTTATCAGCTAGATTCATGTATTTATATGTAGACCTTATATCAAGGGGTCATTATAATTATTATACATAATGTTCCCTGTTAGATGTACTTGCGCTATGTTACATGCTCATGAGAGTAACATACTTATAATTACGCTGACCATAATCATGTTATATAGGAGACGAATCGGACAAGTAATTCGTGCATAGTTTGATACCAATAAGGACTTCATTGGAAACCTAATGCAATGTTAAACTATTTTAATGTCGATGTATGTTGTTTTGACCTCTAAATATAATTTATGCGTACCTACATACATGCATCTGGATTACTTGAGGTTTGCAGAAACATCATATTGCTCAATCTTTGTTCCGAAATTAAAATCATCACAAAATCGCAGGTAAAAGCTATTGATGGGGCTCCAATATAAACTTGCGTAATTTTGACAATGTTCCCTAATTTGTTGAGCTATATACTTTTGATATATTATCTAGGATATATGCTTGCTTTCAAAACTGTAAGATTTGCTTATGTTGCAATTTGTTCCAACATGACCCTAGTTTGGTCATAAAAGTCGTAGACTAACCACCCCTATCGGTGGATGAGTGTCCGTCAATCGTGACAACAATAGGCACCCATCAAGGTGCCACAAGACAGCCTCAGCCAAGTGCTGTTTATAATCTACATCGAGGAGCTTACCTTCAAAACACTACTGTTAAGTTCCAAACACTATCCCAACGTACTCTTAATGTCAAAACATTACCGTTATTATAGTTTACCACCCAAGTAAACAAGTTACCTTTAGTAATCATTCTATACACTAAGGTCGAGTTCGTAATCGTTGGAACCAATTAGGCAACGGGAATAAATAGTTAGTGTGAAATGTCATAACATATTAATGCATAGATGCGGGAGTGGAGGGCAGGGGGCAGTTGCCCCCTGGAATTTCTCAGGGACAGACATATACTTCTACCCCCCCCCCATTAAATGTGAACGTGAATGTTTGTTTTTGTGGCGAGCGTCAATGGCGGGTGGAAATGTAAATGTTCTGCCACGCCCCGGCTTCCGATGTCACAATCGAGCCAACCGAGACAGCAACAAGGTGAAGGAAGATGTGAACAATGGCGGCGGCGACAATATGAATTTCGTTACCGCGTTACTGTATTAATGTCATTATTACAATTAGCTAAGGTTTGAGTTAGTTATGGTTGACGTTAGTCATAGCGTAAGCGTTGGAACCAATCAGATCACGGGAATAAATAGTTATTTTGATAATCAGACGAGGGGAATAAATAATTATTCATAACACCTACGTCATCCATGAGAATCGTTGTCATTTACCGCCAGCCGCCATCAGTGAAAAATGGCTTGTCAACAACTGTGTTTTTTAAGAATGGGACCGTTTCATCGACGACCATGCCATAAAACCTGGACCTCTGATTATCATGGGAGATTTGAGCTTTCATATTGACAACGCTGCAAATGTTGATGCACGGCGACTGATCAATTCTGTGAATGTCCCAGGAATGGTGTTGCATGTTCGCGGGCCAACCCACAGGAAAGGACACACGTTGGATGTACTCATGATCCGCAGCACGGACGAACACCTTGTTCGAAATGTTACCGTTACGGACATGGGCCTTTCTGGCCACTTTTTCGGTGAGTTTCAACATAGACATTGTTCAACATCGCACTGGTTTGATGAAAATCAAATATCGCAAGTTATGCACCATTGATGCATTGTCTTTTCGACAAGACATTCCAATGTTCCGCTCGGATGATCTTGACTTGCTGAACGTAGAAGAACTGGTTGATCAATACGATCATATGCTGGTCAACTTAGTTGATTCGCAAGCGCCAATGCAAAAAAGGCATGTCCAATTACGGCAAGATGCAGCGTGGTATACCGACGACTTACTGACTGCGAAACGAGAGAAACGGCAGAGAGAAAGAACCTGGAGAAAATCCAAACTAAAGGTGCATAGACAATAGTACGCTGATCACTGCAAGAGAGTGAATGCACTATTTACCCAAACAAAATCTGCCTGCTATTCCAGCATAATCCGTGATACAGGCAAGAACCAACAACGACTGTTCCGAATTGTAAACTGTCTACTGCATCGCAAAGTGGGCACTGTACTCCCTACCCACACGTCAGAAGCTGAAATGACGAGTATATTTTCAAACTACTTTTTTGAAAAGATCAGCAACATTTGTTGTGAGGTGTCTACCAGCTCTGACAGAGGAAATGGTGACACAAAAATAGTTAATGTGAAATGTCCTTATTAATTAGGTTTATTATTATAAGGTATTATTTTAGTTAGCTATGGTTGGAGTTGGAGTAATCATTGGAACAAGTCAGACGACGAGAATGAAAAGTTAGCGATTTTTGTGTTATTCATTAAAAGATTACTATTATTATAAGCAGTTCGTTCACAGAAATGCTAATTAATTTTGCTTTTGTAAAATAATCCAACTATTGAATTATTTTGTCCGGGTCCGGTAAAATTCGGCAAAAATTTCCAAAGTGGTTCTTCGAGAAATATAACAAATGTAAAAGTATTCTCTTTTGTTATTAAACTGACTAATTTAAATATCATCTAACCTTCTTCACGATTGACAACATTAATTCACGAAGTATGTTCAATAATTTGTGTTAACAAAGGATGGTCAGTAATCTAAATTAACGATGGAAAATACAATTCGGAGTTTTTTCTTCATCTTGTTGCAGTTTTAGTGCACCTCTTTTTGTTGACGCTACAACGTTCGGTTGGTGTAGGAATTGCGACATTTTAACGCTCGGCTGCGCAGCAGAACATCGCTACACGGCTGTGGCTTCAGTAGCTATTACATATTTTCGAATCGACTCCGAGTGTATAGGCCTGTGTGTCTGACGTACCTGCTTAGCTACATATACGTACGTACATGCGTGCTTGCGTGGGTGCGTGCGAGTGTGCGAGCGTGCGTGCGTGCGTGCGTGCGTGTGCGGGCGAAGGAGATTGTGTGCTGTCATTTCTGCACGTAGACTCGACAGATGAATTACTGCTGAAAACGTTTTCACATATACACCATACAAAGGAGAATATTTCATATACATTGGCTGGTATTTTTAACGTTTATTAAAGTTGCTCTTAAACAAAGTATAGTCATACTGTAAAGTTGTCTGTCCCCTCCGTCTTCCTTCCTTCCTTCCTTCCTTCCTTCCTTCCTTCCTTCCATTGGGCGGTACGCAAATGGCTTAAGAACACCTGAGCCTTACCTCGGGTATGTCGCTCGCCAAGCCGTGTGCATCATCGTGCTGTGGTGATGCATTGTCCCCTCACGACTAAGGGTCTATTTGTTTGTCAATGAAATTGAACAAACAAGCGTTCCAGGTTCGTCACGAATATATATGTTTTATTCATCAGTAGAAACTTCAGACACGATGTCCGTACAACGTTTACACGTTCAACTCTATTTTACATTTAAAGTGTCCGTGTTTTTTGAAGATCGAAAGATAAAAGCAATATATAAACCACCGTGGTTTATATTTGCTGAAATTTTGATAAGTCTAAACTGTGGGACAATTTTTCCTAGTTTTCCGTGGAGAGCGTCAACGTGTCTCTCCGTCTGTGTTCATTGCCGCCCTCCCCGTAATTCCAAAAATAGTTCCCTTTTAAACATACTGGCTTGGCCTCAAGCCAAATCCGGGAATTGTCTTTAAACCGTAAGGTATCGAAACGCATAGTATGACATTTGTAGAATGATGGCTCTACGCATGCTTTTTTTTAATGCTGTCATACTATGGTGATAAGGGTGCTCACTCACGTGAGGGGGTCTGCATTTACTTGCATAATTTCATCTTTCCGGTTCGATCTTAAAACCAGGACATGGTCAAGAAGTGAATCTAAGGTCAGGCCAATGTCTGCACCAAATTCCAGTCATGACTCTTAACTGTCAACTACATTCTGTTCCGGTAGACACCAAGAACTACGCCTATACAGACGCGAAAATAAACAAATCGTTCAAACCTTGTTGCTTTAGAAACACGCCCACAGTGACGGCAACCATATGCTTGCCTTGTGTAGCATTCTTTTATATAATGCTTTTATATAACGCGAATCTGGATTTTCTATTCTAGTCTCTCTCTGATAACTAATAATAATAGTAATTAACTAAATTAGCCACTGCATGTCTGTTACAATACGTAAAGTGTTCGAGAAACATTGGTATAAACGTAGTGTGACGCTGCTTGATTAGGTAGTATCAATTCCATTGACTGGTTTGACTCTATAGTCTATATTTGAAAGTGAAATACATGCATTTTACATAGGTATAGAGTACCATCATTGTTTTTAATTTTTTTTATTTCACTAAAGAATAACAGCTGACCTTGAATGCTTTTCTAACAGAATACATGTTGAGCAATCTCAAAAAGTGCGCCAGAAGTTTATCTGTGCAAACAATCATGGGCAGTGTGGGTCAATAAAAGCACTAGGTAAAACATAAATGCATAAAGTACTGGCTACTACGTGTGTGTGTTGTCCAGCAAGGGTGGTGACTTCTGAAGGTGATAGCAAATTATTATGTGTAGGGATTTCATTAATTGTTTTGGCAGTCTGCATTATATGCATGTATCTTTACTATAAAAAAACTTCCTGTTGTGTTAAAACATAGTCCCCTGAAAATTGTGATATTTTAAATTTGAGACCCTTTTTATGTGAACAGAGTGCACTAAACCAGGCATATCAACAGGTTCTGTGGTAGAATGTATTGGACGTGAAATGACGCATATCTGGAAGAGTGTAGTTGGCGGAGTGATTTTTTGCAATTTTTTCCACGTAGCACACGTGGGTGCAGAAAAATGTGGTTATTTTGGTCAATATCGATGGCACAGTGTGTGCATGCGTTTTAAAAGAGCTGGAGGTATTTGATTTTGACGAAATTTCATCAGTATATCAATGACATGATACCAGTTGCTGTGAATGAATTTCAGATTTTTGTCAGGTGCAGTTTTCTTATAATCTCACAGAACGTTAACATGGTCGCCATCGGGAAATCTAACAGTAACAGTGGGACTAGCGAATTTCCCCAAGAATAGTTAAATCATTATTTACACCCAGCATACGTATTTATTTGAAGTTTAAAATGACAAAGAAGTTTCCCAAAAAGCGCGATAAGGCGCAAGCAAATTAAACGGAACGTAAAGAAGAAAATGACGACTTCGACAGAACCCACTTCAGAAAATGATCGTTTCGTTTCGTAACAGCGGGATGGAGGGTCTGTGCCTGTGCTATGGGGACCCGGAAGATGGCGCGTATAGCGAGAACGAAGAGGCATTACATCTAGGAGTCAGTATATTGAATTATATGTGTCTAAACCTGTAATGACTATTGGGCTATATGAGCATTTGTATAGATTCTAGAATCCGGATCCACCTCGATTTGCCGTCATAACTTGAGTTTTGCCTAACTATGAGTATGAAGTTTGATACCTCGGAGGCTGAGCGTTAATTCCATCATTAGGGAGGTCGGTGAAAATGCAATAATTAATCAGAATTGGCAAAATGATACACCATTGGAAAGGTCTATTTAAGAGATAGACAGCCATTCCAGTTTTAACTATCTGTGATAAAAAATGGCGAAGTTATGGACAATTATGTAAAGGTCATTGAATAAATTTGTGTGACAGTTTTTTTGATCTGAAGGAAATGTGAAAATATAATCTTGTACAATATAAAAATCTTAACTAAGACTTGATATTTTATGTATTTCCTTTAAATATCATTTATAAAAGGAATTTTACATAAAATTATGTTAATTAACTAAACAACTAACCTTTCGGAAAAGCTTACAAAAGTATCTCCAGGTCCCCCACTTTCAAATCGTCATCCAGCATACGTGTACACAATACATCTGGCTCGTTGTCATACACCACACTGAACCAGCTTGGAAAGCCTGCTACCCATAGGTTGGAGGTTATGCTTTAATGGTTTCCATTATGTGGATATCAACAAAATGTTACATGTTTTAGAAGTGGCAGGTATACCAACAAAATCATGTGGACGTTAATGAGTACGTGCATGTCAGGTAGGCAAAGTTAGTAAAGTGTGTGTGAGAGTATAAGCACAGCCAAATATTGCATGCATTGATGTAAACATTCTGCTTTGGCCTTGCACCATATAATTATGTAAACATATGTAGGTGTGTGTGTGTGTCCACATGTTTGCGTGTGTGTGTGTGAACTTAGTAAAGTGAGAAGGATAGCCAACTACTGCAAGCAACAATAATAAGCATTCCGCTGCACAGCATGAACGTACAACATTATATATATATATATACACATTATATATATATATATACATATGTATATATATATATATATTAATATTGCTATGCAACTTTGAATTATCTGATGTAATGTTGTATCTACAAAGATCCGTTTGCAGAGAACAGCGATGGCTGGAAGTAGGATATGAAGAATCACTTCTGCATCTACATCAGAAAGTGTTGTCAGCATTTCAAACACCTTGTCCTTCTTGATGCAAGTAGCGTCTTCAATGATAGGCGTACTCGTCCCACTCATTAACTCATTGATGTTTCTGCATGACTCCTGGCAGAATGACACGAGTTGCTGGTAGTGAGTGTTCATGTCCAAGATGTGAACACTCTTGTCTTCGATCATGCAACAGAGGGGGACAGGTGATCAGCTTCCTGATGAGTCCAAGTGCTTTACATCCAGTGAGAAACTGTAGCGTTTCTAACTCGTTTAGAACGGATTTCAACAACCTGTTTGACGCACCTTGTTTATTCATAAAGCACCGCATTTAATTGCTTAGAAAGAATGTCCTTGCAGCATTCGAAAATAAAATGTTGAAAAAGCATGCATACCCATCAGCGCTGAAACAAAATGTTGCACCGTACCACCACCAGGAAATGTTAAATCATGTTATATATTCATATACAAATAGTTCTAGGAAGATACAGTAAAAAAACAACCCCAAAAAGCACCACCAAGCCAATGTTTATACATGCAGTTAGTTACAGCAAGATCAATGCAGTGTAATTAGAAGTACATCACATGTCTGATTTATGGAGCGGGTTGTCATTCATTTGTTGTTATTAATTGTCATACATTTGTGTATGATTACAACATGAAAATAAACTTTAAATATTCATATAACATCCGCAATTTAATATATGATAGCATGTCTGTGCATATGTAAACACGAATAACAAATGCATGGCTAAAACACAACTTCAGAATAAAAGATTGCAATAAATTGAATAATATGTACGCCGGGTATGTGAGCGATAATAGAAGAAATTCGTTGCCGGACATGGGGTACTTCTACGTTCGAGCTTGGGGCAAAAATGGGCAAAGGTGTATCTCTGCCAAATTTGCATTAATATTACGTTTATACATTACTAAATCGCGTACATGTAGTTTGCCAGAGTTTCCGCAAGTTGTTCATACCTTAGATCCTCTCTAAATATGGTCAATGTTCACCATATCATATTTTTCTTAATTTTATATCAATTCATACAAGAAACACGCCAAAAGAAAGAGTATCATTTTGCGATTTCAACCATACCGCCAAACATAACATGGCGGGTAATAACGCGAACACATGATTTTATGAAAACACCACCCTTCCGCGAAATTAAATATGGCTGCGCCCGCAACGAAATGAAATTTCTGCGGGTGTCGTTGTTTCATCACGAGTATCTGTATGAAGCATTACGAGTTCACAAAAGCAGGTATTTTTATCACAAAGAAGACGTATTTATGTTTCTTTTGATATAAAATATATGATCAGTCTTTATAAATCAAGGGACTTACAATTTTTTAAACATAGGTGATTTAACATTGCGTCCCAATGCAAACGCGTTTGCGTGATTTCTTCCGACCTCCCTACCATCATTCAACATCATCCCAGGCATATTAAAGTCTGTCTTTTGCCATAAGTTCTGGTGTAACGCCCTCCCCGGGAATGTGTTGGTAGCCCCAACAATCCAGGCCTTCATTTACGTGAATGGTTTGTTTCATGCTTCTAAGGCTAAGCCATGGCCTGTGCTTTTATTTACACATCGTTAAAATGGTTCATACTTTAAGTTTATTCGCACTTTATACTTTTTTAACACCTTCACATCTGGCACAGCACAGTTGTTGACACACACAAATCGGCATTAAAATACAGACTTATGGACTATGCCGATCAATCAAGTAGAAGTATAAGCCGTTGGTTTCTTCTGTCTCAGTATCTGGTGTTTAGGCCAGGGGAAGTAAAAAGTCACCCGCAGGGAAACAGAACGTTGGAAACAACTGTCATTAGGACTGTTAGTCGTATGTCATTATGTACCCTTAATATTTGATGTGCAGTCGTCAAGGTTATCCCCCATCTTAGGTATACACAAACAAATGTTGTGTATTGTCTACAATGGGAGAATGGGACCCAAACGATTGCTGTGGTATTTTGATGCATAATGCCAACTCTAAGCCCTGACAGTAACATGCAAGTTCTTTAGGTGACCGGCCAAAGATGTGTAGCTGAAAAAAACAGTGAACTGTTTCCCTCGTTTTAATGCAATATAGATGCTGACATGCCTTCTTACAATTGTTGTGTATAGCCCACCAAGGGCATTGCTGGATTATGAGATTGGATGTCACTAGATCTGGGATCTCATTCTCTAAAAGTCCCATCTCTTGGCATTAATGTCCGAAAATGGAGCCTGCCAATTACTAGTTTTTGAACATCTGTTAATCTAGATGTGTCTCTAGATGCATGACATATGTGATAAGCTGTACGGGCAGTTTTAGTAGTCCGGATTGCCATAAGCCCATTATGTAGGATGCATTTTTGGATGGAGAAGAAGCATGAGCTCGTCTTTCACCAATACTGGGTAGTAAACATGTATCTAGTGCACCAGCATTGGAACCGGGGGGGGGGGGGGGGCTGAGGGTTGAGAAAGGGGAGTCTGACTTCCCCAAATACCTGGGTATTAAGTGTTTTTGTAATAAAATGTAGTAAAATTAGAATGTAATCCTCCCTTCTCCCCATCTTCCGTTGTCATGTCTGACAGCACGGAAAAGTTCAGGAGATGGCAGGCAAAAATGATATGTTATTGTGAACATTTTTAACAAACCACTCCTGACTCCCATCTTCGAATGTCGTGTCTGACAGTGTTGAGTGATTGAGTGAGTGAAAGCCAAAATTTATGTCACAGCAAAAAATGCACAACGTAATCATGTCTGACCGAACCGACAGCGGCGTGCCAAGTTCCTATGCCAATGTAATGTATGTGCTACTTTGTTACATGACAGATGTGTCCGACTGGTGATGTTGAGGGGTTTGATGAAGATGACCAAGTGTCGGAGAAGAAGTTCGCTTGAACTCTTATTATGGAACGCAACCGCAAGAAGAAGTCTGGCAGTTTCCAGTCAATGGGTATGACAGATTACACACACTCACACACAGAAGACAGTTTCCGAGAGTATACATGTATAAATTATGTTTGTTGTGACATAAATTTTCGCGCTAATGCAATATACTTCTCAAACTTTTAAAGTTTGCGGCACATATTATAGCTTGATCCTCGCGGCACACTGAGTCGTGTGTTTCAAAATGCCCGTTATGGTGTCGGATGGAATTGACAAATTCATGGTCTTATACCACTATTCTCACTCTTGATAAAGAGTGTTTGTTGGTTGGGATAGATAGGGCTAGAGGACCTCTCGTTGTAACACCTGTAACCAGATATATGAGAATTAACCTCCTTTGTCCTGACAGCCCTTTTAATAGTTTTGGTGTTGGATTCTGATGAAAATCAAGATTCCCACTTTGTTGTATTTGATTCATTATTTCATCAAAGTGACACAAGAGAATGCTAAAAACAGACTGTCATCAAAGGGAATAAAAACATGTATGGCTTGAATTCATATTATATTACATCCTGCTATCTATTTCCATGTCCACCAAGCCAAAAAAAAGAAAAAAAATCAATGAATTAGAAATTCCACATTAATTTTAATGCAGTGCATCCAGACATTTCCGAATATGCATATTTTTGGTGCGCTTTTCGAGATGCCGAGATGTGACGTCACATATGATCCATAGTCGCATCAGGCCGACCCTTTCCATGCATTCAGAGCATGTTTACAAGGATAGCTTTCGGATCGAAACGAACGTCAAAATGAGTTATGCGATATTCCGATGTAATACAAACAAGCAGTTATCTTACGGTTTCACATGAATCCAATTTTATTCAAAACAATGAATGCGAATGAGCCTACAAGTCGACTAGGTTTCGCCGAGCTTGGGCTCGTTTTTAGAATAATTATATCGGATGCAACCAACGGGAGATAATCTACCCCAATAAACATACATAACAAACATATTGTATCCAGCTACAGAAAGTAACGTGTATAAGTGTAAAATATCGACATATGAAGGAGGAGTTGTACAATTTATCATAACAACTTAAATCAGTCAGCAAATTTCTGTCGGTCCTGCTAGCTCAGTTGGTAAAGGCGTTGGTTCCTTGGCATTTATTTTGTAATCGGTCAACGCCGGTTCAATCCCGACACCAAACCATTGATTTTTTGTTTACACTTTTTTTGTTTATGTTTTCACCAAGTAATATAAACCAAATAATTTGTTATACTATGATGCAGTTTGTAAATATTTTTTATAGTAATTATTTATTCGCCACAAAAAAATTAAACATGGGAATTATATAATGATGTTTCTAAATTTTATTGAGCCAAAAAAATGTAATGTTATGGATTCATAATTTATTAACTGTATGTATATATATATATTGTACGGTAATATATTGTAATTATATATGTGAAAACAAATGATGATAAATTAAATTTAGAAACATCGTTATATATAATTACCATATTTTAATTTTTGTGGCGAATAAATAATTACTAAAAAGATATTTACAAACAGTGCATCATAGTATGAAAAATGATTTGGTTTTGTATTACTTGGTGAAAACATAAACAAAAAAAGTCATGACAAACTGAAGGAACAAGTTGAACAGGATAGGTGAGAGCAGGCAGCCTTACTCCTATTTCAACTTTGAACCAATCTGTCAACTGACCATTGATGGTAACAGCATATTCGACATTCTCGTACATGGCCTCAATCAGTGATGTCATTTTGGGATACACCCCAACAGATCTCAACATCTTCTACAATGCATCCTCCAAATGGTGTCAAATGCGGCCTTGATGTCCACAAAATTGAAATGTAGTGAGATCTGTAATAGTTTTAATGTGACTGGTTTTAATAGTTTCTAATAAATTGACAATTGATCTTCTTCCTTATATCTGCAATTTATGTGTTCTCTCTCTCAAGGATATCCCTGCAATACATTTCATGCATTTTCATCTCGTAAAAGGTGGTCATAGAAGTCACAAAGAAAATGTAGCATTACATATGGGTGTGTAATGGTTTAGTCGTCATCACATATCATGATGGGGAAACAAATGGAACATGTATTAATACACCTATTGTTGATAATTTTATGAGAACCGGGCATCGTGGCAGGTCGTGTCGTGGCAACCGTCACGTTGGTTGATCTCCAGCAGCTGTTGGTATGATTTGGAAGCCATGTTGCATCGCTGAAAATCTTAAGTCCCACTCGACATAGGTGGTGTGGTGGTTTGTTTGTTTGAACAGATACAAAAAACTATGTTTTTTTTGACTGAATTTTGAATAACAAAAATAGTTGAAGGACGAATGCATGAAGTGTTCGTCTGTGTCTGTAGCCTTGACCTTGACGCACGGATCAACGAACCAGCGCCTAAGGACGATGAACCTGAGGAATTCGTTGCCAAGACCAGCATCTTCCACACAAAGGGTGATGACAGGTGAGAGCATCCCTTGATCTTAATCACTTCTCATGGTCTTATTTTGAGTTGTCAAACTGGAAATAAATATAAGAAAATAATTTGCATATTTAAAAAAACTCTGGTGTAGGACTATTTGTACAAGCAAATGTTTAATTAATTTGGTCAACCCATTTACTTGTACTTTGTCCCACTGGCTGGATGAGCCGGTCAGTTGTGTCTCTACAAAATCCCCCGATATCAGTTATACCAATAGCTTCGCTGGCGAGTGATGTAATCTTCGAAATGGTAAATGACGGTTTGAAGTAATGTAAGTTGTCCACTAATCAGATGGGGACAGATTACATAACTTCCTTGGCAAGAAACCATTCAAAGTTACACTATCTTCATCAGTAATGTAAGTTGTCCACTGATCAGATGGGGGCGGTTTACGTAACTGCCATGGCAAGTAACCGTTCAAAGTTACACTATCTTCATCGGTAATGTAAATTGTCCACTGATCAGATGAGAACGGTTTACGTAACTTTAATGGCAAGTAACCGTTCAAAGTTACTTTATCTTGATCAGATATTTGGTAGGAATACTTTATGAAAATGTTCTGTGTGTGTGGTGTCATCTGGCAAGTAATGTCAAACTAACGACTTTGTTGCTTGTGTTTTGACATTACAAACTACCAAGATATTGCTTCCAGAGGATAGGTAATTTTGCTAATAATTGTAATTGTCTTTGAACTTGCATGTATTTGTATGATTATATATATTTTACAGAACCAGAACATATGAAAATGAGATAAAAACTCCTGCATCATCAGAGGCTGAACTACAGAAGGTATGTGCATGCATGTGTGACATGTTCAAAATTTTTGTTTTAAGCAAACTAACACATGACAAGCCTTGCCATGTAAAGGTAGCTAGCTGTCTGATGAAGATTGTCGATAGCAGACACAGCAAAAAAAGGTAAATTGACTGGAAAATAAGCAAGAAATATTACCAATTTGTACCTTGCAGTCCGATGAACCTCTTCACTCAAATGACTATTGATTTAATAGAAATATGCTTTTTTGTTTATTCCATTGTTTATAATGTTAATTATGTATACAAATATAGCAGTAAGCACTGGACTTAGATTACTAAATTTGGTATATAGTTTCTCCATACAACTCCAGTAAAAGCCACCAAGTAACTTATTTATTTGTCAAACACCTTTTCTAACAGCAAGTGTGTTTTTCCTTTAACAGATGCGGTAGCAGAAGGAATTTGAACATCCCGAACTACCTGAAGGGTGCAATACCCAAGGTAATTCTCACCTCAGTTCTTTGTTACTTACAATCAGCTCCTACACCTGGGACCAGTTTCATGAAACATTCGTACATATAAACCTTCGTTTGCAGGAACGTACGGCGACGTTTGACATAGATTTTGTTACTCATAACAGCCATAGAAATATGTCTGTAACTACCTTTCATATGAAGGATCGTATGTATGAATGCTTCAAGACACTGGCCACTTCTCTTCCCAGCTTCAGATATTGAAATTTGATTTTATTCAGAAAATATTAATGTTATTTTGTGAGCAGAAACTTGCCAAGTGATTTTTTTAAATGGTGGATTGCCCTGAAACTGTTGGCATGTTTGTCCAGCTTGAGTATACTATGAATACATATTTTATTGCACTAAAATCAGTATTGTTGTAGCATGTAGATGTTTATCAGGAAATCTGGTTTATGGTCATATTGTTGAGTGTGGATGTTGTGTAAAGGGAGACAACCAATGAACTAAAAAAATTTTTAGAAAGTACAGTCAATAATTTTTCACCATGTTTTTTATTTTATGTTTGATGGTAGTTATCTTTGAAGGGGAAGAAAATACACTCAATTTAAACAAGCCCTTGTACACTCAGTTCCAAATGTACATGCCTGAATAGCATGTATGCCCAAACCCCTCCCCGACTGGTTGCAACCACCCGATCATTCCACCAAAATCTGGGACGATTCAGTTAAGTGTTTGTTGGGGAGAAATATTCATGTTTTTCAAATTTAGCAGCAAGCCAATGTAGTGGGAATCTAAGGGAGGTAGCTTGAACAAATCTAAAATACTATACATTTTCATACTGTAAACTTACAGGACCACCATTAGAAGTTGGTGAGTTATCTATGTATTAACACGCTAACATTGGAGTCTTGTAAGTGTATCTCCTTCGAGACATCAAGGTCTACTCGCATCTTGCTATGTTCATATGTTGGCTTGAATGGCTTGTTTAGACCATTGGCCTCTGATCCACCAATTGACGATGCATTTGAGAAAATACAACGATAGGTTTCTTTAGAGTTATTTACTTTTATGTCTTTTATATGCATGACTTTCCGGATAGTCTTTTTCATTTGATTGAGTGGTGATTCACCAGATGACACCAATGTAAATTAGTTGTTTGTTGCTGCATCAGTGCGAGAGGGAGAGAGAGAGAGGGAGGGAGAATGAGAGAAAGAGAGAGAGAAGGAGGGAGGGACAGAGAGATGGATGGAATGAGAACGAGAGAGAGAGGTAGGGAGAGTAAGAGGGGAGTAGGGAAAGAGGGATTGAGTGACACAGAGAGAGAGAGGGAGGGATGGAAGGGGAGGGAGGAAGGGAGAGAGAGAGAGGGGGGAGTGAGAGAGAGGGAGGGAGGGAAGGAGGGAGGGAAGGAGGGAGGGAGGGAGGGAGGGAATAGAGGGATGGAGGGAGAGATGGATGGATGGAAGGAGAGCGAGAGAGAGGGAGGGAGAGTGAGTGGGGGGTAGGGAAAGAGGGATTGGGAGGAATGGATGGAGGGAAGAGATCACTATATTCATCTGTATTGCCTCCCAGCATGAAAAGAACAACAACAAGGGTCATGACCACCACTCCAAAGATGATAGTCCCAGTCTCCTCATCGCCACGGCCAATGGTACTGACCAGCCAATGACCCCTGATGATATGCCACTGACCTCTGACATCAATCACGTTGCCGAAAAGGTAATCTTGAAAGTACTACAAACTACTTCATTTGATTTTTCTTGCACAAACATGGCAGTAGGTTCTCTCTTTAGAAATTTAGGATCAACTTTTTACTCAGTCCTATTGTTACGGTAGAAAACTTCAGTTATATGACAGTTGTGCCTTTTTGCTATTGGCATGAACTTTGAACTGTACTGATGTAGTAGTTTTACTGACATTTGACATTGTTCCAAACTTACAAAATCCTTTATGAGCACCCATGCCTGCTGATTTTCTCTTCAGTGCTATATAGTGCTGAAGAGACAGGGGGGAGTGAGAGAGAGGGAGGGAGGGAGGGAGGTAGGGAGGGAGGGAGGGAGGGAGGGAGGGAGGGAGGGAGGGAGGGAGGGAGGGAGGGAGGGAGGGAGGGAGGGAGGGAATAAAGGAGGTAGGGAGGGAGGGTTGGAGGTAGAGGGAGGGAGAGAGACCGAGAGGGGGGAGGGAGGGAGGGAGGGAGGGAGGGAGGGAGAACGAGAGAGAGAGAAAGAAATAGAGAGATCACTATATTCATCTGTATTTGTTTCTCAGAAATAGCATGGTGAATTAGCAACACATAGAGGTGAGCCTGTAGCAACACTGCCAGTACATGACAGCCAACACATAGAGGTGAGCCTGTAGCAACACTGCCATGACAGCCAACACATAGAGGTGAGCCTGTAGCAAAACTGCCAGTACACGACAGCCAACACATAGAGGTGAGCCTGTAGTAACACAGCCAGTACACGACAGCCAACACATAGAGGTGAGCCTGTAGCAACACTGCAAGTACACGACAGCCAACACATAGAGGTGAGCCTGTAGCAACACTGCCAGTACATGACAGCCAACACATAGAGGTGAGCCTGTAGCAACACTGCAGTACGTGACAGCCAACACATATATATATATATATATTCATTCTGGTGATGGTACAGTAGCTTGTATTGCAAGAGAGCTTCAAATATAATCCTGTTAAGAGTTTTTCCCAGTTATCCCGGTTTTTACCACTACTTGGCGTTTTTCCCAGGACGGGTTTTACCGGTATTTACCGCCCGGTATTTACCAGGGTGGGAAAACGTGCCAACCTTAATACATTTTCGTACTGTAAACTTACAGGACCACTCTTAGAAGTTGGTGAGTTATCTATGTATTAACACGCTAACATTGGAGTCTTGTAAGTGTATCTCCTTCGAGACATCAAGGTCTACTCGCATCTTGCTATGTTCATATGTTGGCTTGAATGGCTTGTTTAGACCATTGGCCTTTGATCCACCAATTGACGATGCATTTGAGAAAATACAACGATAGGTTTCTTTAGAGTTATTTACTTTTATGTCTTTTATATGCATGACTTTCCGGATAGTCTTTTTCATTCAATTGAGTGGTGATTCACCAGATAACACCAATGTAAATTAGTGGTTTGTAGCTGCATCGGTGCGAGAGGGAGAGAGAGAGGGAGAATGAGAAAAAGAGAGAGGGAGTGAGAGAGAAGGAGGGAGGGACAGAGAGAGGGATGGAAGGAGAACGAGAGAGAGAGAGAGAGAAAGAGGTAGGGAGAGTGAGTGGGGGGTAGGGAAAGAGGGATTGAGAGACACACAGAGAGAGAGAGGGAGGGAAGGAGGGAGGGAGGGAGGGAGGAAGGAGATCACTATATTAATCTATATTGCCTCCCAGCATGAAAAGAAGAGCAACAAGGGTCACGACCACCACTCCAAAGATGATAGTCCCAGTCTCCTCATCGCCACGGCCAATGGTACTGACCAGCCAATGACCCCTGATGATATGCCACTGACCTCTGACATCAATCACGTTGCCGAAAAGGTAATCTTGAAAGTACTACAAACTACTTCATTTGATTTTTCTTGCACAAACATGGCAGTAGGTTCTCTCTTTAGAAATTTAGGATCAACTTTTTACTCAGTCCTATTGTTACGGTAGAAAACTTCAACTATATGACAGTTGTGCCTTTTTGCTATTGGCATGAACTTTGAACTGTACTGATGTAGTAGTTTTACTGACATTTGACATTGTTCCAAACTTCCAAAATCCTTTATGAGCACCCATGCCTGCTGATTTTCTCTTCAGTGCTATATAGTGCTGAAGAGACAGGGGGGAGTGAGAGAGAGGGAGGGAGGGAGGGAGGGAGTGAATAAAGGAGGGAGGGTTGGAGGTAGAGGGAGGGAGAGAGACCGAGAGGGGGGAGAGAGGGAGGGAGGGAGGGAGAATGAGAGAGAGATAAAGAAATAGAGAGATCACTATATTCATCTGTATTTGTTTCTCAGAAATAGCATGGTGAATTAGCAACACATAGAGGTGAGCCTGTAGCAACACTGCCAGTACATGACAGCCAACACATAGAGGTGAGCCTGTAGCAACACTGCAGGTACATGACAGCCAACACATAGAGGTGAGCCTGTAGCATCACTGCCAGTACATGACAGCCAACACATAGAGGTGAGCCTGTAGCAACACTGCCAGTACACGACAGCCAACACATAGAGGTGAGCCTGTAGCAACACTGCCAGTACACGACAGCCAACACATAGAGGTGAGCCTGTAGCAACACTGCAGGTACATGACAGCCAACATATAGAGGTGAGCATGTAGCATCACTGCCAGTACATGACAGCCAACACATAGAGGTGAACCTGTAGCAACACTGCCAGTACACGACAGCCAACACATAGAGGTGAGCCTGTAGCAACACTGCAGGTACATGACAGCCAACACAAAGAGATGAGCCTGTAGCAACACTGCCATGACAGCCAACACATAGAGGTGAGCCTGTAGCAAAACTGCCAGTACACGACAGCCAACACATAGAGGTGAGCCTGTAGCAACACTGCCAGTACACGACAGCCAACACATAGAGGTGAGCCTGTAGCAACACTGCAAGTACACGACAGCCAACACATAGAGGTGAGCCTGTAGCAACACTGCCAGTACATGACAGCCAACACATAGAGGTGAGCCTGTAGCAACACTGCAGTACGTGACAGCCAACACATATATATATATATTCATTCTGGTGATGGTACAGTAGCTTGTATTGCAAGAGAGCTTCAAATATAATCCTTTTAAGAGTTTTTCCCAGTTATCCCGGTTTTTCCCAGGACGGGTTTTACCGGTATTTACCGCCCGGTATTTACCAGGGTTGGAAAACGTGCCAACCTTAATACATTTTCATACTGTAAACTTACAGGACCACTCTTAGAAGTTGGTGAGTTATCTATGTATTAACACGCTAACATTGGAGTCTTGTAAGTGTATCTCCTTCGAGACATCAAGGTCTACTCACATCTTGCTATGTTCATACGTTGGCTTGAATGGCTTGTTTAGACCATTGGCCTTTGATCCACCAATTGACGATGCATTTGAGAAAATACAACGATAGGTTTCTTTAGAGTTATTTACTTTTATGTCTTTTATATGCATGACTTTCCGGATAGTCTTTTTCATTCAATTGAGTGGTGATTCACCAGATAACACCAATGTAAATTAGTGGTTTGTAGCTGCATCGGTGCGAGAGGGAGAGAGAGAGAGAGAGAGGGAGGGATGGAAGGGGAGGGAGGGAGGGAGGGAGGGAGAGAGAGAGAGGGAGGGAGGGAGGGAGGGTGGGAGGGAGGAAGGGAGAGATGGATGGAAGGAGAGCGAGAGAGAGGGAGGGAGAGTGAGTGTGGGGTAGGGAAAGAGGGATTGAGAGACACAGAGAGAGGGAGGGATGGAAGGGGAGGGAGGGAGGGAGAGAGAGAGAGGGGGGAGTGAGAGAGAGGCAGGGAAGGAGGGAGGGAGGGAGAGATGGATGGAAGGAGAGCGAGAGAGAGGGAGGGAGAGTGAGGGAGGGAGGGAGGGAGAGAGGGATGGAAGGAGAACGAGAGAGAGGGAGGGAGGGAGGGAGGGAGGGAGAGATGGATGGAAGGAGAGCAAGAGAGAGGGAGGGAGAGTGAGTGTGGGGTAGGGAAAGAGGGATTGAGAGACACAGAGAGAGAGAGAGGGAGGATTGGAGGGAGGGAAGAGATCACTATATTCATCTGTATTGCCTCCCAGCATGAAAAGAAGAGCAACAAGGGTCACGACCACCACTCCAAAGATGATAGTCCCAATCTCATCGCCAAGGCCTATGGTACTGACCAGCCAATGACCCCTGATGATATGCCACTGACCTCTGACATCAATCACGTTGCCGAAAAGGTAATCTTGAAAGTACTACAAACTACTTCATTTGATTTTTCTTGCACAAACATGGCAGTAGGTTCTCTCTTTAGAAATTTAGGATCAACTTTTTACTCAGTCCTATTGTTACGGTAGAAAACTTTAATTATATGACATTTGTGCCTTTTTGCTATTGGCATGAACTTTGAACTGTACTGATGTAGTAGTTTTACTGACATTTGACATTGTTCCAAACTTCCAAAATCCTTTATGAGCACCCATGCCTGCTGATTTTCTCTTCAGTGCTATATAGTGCTGAAGAGACAGGGGGGAGTGAGAGAGAGGGAGGGAGGGAGGGAGGGAATAAAGGAGGGAAGGAGGTAGGGAGGGAGGGTTGGAGGTAGAGGGAGGGAGAGAGACCGAGAGGGGGGAGGGAGGGAGGGAGGGAGAACGAGAGAGAGAGAAAGAAATAGAGAGATCACTATATTCATCTGTATTTGTTTCTCAGAAATAGCATGGTGAATTATCAACACATAGAGGTGAGCCTGTAGCAACACTGCCAGTACATGACAGCCAACACATAGAGGTGAGCCTGTAGCAACACTGCAGGTACATGACAGCCAACACATAGAGGTGAGCCTGTAGCATCACTGCCAGTACATGACAGCGAACACATAGAGGTGAGCCTGTAGCAACACTGCCAGTACACGACAGCCAACATATAGAGGTGAGCCTGTAGCAACACTGCAGGTACATGACAGCCAACACAAAGAGATGAGCCTGTAGCAACACTGCCATGACAGCCAAAACATAGAGGTGAGCCTGTAGCTAAACTGCCAGTACACGACAGCCAACACATAGAGGTGAGCCTGTAGCAACACTGCCAGTACACGACAGCCAACACATAGATGTGAGCCTGTAGCAACACTGCCAGTACACGACAGCCAACACATAGAGGTGAGCCTGTAGCAACACTGCAGGTACATGACAGCCAACACATAGAGGTGAGCCTGTAGCATCACTGCCAGTACATGACAGCCAACACATAGAGGTGAGCCTGTTGCAACACTGCCAGTACACGACAGCCAACACATAGAGGTGAGCCTGTAGCAACACTGCAGGTACATGACAGCCAACACAAAGAGATGAGCCTGTAGCAACACTGCAAGTACACGACAGGCAACACATAGAGGTGAGCCTGTAGCAACACTGCCAGTACATGACAGCCAACACATAGAGGTGAGCCTGTAGCAACACTGTAGTACGTGACAGCCAACACATATATATATATTCATTCTGGTGATGGTACAGTAGCTTGTATTGCAAGAGAGCTTCAAATATAATCCTTTTAAGAGTTTTTACCAGTTATCCCGGTTTTTACCACTACTTGGCGTTTTTCCCAGGACGGGTTTTACCGGTATTTACCGCCCGGTATTTACCAGGGTGGGAAAACGTGCCAACCTTGATACATTTTCATACTGTAAACTTACAGGACCACTCTTAGAAGTTGGTGAGTTATCTATGTATTAACACGCTAACATTGGAGTCTTGTAAGTGTATCTCCTTCGAGACATCAAGGTCTACTCGCATCTTGCTATGTTCATATGTTGGCTTGAATGGCTTGTTTAGACCATTGGCCTCTGATTCACCAATTGACGATGCATTTGAGAAAATACAACGATAGGTTTCTTTAGAGTTATTTACTTTTATGTCTTTTATATGCATGACTTTCCGGATAGTCTTTTTCATTCAATTGAGTGGTGATTCACCAGATGACACCAATGTAAATTAGTGGTTTGTAGCTGCATCGGTGCGAGAGGGAGAGAGAGAGAGAGAGAGGGAGAATGAGAGAAAGAGAGAGGGAGTGAGAGAGAAGGAGGGAGAGATGGATGGAAGGAGAACGAGAGAGAGAGAGAGAGGTAGGGAGAGTAAGAGGGGGGTAGGGAAAGAGGGATTGAGAGACAGAGAGAGAGAGAGAGAGAGGGAAGGATGGAAGGGGAGGGAGGGAGGGAGAGAAAGAGAGAGGGGGGAGGGAGGGAGGGAGAGATGGATGGAATGAGAGCAAGAGAGAGGGAGAGTGAGTGGGGGGTAGGGAAAGAGGGATTGAGAGACACAGAGAGAGAGAGGGAGGAATGGAGGGAGGGAAGAGATCACTATATTCATCTGTATTGCCTCCCAGCATGAAAAGAAGGGCAACAAGGGTCATGACCACCACTCCAAAGATGATAGTCCCAGTCTCCTCATCGCCACGGCCAATGGTACTGACCAGCCAATGACCCCTGATGATATGCCACTGACCTCTGACATCAATCACGATGCCTAAAAGGTAATCTTGAAAGTACTACAAACTACTTCATTTGATTTTTCTTGAACAAACATGGCTGTAGATTCTCTTTAGAAATTTAGGATCAGCTTTTTACTCAGTCCTATTGTTTCGGTAGAAAACTTCAATTATATGACAGTTGTGCCTTTTTGCTATTGGCATGAACTTTGAACTGTACTGATGTAGTAGTTTTACTGACATTTGACATTGTTCCAATCCCCTTTATGAGCACCCATGCCTGCTGGTTTTCTCTTCAGTGCTATATAGTGCTGAAGAGAGAGGGGGGAGTGAGAGAGAGGAAGGGAGGGAATAAAGGAGGGAAGGAGGTAGGGAGGGAGGGAGGGGTGGAGGTAGAGGGAGGGAGAGATGCGGAGCGAGGGAGGGAGGGAGAACGAGAGAGAGAGAAAGAAATAGAGAGATCACTATATTCATTTGTATTGCCTCATGCCAGCATGAAAAGAAGAGCAAGAAGGGTCACCACCACCATTCCAAAGATGACAGTCCCAGTCTCCTCATCGCCACGGCCAATGGTACTGACCAGCCAATGACCCCTGATGATATGCCACTGACCTCTGACATCAATCACGTTGCCAAAAAGGTAGTCTTGAAAGTATTACAAACTACTCCATTTGCTTTTTCTTGCACGAACATGGCAGTAGGTTCTCTCTTTAGAAATTGAGGATCAACTTTTTACTCGGTCCTATCGTTACGGTAGAAAACTTCAATTATATGACAGTTGTGCCTTTTTGCTATTGGCATAAACTTTGAACTGTACTGTTGTAGTAGTTTTATTGACAGTTGGCATTGTTCCATACTTCCAATCCCCTTGATGAGCACCCATGCCTGCTGGTTTTCTCTTCAGTGCTATATTTTGGATTATGCTTTGAAGAATTAGATAGACAATTTTTAACATCATCATATTGGGAGAGAAAAATAAACATGTGGGTAAGACAGAAGACAAAGGTCATAGACGTGATAAAACAAACAGAAGACGGAAGTGGACCTGGGCAGGGCACATTAGGAGACTACGAGATAACCGATGGACATTGTGTATCACAACCTGGAGATCTTACGAAGGGAAACAATCTAGAGGAAGACCAGCGAGAGGATGGAGAGGCAAATTAGACGAGTACTGGAAAGGCACCATCAGGCAGAGGATAGTGTAAGACAGGCAGATTTGGAAACGACATGCTGAGACCTTTCCCCAACCAAGGGACACTACGGCTGCACAAAGATGATGATGATGAAGAGATGTTGTTTTCATAGTCCGATGACATGGAATTCTGGCTGTCAGGGTCCGCCCAAGATGTCCAGTCAGCTTCCTCCGCAGCCAGTGAACTGTCAACCCCTGCCCTCGTGACCCTCACTGCCCGCCCCCCCCCCCCCCCCCGAACTCCCGAGAAACACATTGGCATTGACGAAGAAGAAGAGGTCAGTAGGGTTGATTTTTTTTAGACCCTATGGCAATTAATTGTTTAACCCTTTAGACCCCATGACATTTAATTGTATAACCCTTTATACCCCATGCCATTTAATTGTTTAACCCTTTAGACCCCATGACATTTAATTTTTTTACCCTTTAGACGTTTAATGAAATATACTTTGATTCTTCATGGCATTTATACACATTCAGCAAGTAATGTTTTCAAATGGAGCTAATTCAACATGATAGACTAAGTTTTCAAATGATATGTAGCATGCAATTATCCAGTAGATGGCACCACATATATGAGGCGTTAAAATTGATTTCAAGTCATAATGGCGAATATTTAATTAGTATCACATTTCAACACCTTGCCTTTTTAAACTGACAAAATGCTTTTGACACCTTCACGGGATGGTTACTAACTGCCCATTTACTGGTCTCTTTATCTGCAGCCTTAGAGGCGGAAGTCAAACAAGGAGAGAAGAAGGAGAAGAGGTCGAAGAAGAAGAAGAGTGACTGCATACACGCTGAGGGTATCACCACGCCCTCCAAGGAACCCGCAACCCCCGCCACTTACAAACTGCTGGTCAGTTTCCATAGATAAGTTATTATTTATCTATATTATAAAACAGTTCATCCTCCGTTTGTTTGTGCCCCCACATCTCCGTCAGTTTTGCATGTATCAGGCTGAAATTGTGCATGTGATCTACCGGGCCCATTGATATGGTTCGTAGATTTAGACATTTTCTAAATTCGTCCGGGGGATGGTGAACTTGGGGGGCATTTAATGTTTTTCTATATCATCATAAAGATATTTATGCCATCTACAAATAGTCGCTGGATGTATGCAGAAATTTTGAATAGTTTTTAATCCTTTGGGTCGAAGGTCCAACAGACTTATGTCATCACTCCGCCATCCGCCGTGCACCGTTATCCGCCATATATACTATTTTATGTCAAAATGCATGCTATGTATTTTGTGAACAAATAAAGTTTTGTCATAGTTCATCTCTTTCTTCATTCCACTCTGGGGTAGGGTGGTAGGCAAAATGAGAACAGAAAATGTGTGCACATTTTCTTAAACAACCTTTAACTGTGCTACATGCGAGATTGCAGCTCACCAACTCTCCTGCAAGGTTTCTACAACCACTGGAAATCAGCCTAAATAGTATCGCGATAAAATTCTACAGTATTTTTAACACCTTAACTAATATATGCAATCTTTACGAAACAGTCTACTCGAGTAGTTTATTTCCAGGTGTATCTTCACTGGCATGCATATAGTCTCCACTAAACATGTCAACATTTTACTTCCATCATAACCCTTAATGATCTGTAACTATGATTCACCAAAAACATTTCATTAATAATTACAAACTCACAAGGACTTCAGAGCCTCTTGGCCCATTTTAAAGTTATTGACATTTGAAAATCTTCAGTGCTTAACATCCACCAGGTCTACCTGTCGTTGGTCACATCTGCACGCTTCCAAGTAGCGCCCTCTTTCGCATTTCATATATTTCCTACTGATGGAGCTATGTGTCATTTTGTCATTTATATATCATTTATATAGTATATATGTGCAGATTAACAAGTTTTCTGGATAAACAAACCATGCACATCATTGGAATATATCAGCATTTGGAAATGATGTTACCATGAAATGATATCCGAATTCCAAGGTTTCCGGGATATCAGGGTCCGGGTTAATTATGTTCAGCTGCATAGCTTTTGTAATATTTAAGAGAGGATTAAATTATATTCCAGTCAGTAATTATTTATAACAGATTGGAAAACAAATATCACTCCTTCACAATGTTATTATTAGCCTGAATTTGTTCTGTATTTTGTGCCCAATTTGAATGATTTAATGAATTGTTTGATATTCCTCTTAAAATGGTTAGTGTCGACACCAATGCCTTTAAGGCCAAATTGTATAGATATTGGAAAGCCAAAGGATAGGACATATATAGAATAAATCAAGCCCATCTTTTAAATATCCATTAAACCTTAAGTGTAAGACACAAAATACTAATTTCTAATTAACTAATGCATGAATTTAACACTGAATACCATCGGGTAATACTACTTGTTCTTGCTTGACCAAATGGGCATTGTATTAAGTTTATATGAAAAGTAGGCCAGACATTAAATAATAATAAATTTGCATATGGTATGTTGCTAACTAAATATTTCTGACATTTTTGTGGAAAGTGCCATGGAAATGTCTATAAAATATTATTCTTTTCATACTCAAGTAATGTTAGTTGGACCAACATTGATTGTAGAACAAATTAGCATACCGCTTGCAACAGTTTTCAACTTGTCATTAGAAGAGGGAGTGGTTCCTTTAGAATGGAAAGAAGCAAACATTATACCGTTATTCAAAAAAGTTTCGAGAAACAAGTCAGAGAACTATAGACCAGTGAGTTTAACATCAGTGATTTGTAAATTATTAGAAAGACTAATTAAAGATCACATGGTGGATTTTCTTGTTAAACAAAACTTGATAAACCCATCTCAACATGGTTTTTTAAAGCGAGGTCATGCTTAACAAATATGTTATGTTTTTTGGAAGACATCACTAAGTGGGTAGATGAGGGATCAAAGGTAGATATCGTCTATTTACATTTTCAAAAAGCTTTCGACAAAGTACCACATCAAAGATTACTGCTTAAAAAAGGTCCATGGCATAGGAAATGGTATAATAAACTGGATAGAACAATGGCTGACTGACAGAAGACAATGTGTAGTAGTTGATGGGGAGGCTTCAAACTGGAAATGGGTATTGAGTGGGGTACCACAGGGATCAGTATTAGGACCTATATTATTCTTAATATATATCAACGATTTGGATGATGAAATAACAAGCAAGGTGTTGAAATTTGCGGATGATACAAAACACATTACGCTGTGTCTGGGAGTGTTTATATAGAAGGCAGTGCACAACTTTTGGTCAGCTGATTTTTTTCAAACGCATTCATTCACACTGACGTATTGTTTTGAATAGTTTATTTCATGATATTGTGTCACTGGGACAAATAAACATTTCCTTCCTTCCTTCCTTCCTTCCTTCCTTCCTTCCTTCCTTCCTTCCTTCCTTTCTTCCTTCCTTCCTTCCTTCCTTCCTACCTTCCTCATTTGTCTTCCACCCTTGTTTCCAGTCATTGCTTAGCCTTCTGAAGTTTCTTCCTACCTAGCTGCCATTGCCATGTTATATGTGGCATGCTAATTTGCTGTGCTATTTCCAATAGTTGTTTAAGTGTAACTAACTTAGTTTAGGTGGAGTTATTGTAAACGGCTGAAGTTACTGAATGAAATAAGTGTGTATGCACAACCAGTAGTGTATGGATACTGAACATCAGCAGGTATCAACCTGCCACACACAACACTGAAACACTTGTAATATTGTCATAAACAGCACAGTTCAATAGCTTTAAAACAAACAAATGTCATAGTATGTTTGCATTTACAACACAATACTCTAACAGCATTCAGTCACAAATATACTGTTTACATTTTTGGAAAAGTCATATGGTACATACACGTATCTGAAATTTGATAAACAAGTGTCAATGTTTCACAAACGAGATAATATCTTATGTTTGTATCATTTGACACAAAAATAATACAATATATACTTGTTACGAAACTATCTTAACAAATATATACACCCACTTTATATCCTCGCTTGTTATGTTAAGCCACTCACCCTTGTTCGTCATCACCCCATTCTGGGTGACCCTGCGTGACTGGCCGCGAGCAGTGTATAAATGCCTGTCAACTCTGTGACACAATTTCCTATATCAAACACGCGATCTGATCTCTGGCCATTTCAAACTGGTCGATGGGTAGCTCTCATAATCCCACCACTACTCAACCATAGCTCCTGAAACGACACCATGTATGTGTGTGTCTGCGTGTGCGTTAATTGCTGATTACATCAGCCCAAGTACCCCCTGGCAATACGTACACTTACTGAAATTCGGAATATAAGCTCAGCCGATAATATCGCTTGCCGGCAAATTCCAGTAGTCTTCTGGGTGGTCTTCATGGGCAGTAGATGTAATTATTTTTATGCAATAACCAACACAAGCCCATTGTAATTTGAGAATTGAAATTGGCCAAAGGATGACGTTTTTTATTGGAAAGGGGATTGCTTCTAATGCAGCCTCTTTGGGGCATAAAGATAGTAGGAATGTGATGTCTAACATGCAAACCAGATGGGAAACTGAACCCTTGTACAGCCCCATCAAAGTTTCTCAGGCACACATTCCTACAACATGACAACAATATACAGACATACATTATTTGTCACTATAGAGGTATAAAACTACTATGAATATAAACCTAAGCAAACAATACAAACATTCCACCACCAATAGACACATGCAATTACAAAAAGGTGGGGCCATTCCGCCACAAGGTCACCAAGAGGAACCTGTGACCACCCCACCGTATGAAACACATCAAACCTTTGACCCAAGATACTTATGCAAGTCGGATATACTTCCTAAAACATCCGATGTGCACCTGCCTGCTTCCCTGATTTGTGCGTCAGATTTCACTCACAAAGCTGCTGCTGTAGCTGCACCAATGCAAAGACTGTGACCTTTAAATGAACTAGTAGCCACAAAAGCTGAGGAGTCGTTTAAGGGACACGTCAAATTCACACCGCAGCATAGGCGAACCATCCGTGTACACAAACAGGATACCCTGTACTGGGCCCCTGGCATGAATGAATTCCCTTACCACAGCTGCTTGGTGGATGACAGAACCTTGTAAGCATCCAGCCCTTACCTGCAGAGATTGTGGGCCTTGTCGTGCACTATGCTTAAAACGACCCAGGGACACTGTAATAAGGTCACCAGATAGCATAACATGTCCTAAATGTAAACAGCTTTGAACACTGCACCTTGCCCTCGATACCATTTCTTTTATTCGCCGGTATGCAAGGACCATCACGGCCCGTAGCATAGTACATTTGTACTGTACAGAGAACACAGTTGAGAGAGCTTGTACTAAGCGAGTAAGGATAGTTAGTGTGTGACAGGCAAGCGGACATCACGCAAAGACCCAAATTTTTGTGCAATAACTTGTGAACAGTCAAACTAGTATTTGGATCGGGAAACCCATTAATCTTGCGACATTATGCCACTGCTGAAACGATAGATGCTGGGGCTAACCCTCCAGCATGCATGTGTGTCACAAAAAGCATAATCATTTCCACCGAGATTGGCAGACAAGGATACATGTTCAGTGACTGAAGAAAAAAAACAACCAACTTACCCATGCCCGCTCATAATAAGGCTTAAAGATTCCCCATAGCTGACTGGGGAGACACAAAAGCTGAGGAGCCGTTTAAGGGACACGTCGAACTCACTCCGCAGCATAGACGAACCACCCAGGTACGCAAACAGGATACCATGTACTGGGACCCTGGCATAAATAAATTCCCGTAAAACTGCTGGTTAGTAAATGACAGAACCGTATAAACATTCACCCCTCTCTTGCAGAGAGTATGGGCCTTGTGCACTGTGTTTAAAAACAACCAAAGGATACTCTCCTAAATACGAACTTCCTTTGAATTAATCACCAGGGTGCAGCTTCTGGTGTGTGTGTTAGGAATGTGTTGAAGCAATTATTAGCCTCTACAATGGTGTATCCCAACAATTAGTAACCGGCTTGCTAATTATGCATTGTTTCACTGAGCAGATATGCGCTGAAGCTATCAAATTATTAGCACACTGATCATTTCCTGTTATGTAAATACCGATTCAGTAATTGTGTGTACATTGTGTACATATCCCTTGCTGTTACCACATACACGGTTGTCCTTTGTGTACACATCCCTTGCTCTTACCACATACACGCTTGGAATAACATGCAAACAAACCCAAGTTTTGGATATTTGCAGCAATAGGTAATAAAAGGGGTAATTAAACTATTATCGATTACTTTCAGATCTTACTATTACTTTTGATAAAAGGTATTACTATGACATGAGAAACAATATATTACCTATTAAAACATTATTACCTATACTGTTACACAATGTCTGATCATAGGTCCTGCGTTGCATACCTAAAGTCCTCTACCAGTAACATAAAATATGTTGTATGTACCCTTGGTTAAGGCGTCGCATTGATACTGCCCCAACTCCAGTCAAGTGTCTGTTGCTGGACTGAAACCACTTGCAATTGCCATAAGTGTAGTAGGAAGGATTGTTGTTATAAAGCCAAGTGTCCTGTGCAGCAGCTTCTCAAAAGATGCCTTACTGTGTTCTATATCCTGCTCCAACAAATGCCAAATGTATCCTTGCATTCGGCTAACTGTCCACCACTACCTGAAATCTGAGAGTACTGTCATGGCTCCTGTGTCAAGCATTCATTGGCGTAGACGGAAGAGTTCTCGTTGTCGCAGCAGCGATCTGCCAATGTCCCTGCCAGGCAGTCAAACATGTCCAAGTGTATATTGTCGAGTGTAACCGATCCTGCCTCTGACTCGGATGTTGGCTGACTCACGGATGAATTTCAGGAGAAATTCTACAATAACAAATGCACAACAGGACAGTACTCGAACTACAGAGAACTTCACTCCCATCGACATGCACAATAATCAACAATCTTGTACTGGTCACATTTGTCAAGCATATTAAGCATGTCTGAAAAGCCAGAAACTTGACCATGACGCCAACTAAATGCATGCAACTAAATGCATGGCAGTAAGAAATGTGTGGGTGTTGTTAATGTTGGTATCGGTACCATTTGTACAACATTACATTTTACTCTTGTATGTTTATATTTGTAACTGTATGTGCTGCACCGACAGTAACACAATTTTTGTGCGAGGATCAATAAAGCATTCTTTATCTTTAATCATATTATTTCACCTCAGCAACGCATGGCGGAAATTATATTATTTCACATGCCTGTAGCAACTCATAACAGTAATCTTATTATTTCACAAGCCTCCTTCAAAGCATGGTGGTAATCATATTATTTCACATGCCTCCAGCAACGCATGGCGGTAATCATATTATGACACATGCATCCAGCAAAGCATGGTGGTAATCATATTATGACACATGCCTCCAGCAAAACTTGACGGTAATCATATTAGTTCACATGCCTCCAGCAACGCATGGCGGGAGTCATCTTATTTCACATGCCTCCAGCAACGCATGACGGTAATCATATTATTTCCAATAACGCATGGCGGGAATCATATTATTTCACATGCCTCCATCAACGCATGGCGGTAATCATATCATTTCACAAGCCTCCAGTAACGCATGGCGGTTATCATATTATTTCACATGCCTCCAGTAACGCCTGGCGGTAATCATATTATTTCACATGCCTCCAGCAACGCATGGCGGTAATCATATTATTTCACATGCCTCCAGCAACGCATGACGGTAATCATATTATTTCCAATAACGCATGGCGGGAATCATATTATTTCACATGCCTCCAGCAACGCATGGCGGTAATAATATTATTTCACATGCCTCCAGCAACGCATGACGGTAATCATATTATTTCCAATAACGCATGGCGGGAATCATATTATTTCACATGCCTCCAGTAACGCATGGCGGTAATAATATTATTTCACATGCCTCCAGCAACGCATGACGGTAATCATATTATTTCCAATAACGCATGGCGGGAATCATATTATTTCACATGCCTCCAGCAACGCATGGCGGTAATCATATTATTTCACATGCCTCCAGCAACGCATGACGGTAATCATATTATTTCCAATAACGCATGGCGGGAATCATATTATTTCAAATGCCTCCAGTACGCATGGCGGTAATAATATTATTTCACATGCCTCCAGTAACGCATGGCGGTAATTATTAGTATTTTTATTAGTACTTTTACTTAAGTTATACCTATTATCATTATTGTTAGAAATTTATTTATGGCGAACGGCCAATAGACGTTAATCTGACAAACGGCCATGATATGTTATTTGTGGCGAACGGCCGTGAACACTGAATACTTGGCAAGTGGCCATGATCAGTAATTTGTATTAATGGCGAACGGCCAATAGACGGTATTTTGGCAAATGGCCATCAAGTAATTGTTTGGCAAACGGCCGTGAACACTTAATACATGACAATGATAAGTATTGTTATTAATGGCGAATGGCCAAGAGACGTACATTTGGCAAACGGCCATGATATGTTATTTGTGGCGAACGGCCGTGAACACTGAATACTTGGCAAATGGCCATGATAAGTACGTTTTATTAATGGCGAACGGCCAAGGGACGGTAGTTTGGTAAATGGCCATCGAGTAATTGTTTGGCAAACGGCCGTGAACACTTAAGACATGACAATGCTAAGTATTGTTATTAATGGCGAACGGCCAAGAGACGGTGGTTTGGCAAATGGCCATCAAGTAATTGTTTGGCAAACGGCCGTGACAACTTAATACATGACAATGCGAAGTATTGTTATTAATGGCGAACGGCCAAGAGACGTACATTTGGCAAACGGCCATGATATGTTCTATTTTTAGCAAACAGCCGTGAACAGTCAATACTTGACAAACGGCCATAACAATTATTTTTGATTACTGGCAAACGGCCAAGACACGTTAATTTGGCAATGGCCATGATATGTTATCTTCAGCGACTGGCCATGAACTTGGCAACCGGCTGTGATAAGTATTTTATTAGTATTAATGGCGAACGGCCAAGATACAGTAATTTGGCAAGCAACCATGATATTAATTAATTAATTATATGTTGTTAGTTACTTAAGATTTTTATTAAAGTGATAGTAAAATGTTGTTTTAATTCATAATCATTTATATGTTATTAATGGCGAACGGCCTAGAAGTTAATTTTTGCTCAAGGCCATGATAAGTAATATTTACAGGCAACAGGCGAGTAATTAATAACAGGCAAACGTCCATAACCTTTACTGCCATTAATAGTCGTCAACAATAAGAGGTGAAAAACAGTCACGGGCCTCTTAAAATATGGACACTAGCCAATTTAATTATGTCAACCAAACACCAGTTTTGCCAATCACCCTTCAGAAATGAAACATGTCAAAGCCGCATAAACTTAGTGAAATTGGCTAACCGTATGTAAATATTAACTGCGCAAGTAGTACTGGGACATGCACTGATATCACCGAGGTACTAATTGTTGCATGCACTCATAAAGTTAATATTGGCAAACGGTCGCTGACATTTCCAATTGCAACGGCAATCTTTATAACTTGGAGTCACAATTTACACGTCATGCTATGCCCGGTGACAAACAAAACCAGTGAACCGTAACTTCCCGGCTTACGGCTTTAAAATTTGTCCCACGGATGCTACGATATAAGCGAAGATTCCCGATGTCAGTAAAGTGAACACCTTCAGATCGTAAAATATTCGCTTGGCTGTTCCATATATACTTATGTCGCCAGCAAAACAGGCGCCGGCTCCGGTTACATTCGGTTTTGAGCAGAGAAATTACCGCTGCCACTCAAGCTTGCGGACCCATTTTCGAAATCAAAATGGCGCCACTTTCGCCGGCGCTCGATTTGGCACAGACATTCTTGCTTAACTCCTCTTGCTAACAATTCGTCGGCAAAGACACAAAGCAGTGATCCAACGGACTGCGGAGTAGGAGAACATGTTCTGCCTAAATCATTGCCACCCCGCTAAACAATTACAATGTCAGGTTGTATCACCGAAATCTGTGCCATGGCATAGGCATAACATTTGGTTGCTGAAAAGATAGATACGGTCCGGCCGCTTGCTTCTACGGCCCGACCTGCTTTTCGAAGTTCGCAATTAACCCAGGGGAACTAGCGGACTCGACAAACTCGCCCAACCAATATGCATGAGAATGTCCGATAATAAGTATTTCTAGATCAGAAATCGCAGCCTACATGATTACGGCCGACGCCATTTCTGATCATCACAAGACTTCAAGACAAACAAAGGAAAACCAAGAAGGCAAATATTAAACGAGCGATACTCATCTGTAATCGGCGCTCGAACGGTCTTCCTTTCGCGTTTTGGTAGACGTCAACGAAGTGTAACTGTATCTGCGTTTAAATCTAATTGATCTATAGGGTATACAAACAGTTAGAAATCAAGATTTAGAAATATCAGGATATACACAACATGAGACACAGATACCTAACGCGCAAGTGGCGGCTTAACCGCTAATCCAAATCGTACGCTGTGGCCTAATCCTGGCATGTCATGATTGGCTGAAGGCGCTGGGCGGTTTTATTAAGCCAAACAGCTGGAAGTAATTATCGCCTCAGCCAGTTACCTCACTACCCGCACTAAGCCTGTCCTGGCCATTGCATAAAATACAGTATGCTCTGCGTTCATACCTTCATGAATGCACAATACCACTCAGCGGCACGTGAGGTGAGAATGATCGAATGGGCAGACCTATAATTACATTGAGATTCCTGGAAATTGGAATTGGGGCACGTGTCGGACAGGTGTCTACACGGTTCTCACAGGTGGTACGGCGAAGTCAATTATGAGTTTGATTCAACTAACTTCCATACAATGCGTAGGCGATCTGCCAGGGGTAGGGTACATAATCACACCCCTGGCTTGTGTGGATGAGTGAAAGACTCTGCCCAAGTTGATTTCTGTGCCATCTGGTGGCTAAGGTGCTAAGGATAGTCTTTTATTTACCAAGTATCTGTCCCAGTGTAGTAACTCTATAATACCTGTTACAATATGATGGCAATGGTAGTGAGGAAATTATATTTTTCTCAGGGTATAATTTTCTTATAATCTGACAAAACGTTAACTTGGTCACCAGTGGGAAAGTCAACTGTGATCTGTGCCCAATGTCGATCTCTTGAGTTGAGACACGTGTTGAGCGAAGGTTCCTTTAAATATAAAAAACATATATTTTATCGTATTGCAACAACTGCTTGCCAGAACCTCAGTCTCATATACTAAGGTTATTCGATTTAAAAATTATTATAAATATCTACATACTGCTGAAATTACTTTATGTAATATTTGTGATAAGAAGAACCTGTTCATTTTTAAGCTGCCACAAACCACCAGTATCACTCAAAAAGGGCAAAATATTCAATTTGATTTAAAATTGTCTGTGTTTTTCATCAGCTTAAACACAATACTAGATAGCTTGCTTTGTTTGCCTTCAATTAAGTTTATCATTCTCTTTTCTATAATTGTTGTCACACCTTGTCTGCCAACTACTCCATATACCATACAATCTGCGGTGTTCCTGTTAAGTTTTAGTAGACTTTTCAAGAATTGTCTATGGTATCTCTCAATCTGCTCTACATTTTTAAAATCCCATATTTCACTACCATATAGCAGAATTTGCATTACAAGTTGGTCAAACAGTTCACACTGTATGTCTATCGGTAAATCTAGCATCCTTGCTTTAGTTGTGATGTTGAACATTGCACGGATAGCTTGGTTAACTTGTTTTTGTTATGGCTTTGTTAAACTGTCCATTATAGTTTAAACTGGTTCCCAAATAGATGTAGCTATCAGTTATTTCTAATTTGTTTTGTCCAAACAAGAATTCTGGGTGTGATCTAACCTATCCACGAGACACCATAATAACCTTTGTTTTACTAGTATTAACAGATACGTGCCATGTTAGACAATAACCACATGCAGCATTTAATGCAGCCTGTAAATCTATGTTGTTTCTGGGAAAGTCAACTGTTTCTAAGGTGTTTCTGCCATGACAATAGCATCAAATAGTAACGCATGGAGAGGGGGAAGAAGAGACATATAGACAGACAGACAGACAGACAGACAGACAGACAGACAGACAGACAGACAGACAGACAGACAGACAGACAGACAAACAAACTGAGAGAGAGAGAGGCAGGCAGGCAGGCAGGCAGGCAGGCAGGCAGGCTTACAGACGGAAGGACAATGGGACTGATGTACTGTCTAATAGGCTTATAGACTGACATAGTCTTTGGCCAGAGTGAAGAGGTTCATCAAACTGGATATTTCAAATGAGTAATATTTTTACTTATTTCACAGTCAGTTTATATTTTGTTCTCGTGACGTTTCGACTGCTTTCAGCAGTCTTCTTCAGACGACTACCGCTAGATGGCGACACGGTAGTCCTTCAGCGCAGACGATGTCACTCAGAACACACCTATGCCGAAGACAATGGAGATAATCAAGACCAGACTACAGAATGACGCCACATTAGCAGACCGGACGAGACTGGAAATAAAAGATATTATGAAACTACTGAACTTTGTGCTGAACACAACCTACTTCACATTCAGAAACACGGTATACCAACATCAATTTGGCACAGCCACAGGTAGCCCTGTGTCCCCCATTGTTGCCAACCTCTTCATGGAACATCTCGAGAAAGAGGCCATCACCACAGCCCCTATTTATAAAGGCAGGGATGACACAACACCTGACCGGCCATCTTAACACAGTGGATGAAACTAACAGCATAAAATTTACACACGAAGAGGAAACGGAAGGAAAGATGCCATTTTTAGACACATTACTAGTCAGAAAGGTATCGGGGGAGGTGAAACTTCTGATCTTCCGTAAGAGTACCCACACGGACCAATATCTAAATTTCTCCTCACATCATCCATTACACCAGATGATGGGAGTGATCCGTACGCTACTAAACAGATGTGAAACGCTTGTCACAGAGGAGGAAGATAAACGCAAAGAAAGAGAACACATCAAAGAAGTCCTACATAGATGCAGGTACCCACAGTGGACCATATCAACGGTACAGACACAGATGAAACAAAAGAATGAAGCCAACATCAGGAAGAAGACTGTGGAAAAAGACAAGGGCAAAGGCATGGTGGTACTTCCGTATGTCCAATGATTATCCGAAACCACATCACGGATCATGAATAAATACAAAGTGAACACAGCAATGAAACCTCACAACACCATCAAGAGGACACTGGTAAGACCAAAAGACAAAGTGGAACCACACAAGATGTGCGAAGGAGTGCACGCTATATCATGTAAGAACTGCAATGCCACATACATCGGAGAAACTAAACGCACACTTGGAACCCGTATCAGAGAACACAGAGATGTCGCAGACAAAGCAACATTGAACAGACCCTACACCAGAAACAACAGAAAAACATCGGAAAAGGAGATGAACAAATCAGCCATCACAGACCACATGACACGGCAAAATCACATAGTAGACGACTGGGAGGGGGCAAAATTTGAGGACAAGAAGCATCAAAGAAGCGATCTGGATTAGAAAAACCAAGGCCTGCACGAACCGAGACGAAGGACGGTACCGGCTTTCACACATCTACGACGATCTCTTGAAGAGCCACCCAGGGCGCAGCCTTGGGGGGGGGCACACACCTCGAAAGCAATCAACAGGTATGTAGTGACGAGAATATCGTCACCGACAGGAGCACTAATGACGAAACGACGAGAAATGGTGGATAACGGCGACCGTAAAACATAGAGTACGCAGAAATATGCAAGACCATCAAGAAGAATGCGAAGGAGGACATCAGAAAGTACAAACAAGAGATCATACGAGAAAGAGTATATCATTAACAAGCCTGAATAAAGCAAGAAGAACGCAGGCACTAGGCCGAGACAGACTGATTACACTTCTAGACAAGCAGGGTAGAGAAATACAAGACCAAGATATGATCATGGAACGAATAGAGGTATTCTACACCAAGCTACATGACAGTGAACAGAGTACCAGAATTCACACCGACCCAAAAGAGGTACCAGGGATAACAACATGGGAGTTGGAAGCTGCGCTAAGAGATATGAAGAATGGGAAGACATCAGGCAACGACCATGTAAACATTTAAACATTAAAGGCTGGAGAAGATATCATCTCGAAGACACTGGCTAAGCTGTATACTAAATGTTTATCAGAAAGACGAATACCCACCGCTTGGAAGAACGCAAAGATGGTGATAATCTTCAAGTAGGGAAATAAGAAAGACTTAAAAAACTACAGACCGATATGTCTGTTATCAAACATCTACAAACTACTCACAAAGATACTAACAAATAGACTAAAGAAGACACTGGACGAAAACCAACCACGAGAGGAAGCAGGATTCAGAATCAGGTACTCAACGACAGACCACATACACGTCGTAAACCAACTGAAAGAGATGTGCCAAGAAAATAATATCCGGCTCTGCATCGCTATCGTCGACTACGAGAAGGCTTTCGACTCGGTGCAAACTCAAGCAATACTGACCTCCCTTCAAGAACATGGGATAGAAGATGTGTACATCGATCTCCTGAAAGACATTTACACCAACAGCTCGGTGAAAGTCCACCTACACAAAAAGAGCAAAAAGATCAACATCAAGAGAGGAGTACGATAGGGTGACACCATATCGCCCAAGCTGCAACACTCGAAAGCATATTCCGAAGACTGACCTGGGAAACCAGAGGCTTGACGATACACGGAGAATATATCAGCCATCTTCGCTTCGCCGACGACATACTCATATACGTTACTAAACCGCAAGAACTACAAAACATGCCGCAGGAGCTAGCTGATGAAAGTGAAAAACAAGGTCTCAAGATGAACATCTCGAAGACAACAGTGATGCTAGAAAATGACACACCAATATATATATCAACACGACGCAGATAGAGAACGTTGAAAGCTAATCTATCTGGGACAGTGATACATATCAGAGACAAAAACCAAGACAAGGAGATTCAAAGAAGGATCACAGCCGGTTGAACAGCATTCGCTAAACACCGCGACATCTTCAAAGGTAACTTTGGAACCTGCTTGAAGTGACAAGTCTTCAACTCATGCGTACTTCCAGCAATGACATGCGGCGCTGAAACATGGGCATTCACCATCCAGGCAAAGAACAAGCTAGCACCCGCACAAACAAAGATGGAAAGAAGTATGTTAAACATCACATATCGTGAGAGAAAAACAACAATCTGGGTAAGGCAGAAGACAAAGGTCATAGACGTGATAGGACAAATCAGAAGACAGAAGTGGACCTGGGCAGGGCACATCAGCAGACTACGAGATAATCGTTGGACATCGCATATCACTATCTGGAGACATTACGAAGGGAAACGATATAGAGGAAGACCGGCGAGACGATGAAGAGACGAACTAGACGAGACTGGCAAAGGATAGCGCAAGACAGGAAGATTTGGAAACGACATGCTGAGGCCTTCGCCCAACCACGGGACACTACGGCTGCACAATTATGATGATGGTGATATATATATATATATATATATATAATTATAAACTCTATAGGCCCCTGCCGTTGTAGTATAGCCCCGTCGCCTATGAAACGATCACTCACAAACCATATATGTGTTCCTTAAGCATAACGATACCATCCACCACCAAACTACCAAACTACCAAACTACCAACCAACCAACGATGTATCAGACAGCGATCACGGCGACTGCTGCATTTATCAACTTCCTGTCACTTTGAAATTACCTTAAACTGCAGCCACCTTTCATTAAAAAAGCGTGAATTATTTACTTGAAATCGCAGTCCCATCCTAAACAGTTGGGGTTCCCGCTCTAGTGATGACTCTTGTTCGTTCCTGTTCATGATTCTGCCTTTTTGTGTATTGTGCTTCTGAGCTCTGATTCCCGAGGATATTGTAGCTATAGAAGTGTATTATTATTATTATTACCTTTTTGTTACGGCCAAACCAAGGTCGTGGCCGTGATTCCCCATTCTACTAATTATCGTGATGGAACCAGCAGATATTCTGAATCGACGACAAGTGCATAATATCACTGTGCCCATGTGTGGACTTACAAAGCAACTCCAGTGGCCACGGGGAAGGTTATTTTACTGGGATGTTTGGCGGCCTACACGTTGAAGTGTGTTTGTGAAAAGTGACATTGCTACCCCTGGATCAGCAGGTCGTTATGGAAAACTTCCTTGTATATTGAGACGCGCGGGCCTGGCGCTCATCGAGTCACAGTTAATTACCGGTGTGTACTCTGCCTAGAAGGTCAGACAAGGTCTCCAACGTCACGATATGGGATAGACCAAACAGCCGCAAATAGAAAAGTATAACGAAGATAGATGGATAGGACAGACACAGAGGAAATCTGCAATAAACATCACACGACAAACACTTAAATGGAACCTCCAGGGGAAGAGAATAACGGGAAGGTCGAGAAACACCCGACAGAGAGGCACCGAAAACGAAAGAGAAAAGACGGATTAGACCGGGAGAGAAATTAAGAAAATGGAGGTTATTACCTATGTGAAAACAATACGGGAGACATATTTCCTGCTCTACCTTGTTGCACTGGCTAAGACAGATCCATGGTGCCTTGCATTAGGTCACATCAATGACAATAATTCTAAGCGAATTCCTGTACATTTACGTGACATGGCAACACACGACGTCGAGCGTCCTGGCATAGTTGCCGATTTTCTCAAAGGAAACCTTACAACGAGGAAGATGGCATTCGAGTTATCTGCGATGATAGGACAACGCCAGACTGAATGGTGATCGAGAGGCGGAGGGTCTGATAGAGAATCCAGTGCTGGGTGTTATCTCGTCTCGAGTGTATTTGGGGAGTTCGGAGCCACAGTAGAGAAGAAAAGCAAGACAGACAACCGGCGTCATGACCAGACACAACATGCACAAATGGGATTTTTGCGAGATCTCAAATCACTGACAGGTATAATTGAAGAGATTGTAAATTGATATAATGCTGACAGCACCGACATCCTTGCACTGGACAGCCGAGAACGTGCAGATCTTTCCTAGTTTCCTAGTCGTTTCCAGCGCTCGGCAACGTTCTATTATCTGACTAGTTTGTATTATTATGATTACAATGTAATGATCTTATGATGTCACATTCAACTAGTTAGTCTTTTTTTAGAACATTATCGCGAAACCGACCTTTATATGCTGGCATTGAGGGTTGTCACTGCCAGGGTGCTTGTCATCCTCATTGGTTCTTTTACGTCCCAAATTGAGACGGGACCGACATTAATATGTGATCTCCGAGTCACGAAGGATACACAGTCCCCAAAGTTGAGAGTTGGGTTTTTACACCAAATATCGTTTTTCTCGTTCTGTACCACTTTTGAAGTTTTTGCATTGGCTTCCTGTACGATATCGTATAATATTTAAGATCTGTACCATTACATACCAGGCACTGTCCAGTAAGCAACCGTCTTATTTGCATTCATTGCTTACTCGTGTAAAAAAACCTATCCAGCTATGATCATCTAGTTCTGACCTACTTTTTGTTCGTAGAGTTAACACTAACATTGGAACCAGGGCTTTTTCTGTTGCTGCACCAACTCTTTGGAATATGCTCCCTCATAGTTTCAGATCAGTTGAAAATATTACAAAATTCCGTCGTCATTTAAACACTTATCTTTACAACCTTGCTTATCCACCGTAGCTCCCTAGCGCCTTGAACCATCTGTTGACAACTGGAATACGGCTTATGGATTTTAAGATAGACCAATCCTTTTGTTTTGATGCGCCCCTGAGCTTGCTTGGTTTCCAAGGATTTAGGCGCAATAGAAGTTATGTTATTATTATTATATCCCCACTCTTGCTGCATGTGGAGTTTAAGAAGGACTATTCTCTTTCTCCAAAGCTGTATATTGCATCACTTACGTGGCAAATACCTGGACGAGTTCATTACATACAACTGCAGCAAGCAAGCCGGATGTCTCTGTAATGTTTGTCATAACCGTCGGGTTTCTTTTATAAGAACTTCGTAAAAATGGCAGGCCAAACCTTATCATGCTTTTCGCTGTTGCTTGCGTGTTTTCGTATACGTTTATAACTAGAAATTGACCTCACACCTATTTTGTGATTCTGAAAATGGTGCCTAGTGGTTGGTGTTCCGCAGCTTTGTTTGCTCATTCAGTAGACATGCTGTCAATCTGCCATCTAGTGTGTTTCTGCCGATCCCTTGTCCTTAGTATTTGTTTCACGTAAATGCGTTGTACCTTACAATATTTGGATTCAGCTTCTATCAACTATTATATAATTAGCTTTTACTCTACACCAATTTCACAAAGGTCGTTGTTATTCGTGCATAGGACACAATAGGAATACAAACAGATCAGCACGTAACTGTATTTGTTTGACAGAACAGTTGGAGCAAATAAAGATATATTTGTTTGTGAGAACAATTGGAACAAGTAGCACATATAGGATCCTAGTATTTTGATAAGCCTTATTAAGAGTCTTTATGTCAACCATTCAACCATTGCAGATCCCTGCTGTAGAAATGCGTGGACTGCATTCAAAACGGATTTTGAAGCAGATGTAAAGTCACTGACAAACCACCCTATCCCTACCGCTAATCATACATTTGCTCTAGCCGCAGGAACACTTGGGCAGTCAATTAACGATGTCTTGGTGCGTAACCAAGAATTGCATGTAGACAATCGTTGCCCAACGTATATGAAACAAAACGAAACACTTACGTTGCCCGTCTTAAGTTTACTAAGTCTTTCTCGTAAACGTTTTCTTTTCTCTCACCTCTACCTGTCGAACCACGCACGCACGCACGCACGCACGCACGCACGCACGCACGCACGCACGCATGCACACGCAGACACACATCACACACAAACAAACACGCTGAACATTATTTATGATCAAACATAATAAAATGCGTGATTTTGGTGGATAAAAGAATTTTATTATTGTAGGCTCGGAGTGTCAGCAATGCGAAGTCCTAATTAAAAGCCCGTGCTTGCTTTGATCCAGGCGCGATAGGCCGACACTCGCGTATAGACCGACGGATACATGCCTGAGCAGCCGGAACGTCCCCACGATGTCGCTCCGACCAACTGGTAGGCGGCGCCTCTTTTACACACCATCGGGCCGCCAGAATCACCCTGAAATCAAAATGTAATTATTTCTTATAAAAACTGTATTTATATCAATATTGTTGGCAATGTGTTTTACAAAGTTAAGACAAACAATTGTAGCAGGAATTTCGATAGCATATACAACGGAATGTCCATCCAACAGTTGCACATGTTCGGCAATCATTGAGAAGGCTTGACGGATCTTGTTGCTAGGTAATAGGTCGCGTGATGCATAGGGCAATTTGCTGCGGCGCCGTCTTGCTTCACCGCGACCTTGGCAGGTTTGGTTGTAATATTTTCAAGGGGGTTAACATAATTCCAGTAGTGTGCATTACCACATGTCACAAGTTAATGCGTGTATCGTGGGAGACGTGTATTATACTGATGTTGGACACATATTTAATATGTCACAACTAAGTGTCTTCAGTTAGTTAACTAGCTAATTGGCTGTGTTTACGTAACGTTAGATGCCGTGGTTTCTGAAGGTAAACGCTTTATTCAGGTATCAGTTTGTGTTATATGAACAGCGTTGATACTTCTTTTAAATAGTTATTAGTTGAGGATCGTTGAGGAACGTGGTCATTATCTATATTTTATGATCTCACGACAATAGCAGAATTCTTCCGTTGTTGAATAACAACAAACTTGTTAAGCTAGCAAACAAGTTCTAGTTTTGCAGTCTGTTGTTAAATACCGAAACAAGAGAGCTAGCGGTATTTGTTTGAACCAATTATGGCTACTGCAACTGATTAATTGGTAGGCCTACTTCATTGGGACAATGAGTTTTGCTACTTGAAAAGCGCAGGATTTGTGAATGATACATACGTTACATGCAGCCTTCTTCCAGCTGAAGTCGAACAAACATATTTGCCCTGACTTGATTCTTTGGGCCCACCTCTTAGCGCATTTGTAATTGCTAATGATGTCGACCTTTGCTTCTTGTAGTAGGTTTGGAAGTGGTCCGGATCCTGTAACCAAGCGGACGTGTTACATTAAACCACATCACAGCAGCAGAAATATGCCTCCATCCGCCGATGGTTATTATGTGCTCTTCGAATGCAACCCTCCCGTCTTCCAGCCCGTCCCAGTTCGTTCGTCCCTTCTCGTTTAACAGTCTCTGTCTCGCTGCCCGCCTGCCCGCCTGCCCGCCTGTCTGTCAAATCTGGAAGAATGATCCCACCCAGCATGTTGTTTCTGCATTGTTTCTCACATAGTCTGTATGTCTTACATTCCTACGTGAAATATATAAAGTCGTTGTATGTTGTAGATAAGTTAAAATTCCAGGATTTCAATTCACAACAAAACGGAAGCCATGTACATACTCGCGAGAGAGAGAGAGAGAGAGAGAGAGAGAGAGAGAGAGAGAGAGAGAGAGAGAGAGAGAGAGAGAGAGAGAGAGAGAGAGAGAGAGAGAGAGAGAGAGAGAGAGAGAGAGAGAGAGAGAGAGAGAGAGAGAGAGAGAGAGAGAGAGAGAGAGAGAGAGAGAGAGAGAGAGAGAGAGAGAGAGAGAGAGAGAGAGAGAGAGAGAGAGAGAGAGAGAGAGAGATAACGAGAGCGAGAGAGACAGACAGACAGACAGACAGACAGACAGACAGAGAGAGAGAGAGAAATATAGATATATAGATAGATAGATAGATAGATAGATAGATAGATAGATAGATAGATAGATAGATAGATAGATAGATAGATAGATAGATAGATAGATAGATAGATAGATAGATAGATAGATAGCACACACTACACTAGCACACACTACACTTGCCATAAAGTCTGCCCCATCCTGTGATGTAGCACGTGCTTCCGGTGAAGTTAGCGGAGGGTGAGGCCATCACAATCGGCTTCACGAACTCGTTGTACTTAACAGCCGTCGAGAGCTTTATGAGTGCGATGTCATTCGGGAAACCGAGTCTGCCGCTGTTGATGAAGCCATAATGCTGCAACAGACGGGTGATTCGTTATCGCGTTATCAATACGTATGTATCTATTTCCCCATCCGGGCGGAACTTTTCACTGTTATCCAAATGTACATAGCTACGGCCTTGGGGTGATCAGATGAGGGACTACTATAATCCGGATTATTTCATTTTATAAGATTCTTCCCAACGCTGTGCTTGTTTACGTGACTAAGAACAATCGTAGAAACATTCGTAAGAGAGACCACCGAATCTACCAATCCTTTATTCTCTTCTCAACCAACTGCCTATGCCTGCCACAAGTGCGGCAGCGACTGCCATACCAGGGTGGGACTTTTAAGCATACTAATGTTGCTATCCTGTAGGCCACTCCAGGCGATGTACATCACCAAATTGACAATCACGGCCCAAACCATTGTCTAACAAGACAAAAGGATGCCTACTTCTACTACTGCTACTGCTGCTGCTATTGCTACTGCTGCTACTGCTACTGCTGCTGCTACTAGAAACACTCGTATGACGTTACGAGGACTTGTACGTCATAATCACGCAGGGCAAGTACAATAAGCCTATAATTTCGGCACGGGCGCAAGCGTGACGTGCTCATTGGCGTGGTTTTTGTAATCAAGATTTACTCAAAACATTCCTATGCGTCGCTTATGTCGATGCGCCGCAAAGTGTGGCCTGCAGACTGGGCCGGTTTCATGAAGCGTTCTTAAAATTACGCAACCACTTAGCGTCACGTGTTTGCGTAAACTCCTATGTTCGCTTATATTTAAAAAATCACGTCATTTACTAAAACAAAGATCTTAGCGTTAAGAACGTTCTTAGCCGCTTCATGAAACCGGCCTTGTCTGCAGCGTGGTACTACTATAGTGCGTGTGTACATACTCCCATGTGTGCGTGCATTTGTGTGCGGGCGTGTGTGTATATGCTCGCGTGCGCGCATGTGCGTGCGTACGTGTATAGGTGCGTTCGTGAACATGCTCATGAGATCTGGGAATGCATGTGTGTATATGTACACGTGACATCAGACGACTCTGCCATACTTGTTGAAGCCGACAGTCCTTGCAGGTACCGAGGGAAATCACAATGCACGTTCCTCGTGAGTCGAACTACGTTTGATATTCCTCCTGCACTCTACTCACCTCACAACGCTAGTATGCGGTGCGCCGATACTCACCTTAACGAATTTTAATATCCTATAGGCTAGTGGTTTGCCTAATCGTCGTGTTGTTCTGTCGTGCATTCCTAGTACGACCTGCATACGGTACCTGCAGTCAAACAAAAACTCATCATTGGATACTGGATCTGACCAGATCGACTTAGTTGTGATTAAAGCACATTCCACTTGCCACAGTCAGGGAACAGTATAGTTGAACAATGTGTTACTGAACACTAATAGACCAACCTTCTGAATATCTTATCGTAATGAAATAGTTCACGGAATGTGGCGGATGGTAGTGCAAAACGATCAGGAACAACATACTTCTGAAATCAACGGGTGGTGACAGAGGGCAAGGTCAAAAGGGTAATAACGACGGAAGGCTGAGAATAATGCTAGATGCTTCAGATGGTTGAAAACTGCGGAGTGTGGCTGAAAGCAGCGGAGGCCTGCTGAAAGCAACTGCAGAAGACGGCGGAAAATAGCAGATGACGATTGAATGTAGTGGAGGACGACTGAAAGTAGCAGTAGAAGACGGCTGAAGGCAGCAGAGAAAGTGGGTGGCAGAAAGTAGCGGTGGACAGTTAAAAGCAGCAGGAAACGACTGTAAGTAGCAATGAACACCTGAAACAAACTCACGCGCTCATGCCGTTAACGCAGTGAGCGGCCGTCACGAGCCACTCGTTGGAGATGAGCGACGCTCCACAGATGTGTCTGGAGCCGCTGCGATACTGGAGCGACGCCTGCCACGGGTAGCTGCCCGGTACTCGCACCGAGTGGCCCCCAACGATACGCGGCGTGTGCTGAGCAACAGCTGCAAAAAAAATTGGCACGCGTCACAGCTGCACTATGTACATCCCGCCTGTCAGACCGGGAAAGAGACGACTTAATGAGAAATCTGTGTGTCGACAGCTTGCCTGCCAGGAGTGGTTATAGTGTGAATAGGAAGGCGACTGAATCAGTTGTTTTTTGTCGTACCCGTTGTCTTGAATGTGTCAACCACTTGAACACGCCGAACATCAAAGGGTATTTCTAGACACTTGCGGTTAGTGCCGCCTACCTTCGCAATACTGATAGTAGTTTAGTATTTTAATGTTTTGTTTACAGTTTGTGAACGAAATATTGGCATGGCAAACAATGGTTCGGATTTATTAACCGCAGTTTGGCTGGCAGTAGACCAGGGTATATACTTTCGACATACAACGAGAAGACAGTCATTATGCTTTTGTGCAGTTTGAACAAAGTTTTGTTGTATTTCGGGATACAAACACAGCAGGTGAATGATGTATCATCGAACTATAATCGAACTAGCGTGTGTGCATGTGTGCGTGCGTTCGTGCGTATGTGGTGGTGGTGATGGTGTGTGCGTGCGGCGAATGTGGGGTGTGTGGGTGTGTGTTTGTATGTGTGTATCTGTGTGTAACACGATGTTTCTGCGATCGTTCCGAGCTACATAAACGGTCGACCGATACACTGGGGACGCTTTACGTAATTTTCATTACAACAAACTGCTCAAATTTACATCTTAGCAAACGTCCGGTATTAGTGTAGGCCACTATGTCGAAAACTATGCTTTCGTGCAGAATCGTTGTTAAAAGCAAACTATCACTTGATTTTGCATCTTTGGGTAGTAAAGGTCTAAAGAAATTGGAGTGGCAATTTTTCTACGTAGGATAAGTTTACTAAATTCAAGATGACCGTTCACCATGCACATTGTGCTAGTTTTCCATTATAGTGTTATTTAAGGTAGTTATCTACATGTTCATAATGGTATTTGGAGCTCTTAGCATTGACAGTATTATATTAATACATGTTTGTTTTAGATAAATGAGAGCGCTAGTGGAGGTGCGCCATCTTTAATTTCAAAATGGCGGTCACAAAAAGGCAAATTATGAAAATTACTTACTGACGACTGTACTGTTATGTTCTATCTATAATTTCGTTTACTAATCATACTTTGTTTGTTATTTTATTATCGTTCAGTAAAGTTTATAAACAAATTGCTATTAATGTTTTATGACTTTCTATAAATTACACAACTTGGACAGATTGTCATGGTAGAAGCATTGGTGTGTCTGTGGAACAACTAATAGTAGGAGGTCAAAGTATTAGGGTTGGACTCCCGTAGGCAAGGCATGTTAATTTATGGCAACCTTTATAAAAGTATTCTAATCAACTTCAGCAATGAGAACATGGATGTTGCCATTTTTTCTGTTGACCTTTAATGACCTTGAACAAAAAGAGTGACTGGTTGCTTTAAGCATCCAATCATTATGGCATACAGAGACATTAATTCTGGTTATTTTGATACATTTAGCATCTCTATACGGGTGCATGGGTTGATTTTACTGCTAAAAGACTATACGAGCCTATGAAGTCAGGAGTGCCTATTTTGTTAAACAAACACCCATCAAGGTAAAAGTGTAATTATTTAACCGCATAACATTGTTTTGTTTCTACTCTGTCACCAATTAGCTGCACATTTGGTCATTTGAAACCATTTGGCACCTCTCATTGAATATATAATTTGTTTAATATCTGGCCAATAACCTACACTATATGAATACTTCAACAAACTGCAACACATATTATATTGTATATTTCAGAAATCAGCGTGGAACTCCCCAACCGACTATTCTGTTTGAACAATGTACTGCTACTTCCTCGTTGTCTTTATATTCAAAGCTATCATTTCTACAAATACAGTCAATTCTTCAAAGTAATGTGATTATGATTAAGAGCAACACACTGCGGATAGTACACTGGGCAATGATGGTACATTGACAACCGATCAAGTTGTGCAATATATATATATATATATGTAGCAGTTTTTTATGTGAAACATATTCACGCCGCTAACACTTACACAATTAGTAGCATGCATGTTCCATTTGTTTACTTAACTATGTGAAGATGAACTTTCCACTATCCAGTTCCACTGTTCTATACTAATGCTACTTTGAGTCCTCTCCTATTTCGACCTTTCATAAATTTGACGAAGACACTCTTTCATCAATGATTTCACAATCGTTCATCGTCGATTTATCATCGTGCATAATGTCGACCACAAATGCCAGCCATCTGTCTCCAAGGACTATCTGTCTCCATAGATCCCTCGCTGTCCCTCATTGTCGAAATAACTCCCTGGCTCTAATCACACATCTTGCTTTAAGCGAGTCGTTGAATAGGTAGGATAGTCTGTCTTTGTTTGCTTTCCCGTGCACTGTATATCACAGGGTAGTCGTATACGCAGTTGCATCGTTTCGTCTATAGCATAGGTTCAGCGACTCTCAATCTTCATTCCAGTGTATTTGATGCTGGTCAATTTCGCGACGACTTATAAGAGGATAACCTTATGGAAGTCTTCGCAATGATTGAACTCGTGTTACTGCACCATGTAATTACCTTCCTTGCGTAAATCGGCAGACGTTGCACATGCTATCAGAACGGTGTTGAAAACTGACCACTGTTTGTTCCCTGTGATGTTGGTGAACTCAAGAATGGTGTCGTGTCTGCCTGTTCATCACTGGCACAATCTACCTATGTTATGACAAATGGCATGCTATTCTGAAACAGCCACATGTAATTTGGTTAAAACCAATTCCGAAATAGGCCCGTTTCCCAATTGCTGCCAAGTCAAAATCACCCACGTGTATTGTAACTTTATGCGTATGTACTTACCTAGATGTGTTACATAGATGTATGTACATATTTGCAAATGTATGAGGTCAACTCGTGACCACGAACTCGTGACCAAAATTTCCAGATAATAGCTGATTTCCTATCACGAAATGACACTCTGACCTAACTATAAGAGAATAGGTTAAACCAGGTGTAATCTTATCATGACTCGATGTAAACAAGAACATTTTGTGTTATCAACGTCGCCTTTCCTTTCACAATATTATAAACATATTATGAAACCCAGTCATCTGTTAGTTCTACCATCCAGTTATCGTGAAACAAGTTTCACGAATTTGGTTTAAACGAATATCATCCACTCTACAGGCGGTTAGATTAAAACCCTGATGAAACAAGTTTATATTTTCTGAAAACAACTCCACAGTCACACAGATACCACACGTGTGACTAAGGAAGCTTTGTAATATTGGGCAATCAATATTTGTTAGCTGCGGTCTTGCGAAAGGATATCTTGGTAAGCATATCTAATTAAGAAACCTGGGACCGGTTTCATGAAGCATTCGTACGTAATAGTGATCTTGTATACTGAAAACTGTCAACACCAGGTCAGGCCACCTGGACACAGATGTTTGTATTCTGGTACGACGATATAATTAACTTTTGTTGCAATCATGTAGCCCTAAGAGATGTCAGTGACACTAAGTGGCCGGTGATTTTCGATCTGACACATGGCGTGGTTAATTGTAACCAAATCGTATTTACATTATTTATTTATTTATTGCATGTTTACGATCGAGTAGCTCGGGTACAAACGACTCAAACGGTCAAGCGATGAGCTGTACTAATGTCTGCTGCTTCCACTGTAACCTCTGTCCCCTTTCTCATTTTTAGGATGAAGTACAGTGGAACCTCACTTTTAAGGTCACCCCCGGGACTGAATCAATGTGACCTTAATTATGAGGTGACCGTATTAGCGGAACTTATTTCCTATACTTTGCTGTTGCGAAACTAATTTGGGACTCTTCTATGGTGATCTTAATTGCGAGGTGGCTGCATTACAGAGGTGACTGTACAGCGAGGTTCAACTCCATTAAGATTCAACCTGGAACATGTGTTTTTAATTAATTTTTCTTATTTTAAACTCAGCTCTTCCTTGTTGTTAGTAGATATTTGTGAAATCATGTAATTTCATTTCTACGCATAAACTCATAACATACTATTATCTGTTGAGAAAAGTCCCTAAGTTATAGTGTCACCTCAGATCGGCTAATTCATCCGTCGCTATATTCATGGTACGATCTCGTTTACAACATTATCCTCCCATACGGCAACGGAATGTAGCACTTACCGCACGCGATACACAGGGCAATCACTACAAAGATCTGCATTGTGCCCGAGGTCGTCTTCAGCACTGGATAGTCTATCAGAGATCCGCGCGCTTTCTTATAAACATACGGAATAAATGATACTACCCCGGAATAATCAATCTGTACTTATCAGCATGAGCTCCACTCTACAGTACAACGTTATCTATGCGGATGTTTGATAACGGCTACCTTAAATATCACGATAAGCGGAAATGTCAACGTCGTGGCTGCCGGTTACTGACACCACCACAAGGACACATACCGACACCAAAATCCAAACTATCTACGCAGGATTATTAGTTCATTCCTCCATTTGAAATATATCTGAGGATATGTTTCCACCATTGTTTTCCAGTTGTCATGTATCATCCAGTGGCGTATTTGGAGTTGGACCCCTTGGATAAGACGTGTTGTTCCTAAGACATATTGGCATGCGAGTTTTCTCTGTAGCTCCATCCAAAATCCTGAATGAACGTCCAATTACTTTAAATAAAAATCATCTGGAGCTATATAAATCTTTCGAAGGAAGCTCATTACTTATGTGTTTGAAATTGTTTCCCATCCTAAATCTTCGGCGGCCCCTCGCTTTAGTTGTGACTCTTCGGCTTCCTGTTCATAATTACCCGTAATGATTCTTGTTTTGTTGCGCCGGTTCCTAAGGATATTATTATACGCCATAGAAGTATATTTTATTTTTATTATTATTATTATTATCATAATCATCATCATCGTTACTTATTATTATTATTTTATACTTGCTGCACCACTACATAGTAATTTGGGTAACAAAGGGTTTGGTCGCAAGTTTATATATAGCCATACTGTCGTACATGTGCAATCCCTTTTGCTGCTTTCCGCTGCAACACTTCTGAATAACTCGTCTTTCCCTTCTATTTGAACGCCTTTTCAGTAATACATTTTTCTTTTTTTTGCTTCACTCTCTGCCTCCTCTCAATTATAACCTTCTTCAGTCCTTCTGTATCTCTGTCCTACCAAGTGTCTCCTTCGCACTATTCTCCTTATCGTGATGATATATATATCTTTGTCGCTTCGGGCCGGACAGCGTAATGTTTATAGCACCGAACTCTGAAATGTACAATTCCGTGATCGAGTTGTCTTGCTGCTAGATCGAACCTTGTTCAAGTTCTTTCACTCCATGTTATGCCAGTTCACACAGGTGTTTGAATGGGAACCTGATAGTAGGCCTATATAATTAATTAATTAAATAAAAATGCGGAACAGACTGCCTCGTTTTATATTACATAGACTTGAACAAGGGTGTGATAAAAGTACACAGTATTATGATTTCTTCCTATGTACAAATGTTTATGATTTATTATGTGATTTTGCATATTTTAGGAACTTGTATTAGGACGATGGTAATACTATTCATAATGGTAAGATTTTGTGATGAATACTCTTTCCTAAAGTAAAATCTAAACGAGTACTATAATTACGCGCTTTGAGCAGTACTGTGGTATTGGGTATTGTGCTATATAAGAACTTATAATAGTATACTAATTGATCAGCATTTCACGCTCTAACTACAGATCAGCAGTTAATCTATGCAACAGTTGTACCTCGGTATACCTAATCTTCTAAGTCACATGCTTAGTTAGTTGACGGTTCAAAATAATTATTAATTTCTTAATAAGAAATCTTACTGCATCTGTAAAATACCTGGTAGCATTACATTGTAAAAATATCACACTTGAAATGATAACTATACCAATACAGAAATTAATGAGAGATACTATCATAACATTTGTGTGGGCGATATGTATATTCCTTCGCAGTTGGACACTAGTAAAAGACACGAATGCTGTCACAAACGTACATAATGGATGTGACACCACAAAACATAATCATTGAGCTATGTCTGCTCCGCCGTAACCATGCTGGAACTTGACGGGATAAGCTAGTCAAGTTGGATGAGCAATCATGCCTAAACGGGCAGGATGGACCTTTCTCTTTTCATGCTTTTAAGGGCTCGGTGCGTCATCCGTCAGAATAACGTTGGTACAGCGTAGGCCTAAGCATACCAGCGTTTGGTAGAACGTTGATTGTGGAAGTAATATCATTTAAAAAAAATCCTTCCTGCTCCTTCTATCAGACTGCACGTTTTGTATCATAGCTGCTTCTCCAAGACCCATATGCACGTTGTCGCTGTTCCTCCATCTCCTTCCCTAAAGCAGTGACGTGCGTGTAAGTAGATTACTTTAATGTTCCTGGGAAGGTGTTCGGCAGATGGTGTAATAACACAATTTCTTGCGCCGGCTCATAATCTATGTGACACTTGAGGATGTAGGTGTGGTACGTTTTTCTTCGTAACTGCATTTTCATGTAACGGTATAATTAATGGCTATGAATACAACATGTCAGAACTTATAACATAACTTATGAAGGGTTAGCCATATGACATAATGTCCTTGAAGTTATGGCCAATAAATGCATTGGCGTCGGAACATTGTGGATATTCGGGGGACTGAGACTTACCAAAAACCTCCAATTGCAATTGCACCCCATTCGAGGCTCTCCAGCAACCTCCAATTGCAATTGCACCCCATTCGAGGCTCTTCAACAACCTCCATTTGCATCCCCTTGAGAATCTTTGAGAATCTCCAAAAAAGCTCCAAATGCACACCTCCTCCCGAGGCTCTCCAAAAACCCCTCCCCTTGAATTGAAGCTCACCAATTACTAATAACGTTGTTGACCTGACACTCACCAAAATAACAAAATGCACCCCTTCCTCAAAGTTGTGGCGGCTAATCCTATATCCAGTCGCCCACCAAACCCTCCCCCGGTTCTGACGCCGTATAAATGAGGGATGCTGTTGGAGATTTTTCACGGCGGAGATTGTTGCCTTGCCTACTGTCGGACATTACAATGGAAGAATGTGGGTGCTGCTGAAGATCACGATGACGTTCATAATTTTTCAAGCTCAACAACAACCTCGATTTCCTCCACCTCCCCTTATAGGCCAACACTTGTTTAAAGGAGGGCACCTAAACCCGTGTGTGCGTGTGAACGTGTAAGTACTAGCGTGCGCGTTTGCGTGCGTGCTTACTTGCGTGCATATGATTGTAACCGTAGCTAAGAAATAACCATAACTGAATGTTATTTAACAACAATACAGACCAGGAGATTAAGAGGAGACCAGATGTGGGTGTTTAGGAAAATAAATGGTTATGAAAAAATACTTATGAAAGTATTTTTCTCAGTTACGGAAGATAGGACTAGGACTTGAAGCATCAGTGGATGAACAGTTTAGATTTTATACCAGAAAGTGTTAATTCCCACAGAGAACTATAAATAAATTGAACATATTATCTGCTGTTTGTGTGGGAAGAAAATCAACAAATACCTCAGAAGGATGGGATACACATAGATAAACAAACGTTGGACGCTCGACAAGCCAAAGGCTCCGCTGTCCACCTGTCATTTGGGTGTTAATTCTCTGGGTGGCAGTCTTTTAAAGCTGATTCCATTTGATACGTTAGCCAAATTTGTAGGAAATGTTCGTGTGTTGTAATGGCTGGAATCGAAGTGTTAAGTTATGATGAATTGATAGTGACGAAGAGTGGAGCTTGGCTATTCGATGGTTGCAGCCAACCAGTGATTCGTTTTGAAGTTTAACCATTGGCATGTATATCGATTTAACATGTTTGCCGTACAAGAGCAACTAGCTCCAGTCGACATATAAACAAGGAAGGTTTTGTGTTATGTAGGTCAAACGTGCCATCGTATGCGTTTCCCGTCCATGGCAAATATCTGCCAGTCTGGCTTAAAATAATAAAAACATATTTGCTCATTTTTAATGTGTTACTGAAATAATACATATATGATGTCAAAGGCACGCAAACATCATATTATATTAAATAACATGTCTGGTTTCACCACCACCAGAATGTCATGTTGTTGTCATACCATGACTATGACTGGCTAAAGATAGCTTTGTATTTGTAAAGATACTTGCTTTAATTAATTAAACACGCCTATTAATATGATCAGGGAGGAGAGAACATGATGTTTTCAAATTACAAATCGTGCTGTGAACATGATGTTTTCAAATTACAAATCGTGCTGTGAACAGTGTACTGTTAATAATTTGTTTGATTACAATAGGCCTATTAATAAAAGCAGGAAGGAAACTGCACGACGTCATCAAATGACGGATGTTGATGCAGTTTGAGTCAGTGTCTACGATTCACAACCGTATATCAGGAGGATCGGTTCAACTATGGTCCTAAATATGTTTACTTTGGAGTTTCTGTATACTGACTAACGCTATACATTATCCAGTGCATCTACTGCTGCCCAAACCTGGGCTTTTCTACATTGAATGTCATGTTAAGAGTTTGTGTATGAGACAAGGTATTTGAAGTCTTCTACTTTCTCTATTTGACTCCTATCTAAGATGTGTAGATTAGGATTTGTACATGGATTGATGTACATGTACTTGGTTTTGCTTTGATTGAGAAATAATCCAGTGTTAATAGTGTTTCTAAAATAGCTTTAGAAACACTTTCAATTTTATGGAGAAGGAGTTCTGCTTCATGTAGTGTGTACACGTCAGCAAACAGAGCGATGTCGTCAGCAGAATCCAGATCGGAGAGATGTTGGGCTGAATACCTGGTGCTTCGACGTCTAGAGAGGATTAATCCTTCCCTCTCATCATTGTGTCATTGTGAAAATGTTAATAAGCGTGTTTTTCCACTGCGGTTGGTCATTTTAAGTGTCGACCTAACACCAACGACCGTCGATCCGAGCAGCAGCGGTTACGGGTTCTCCATTAGGATCAACTGCCACATGATGACGTCACCCATCAATCATGATTCATTGCTTTTCTGAAATGCATATACTATGTTAATCTCACTAAATCAAAACGTCCCTCACAGACCCAACTGCACATCCCCTTGCAACACAAAACCTGTATTTTATTCAACCAGAACTCTTGTATCTCTGTTAGGGTTCATTTGTACCTATCGGACCCCAAGCCTACGGGCCTGCATGTAGACAAAGGAAAATATGAATATGCCGAGTCCTGTGGTTATGACAGGAATGCAACCCCTGCCAACCTACCCGAGTCTCCACTTAAAATCTCCAGCTAGTGTAGATGGCAGAAATTAAACACCTTCCAACCCCATTCTAGTTCTAACAATTTGAAGTTGGATGGTTCCCACACTCCTGACAGCAAAGTGGGATGTGGTACAATTTATTCAATGACCTTCATGTTAATAATTACCACCCTAGCTGATTCCAGGTAACGGAACATATAAGTTCGCTTCAATACAGTGTATTTGAGTTCTTTTTCGTGGAAAACAGCGAAACTGTTAAACATGGAGGCGCGTTCGGATGTGAGTGGGTGTCTTCTTGTGGTTATCGTAATGCAATTGTTGTCTTGGTCATCAACGATTATTAATTACTAGTCCAAGCAGAGATACTGTGAGACCAAATAATATTAAGATACGTCCTGTTAATTATACGAGAATATTAGAAACATATTATATTGTCATTTAATACACGTTTACGTACTGTTGAACTAATGAGATAAACACATTCATGTAACTCAATTCTGCCACGCATGGTAACACTAGTATAGAGTATTGCACAATAGGCCCTACCCAAATAACAAACAAATACGCACTGGTAGACAGCAGACCACGCCTCCGCACAGAATTCTGTCTGTACGATACTCACCGTAAGTGCTTTTCCTCACTCGCCAAGAATTTCGCTTTCAGGAACAACCACTGATGTAATGTTATTATTATTCACGTGGAGTCCTCTCCTGCCGGAAGTCGACTACAATAGGTAGCCACTCCTCCTTGCATTAAGCCGTTCTTGCAAAGTCACAGTCATACTTCAAGTTGCCAGCTGCGGATTGCCCAATAGGCACTGTAGGTACGTGCCTACGGCCCACAAAGGCAAAGAGCCCACGAAAATATCCCCTTATAGTTTTGTGTAGAATGAATATTCACGAAACCCAGCTGGCAAGACATGAATGATGTGGCCAGTGATGGCTACTGCATAAGTTTCGTTGGTACTTCATTGGCCCAATGCGTTTTGCAAGCTGGGTATAATTCTGATGTAGGCCCTGTTTGTTTGAATGTTTAGCTGACATTCTAGAGATATCGAGTTCTCGGTACTGAAATGTATGAAAGACTACCGTCAGCGTTTCACGTGGGTCAATTGCGCATATTGGCACTGTCACTTTTAGCCATGGAGTCGGTGAAGATGCGTCCGCTCCTGGTTGATGCGTGATATTATCAGTTCGTTTGCCACCAAGACAATACGCAAGGTAAAACTGTAGACTGCGCAGCGCTAAGGAATAAAATGGTATTTTAAGTCGACTTCGACAATCGTTTCCAGCCAACCGAACACTACGACAATATCCACAATTTGTAACTTGCGATGCTTCATACATGCTCATATTCAATATAGCTGTATAAATATAAACAGTGAAATGTTAACTTGAATACATTGGGGTGAGTCTACCTAAGGCCCACGAATGTCTTAATTCGCCACTGCCTGTTGCCCACCCACGCTCTGCAGTTGTCTGTCCACGTGGCTCTTGGTCATCTCTACTTCTTTTGTCGTCAACGCTACCGTCCAATATTTCCTGCTGGATGTGTGACGACGTAACAAAAACGATATAATTTATCACAGCCGTCGGAATCGCCCCATATTTTTGATGGTGGCTGGAGATAGGATTAGATAGGTTTTTGGGTGAGCATCAAGACAGGTGCAACTGGAGCTGTTCTAGAGAGCCAGAAGTTGGGGTATTTTGGCGAATCTCAAGGGGGATACAATAGGAGGCATTTAGTGAGTTTAAGATATTGAACGTCACCGCAAAATTATAGTGTTTATGTATATTTATTTCATTGAAGAGTTTCTGTTTTAATTCAGCCCGCACTAGTACACCTGCCAATTTTATATAATATATATAGATATATATATATGTATATATATTCGTGACTCGCTCAGTCCAGCTTACACCTTAAACGTAATATTTTCCTCGACCGTATCATTTCTGAAAGCTATGCGTTGTAGCCCCAATATAAAATATGTAGTTTAAGTCATTGGGATTTTTACTTTTATTTGGAGTACAAAATTAAAGCTGTAAAGCTGGTTTACGGTTAATTCGCTAGGTTAATGTTGACGCATAGCGGACAAGTGTGAGCACAGAAAAATATCGGCACAATATGCAGTCGAAGTTAGCGTTTCTTTCCCGTAAGTACGCCCAATGAGCACTGTCAAATGAATCATACATCATACGAATGCACGAACAAATATCTATATAATACGTATTGATATAAATGGAAACATTAGTTTTTTTGGAATTGTATGGACTCTGGAAGAAAGTATAATATATATATATATATGTACATATATATATATATGTATGTGTGTGTATGTGCGTGTGTGCGTGCGTGCCTGCGTGTGGTCATGGTCATTACATTGATTAAATTGTTTTAATATTTAACAACTTTAAATTTAATGTATCACATAATGACCACGTGGAATCTTTACAATGATGTTCTCCTATCTTAACTAACAACATTGTATTATGTTCTTCGTAGCACTAAGAACAACGACATTTAAAAATTCAATTTGCAATACAATCTATGTCGTGGGTATTTGGACATCGTTGTGATATTTTTCTCATCATCTCATACAAACAAAAGAATAGCAGTTGTTTAATTCAACGTGCAAGCACATCTAAATTGTAGATATTCGGATACACACACGCATCATATGATCACATCAGTGAGGAGGCGGCCATATTAGATTTATGCAAATTTACTATAAATGCTCAATCATGACATATGTTGTTGTCGTGGAGGTTTTCATCACCCAGAAAGTAATTTGAATTTACAATCTCTTTGAAATGCAACTGCATAATGTAATGTTTGGAGATAATGGTTATGATAAAACTCTGATATGGTGGCGGCCATATTGTATTTATGCAAATAAAAAAATGCCCAATAATTGTTATACTTGCATCAATGTCTTGAATCCCCAACAAATAAATGACATTTGAAAACATTCTGAAAATGCTACTATAATTGGATACATGATCAAAACACCGATATGATGACGGCCATTTCGGATTTATGCAAATAAAAAAATGCCCGATCATAACATTTATTTTACTCATTGGTGGCACGAGCCTCGAGACACTTAATATATTTAGAATAATTGTGAAATTCCAACAATAATTGGATATAATGTTCAAAATAGTGGTTTGGAGGCGGCCATGTTGGATTTATGCAAATAAAATGCTCAAGGGTGCCAGGGTGGCACCCGACAGATTATGTTTCTAAACACCCTTGTTGTCAATGATCCATCAAAAAACGTAAGTCATATTCGATTTCTAGGTATACCCTCTTGGCTGCCCGACTTTCACAGTGATTTAATGCTTCCCTGATACGCGCACTTTGCTAGCAGCCGAAACCAAATTAAATGCTGCATATTCCGGTAAGTTTTTTTCAGTTGTTTTGTGTGGTTTCTTTTACAATGTGTGCCATTTCAATAACAATTCCAAAATCCAAAGTTAAGCCCTCCGAAAGGTGATTCATTTAATGATATGTATATACACTGTTGTTATTAAAAAAAAACATTTTCTGAACTTTATTAGATGAATTAATGTATTCAGTTCAATTCTTTATTGATCACTAGAGGCATCCTCGTCGGTGAAATGTGGGCATTATTCATAATAGCTAGGAAAAACATAGTCACACACACACACACACACACACACACACACACACACACACACACACACACACACACACACACACACACACACACACACACACACACACACACACACACACACACACACACACACACACACACACACACACACACACAGATACACAGATACACAGACACACACTCACAACACACAAACAAACAAACACACTGTCTCGACTGAACTGATGATACACGATGGGGGGACCTATTACTGAGGGGGCGCAGAAAACCATATGTCTGCCCTCCAAATGCACCCAGTTTTCCTCTTTTTTTTCTCCAAAAAATACACATTAGTCCTCTCATAAAACCTCGATTTCCCCGCGCTATTGATGTTCGTCAGAAAAGCAAACATTTTATGGTATAAGATATTGACCATCACATAATAGGTACAACCAAATCATGGGCCACCACTGATATATTAGATACCGAATTGGAACTAACAGGCTATGTAATGTTCAGGAAAGACAGAATAGGAAAAAGGGGAGGCGGAGTTATTTTATATGTTAAAGGTGACATGAACAGGTTGAAATAAATGTTATAGTAAATAGAATATATATAAAACAAGATAATCATGTAGTGCAAAAAAAATTTAATAGTTTTCATAAAATCACGCAAATAAGAATGCACCGCCTCTGAAATTTAGCATTCGAGAGTTTCCGTGAGTGTGTCGTCATACGTGTCATAGAAGTTGGCGGCTGATCGAAGTTGGCCATGTTATTCAGCGGTTGTCGCACTGTTGCCTTCGATTAATGATAACCAGCCATTGTATATTGGAGGATAGCTATAGAAATGCTTCGGCGAAGAGTTTCTTGTTTTCGATTGAATGCCAAAAACAAGAAATGAGTGGATTATAAACAGAGAAATCGACTAAATTTGATGAACATCTCATCGCCATCGATATCGCAACTTGAATTTAAAAGTTGGACTCGCATCTTCTAAGACTAAGTCTAAGACTAAGTCTAAGACTACGCCTTTGTCAGTGTGATCATGTTGACAGTGGTTGTTTCGTGAAGGATACAGCAGTTTGTGAATTCGAATAATACAAGTACGTACCGTGACGTTAACCATCATCCTGACCATTGCCAAGAGAACCACCAAAAAGAGACGAAATTTAACGTCCCCAAAACAACGAAGCGAGCTGCGAAGCCTAAGCCTAGGACTAGGCTAAACCTAAGCCTAAGGCTAAGGCGAAGCAACTTGGTTTTGACTTTTGAGTCGAGGTAAGCCAAATCCAAGAAGATCGAGTGACAAAACGTAGGTGTAGCTACGATTTATTTGCTACACCACATTTGTATTTATCAGTTGTACACGATAGATATGTTATACGTTGTTAACCTTATACAAAATTACTAAGAATATTTCAATACCAGCAATGAACTCTCAGTTTTTGGAGTGTACATCTGCGAATGGAACGGGACCGTTGGTTATCTGAAGTTGACCACTTCGCCTTCGCTTCAAAGAATGTCGTTCAACTCCTCGACTCGACTGTTGTTAATTACTGGCAAAATTTATTGGCAGTTCGCGAACATATCTTTCTAGCGTGTACACAATATAACATTTGGCCATGTTGTTGGATATTAAAATTGTATATAACCTGAACTGTTACTTCTTGTTTTGTTTGTTATTTGGAGTCTGGGTATATTATAAATGTGTAGAACTTTGCGCGTCATAACATTGCGTCAAATGGCAATGGCCATGCTTAATTCCGTGACACCTTTGTATTGTGTCGTTTATTCTTCCGTCTGGCTCCTTCGGTAAATGTCTATGATGAACTGGCAGCTACCATTCTTAATCAACCTAGTTGGCAGGGCATCATTCAATGTAAAAGTGTTATGGAAATATATGTTTTGACTATATGCACTACATCATCGTAATTACATAAATGACAAGGTGCAACTCAAATGTACACTGAATAGTTACTTTCTGCGCTGCAATTAAACTATCAAATAATATTAAGAAAAAGTTATTTTAATTATGTATTTCTTGACTGCAACATAGTACGGTAAGAGGATACTCATTTCAATCCAACAACAACTATTATGTAGTATACCTTTGTGTGCTCAGATTTTAGTAATACCAACAAATAGATAAGGTTATCTGTTTTCATTATACCGATGTACTTTTGGTTTGTAAATCAGTATTGCTATTGCTAACAAATCAAGGGATGAGGAAACACTATCGTCTTCAACTCTTACATGTTTCCGGACTGGAAGAGGAACAAGAGATCACATTTTCAACCTGAAGATGTTAATTCAGAAATGCAGAAAATTCAACCATGACCTTAGGATCTGTTTCATAGATTATTCAACAGCTTTTGATAATGTTAGTCATCAACAACTCTGGAAAACCTTGATACGCATGGGATTTGACCAGAAAATTACATCACTTATCCAAAAGTTATATGTTGGACAGCAGTCTGCGGTGAGATTAGAGTGTGGTACCACAGATTGGTTCCCAGTCGGCAAGGGAGTGAGACAGGGGTGCATTTTGTCCCCCCCCCCCCCACCTATTCAGTCTATACACAGAGAATATCATGAGAGAAGTCGAGACTGACACGAGAAGCAAGTTTTTTAATGGACTGAAAGTGAATGGACAGGAGATGTATGAATTGAGATACGCCGATGACACAGCGTTAATATCCGATACAAAAGAAGGATTGGATCAATTGATAACTACTGTTAAAGAGCACAGCGAGATGAAAGGATTGAAACTAAAAGTAAAGAAGACTAAGATTATGGATGTGAAGGGATGTCGAGAACCATCAGAAGTCACAGTAGATGGCGAGGAAATAGAACGAGTGGAAAGTTTTGAATATCTGGGGTCATTGACAGAAGCGGATGGAGTTGGGACGAAAGAGATCAAGCGGAGATTGGCAATGGCGAATAAAAAGTTGACGGAGATGAAGAAGCTGTGGAAAGCAACGAACAAAGATATGAAACTACGATTTATCCGAGTCTGCATATTTCCAACGGCTACATATGGATGCGAAACCTGGACTCTTAATAAGAACATTACTAAACGTATAAATGCATTTGAAAACAAGTGTTATAGAAAGATATTACGAGTTTCGTGGACTGAACGCAGAACTAACGAATCCATCGCAGATGAGCTTGGTGTTATACCCGGGGCTTTATTGAACTTTGTAAAGAAACAGAAACTAAGTTATTTCGGCCATGGGAAACGGCATCAATCTCTAGAGAGACTAATAATGGAAGGAAAAGTGGAAGGCAGAAGAAGCAGAGGAAGACCTAGGAGACAATGGGGGAAGGACATAGAGGAATGGATGAGAGCCGACGTCTGGCGAGTGGGGAGACTGGCAAACGAAAGAGCTGTCTGTAGACAATCCATCAAGGCTGCAACGTCCGGAAATGGATAAGCAAAACCCAGAAGAATTGTAACCACGGAAATGGTAGCTATGAAAATAAGGGCTATGGAGGATAATAAATCACCTGGAGTGGATTAGATTCCACCCAAACTTCTATTGGAAATTGTAGAACACAAATTAGCATACCATTTTCAACAGTTTTCAACTTGTCATTAGAAGAGGGAGTGGTTCCTTTAGAATGGAAAGAAGCAAACATTATACCGTTATTTTAAAAAGGTTCCAGAAACAAGTCGGAGAACTACAGACCAGTGAGTTTAACATCAGTGATTTGCATATTAAAAACTTGTTAAACCCATCTCAACATGTGTTTCTAAAAGCGAGGTCATGCTTAACAAATATGCTATGTTTTTGGGAAGATATCACTATGTGGGTAGACGAGGGATCACCAGTAGATATCATTTACTTAGATTTTCAGAAAGCTTTCGACAAAGTGCCACATCAAAGATTACTGCTTAAACTAAAGGCCCGTGGCATAGGAAATGGTTTAATTAACTGGATAGAAAAATGGCCAATTGACAGAAGACAAAGAATAGTAATTGATGGGGAGGCTTCAAACTGGAAATCAGTTTTGAGTTAGGTATCACAGGGATCAGTACTTGGACCTATATTATTCTTAATATATATATATCAACGATTTGGACGATGCTATATCAAGCAAGGTGTTGAAATTTGCGGATGATACAATTTTTTTAGACGGATTAAACGTGATGGAGATAGACATCATTTACAAGATGATCTTGTTAGGTTGTTAAAATGGTGTGAAAAATAGGACATGTTGTTCAATTTTGGTAAATGTAAATGTCTCCACACAGGACATGGGAACGAAGATGTGCAATATACAGTGGGTGGTTCTATAATAAGTACTGCTGTAAAAGAAAAGGACTTATGGTTAATTATTAGTGCTGGTATGAAGGTTTCAGAGCAGTGCGGTATTGCCGCTTCAAAGGGAAATCAAATAATTGGATTAATTAGGTGAAATATAACGTATAAGGAAAAAGAGCTAATAATACCGCTGTACAAAACAATAGTTAGGCCTCATTTAGAATATTGTATTCAAGCGTGGAGGCCGTATCACAGGAAGGACATAGATATGCTAGAAAGAGTACAGAGGAGAGCAACTAAAATTATACCAAAACTGAAGGATCTTCGTTATGAAATACGCCCAAAAGAATGTAGTTTAACAACACTAGAGACCAGGAGATTGAGAGGAGATCATTTAGAAGTGTTTACAATATTGAATAGTTATGAAAATATTGATAGAATTATTTTTTCTCAGTTAAGAAAGATAGAAGGACCAGAGGACATGACGTTACATTAGTAAAGGAGCAGTGTAGGTTACTTATAAAAAAGTTCTCATTCTCACAAAGGACTGTAAATTAATGGAACAGATTATATCCTGATTGTGTTGGTGCTAGTACCTTAAAAGGGCGGGATACATGTAGATGAAAAAAGTATTGGACTCTCGATAAGCCAAAAGGCGTCCTTATCCACCTGCCACCTAGAGTTAATTCTCTGGATGGCAATCTTGTCTTGTTTTGTATTGTTATTTGCTATAGGGTGTGTACGTTTTGACTTTAGGAGTTAGTGTGTCATGGCTTTGTATTAGGGAATATGTTTGAGAGTTTAAATTTAGTGTTAGCGATGATGTTTTAGTGTTGGTGTTTAATACTAGGTAGGGATTATATATGTTCGTGGTTAAGGTTTAGCTTTGTCGCTTTCTAAAAGAGCTTGAGGTATGCTACTTTGACGAAATTCGATCAGCATATCAATGACATGATTGCAATGGATGTGAAGACGTTTCAGAATGTTCTCAGGTTCAGTTTTCGTATAATCTGACAGAACGCTAACGTGGCCACTAATAGGAAAATAAACTTTGCTTTGCACCTACTCTGTACCGCGTTTACCAGTGTCATCGACATTCTGACAGGGAGTTGTCGGTGGTAAACCCATCTTAACGGATGTATAAGAATTCAATCGGACTGAGGATGGTGTTGCTGTCAATAGACTCGCGAAGTTTACATATGTGATGAATATAGATCGCTTCGTACTGGTAAACAATATAAATGCGTAGGACGAATGTACCAGCTCACTAATTAATTAATCTTCATACAATAGCACCCAGCCAGCATTCAGACAGTAACGCGTCACTGCTGAAAACACGGGCAAACAAACGCGTCGTACAACAGTAAACATGGCAGCCTCCGCGCCTTTTCCAACAAATAAACTATTAGAAAATGACAACCTTGTGGCGAAACTGTGTTCTGCAATCATAGAAAGATATTCGAATACATAGTTAATACGATGGCTGCAATATTGCGGCCTTCCTTCGTTTGAAGTTCGTTTGAAACTGGCAGAAATGTGGTCTTCCAGTTTTTTTATGCTTGCAGCATACGATATGACCAGCAATCCGTATTTTTGATAATTGCCTGATACATATAATACATACCGCCACTGACGTGATGTTTGTTTGCATTTTAATTATGTACAGTGTATTTGTATTACTTGATTATTGTTAAAGCAGCGACTGTTTGTATGTGTTATCTATTTTGTTTTGTATGTACAGTGCTACGAACATTAATAAACATGGCGCTGTATAAACTAAATATTAATATTACGCTGGTTAAATACCTACTTTTCTCGACACTTTATTTCATGTAACGTAAGTAATTTCTTTACAAATGTATATTTTAAATTACATAGAATACATTATGTTTTATCAATTATGTATTTTAAGTGCCTGTAATGTATGAACATGTTTTATACCCGGATACACGGCGATATACAATTAGCAGCTATTTATTAGTATTGTGTGTGTGTGCGTTCGTGCGCGCATACGTGTGCGTTCGTGCGTGCATGTGTTTGTACACAAATCTGAGGAAACCTTCGTGCGAAGAATCAATATTCTAAGTTACCGGTACTAATAGTTATGTCATCGACTGAGTGCAAACAAATTGTTAACAAAATGATCTTAATTATGAAATAATTAACATTATCTAACGCAAATACATGTTATTAATATTTTGGTATTATGGGCAATTGTGAATTAAGTATACATAATAAGGCAACCAGTTACGTTACAATAATTAATATCGTCAAGAGTAACTTTTACAACCTCAATAATATTAATAAGTTGATAGCAACACATACAATACTTAATCAAGACCAAGTAGGCAATCAATACATCATAGCAAAAATAGATAAGCGAGCGAAAAATGAACAACTGTCAAACACGTTCCAAAAACGCCTTTTGAATGACTGCTAGTACCATTACGGTTCGTCGGATCCCAACAATATTGATGTTGTTTGGAAGTTTAAGCTTTCTGCTATTCAAACATATAAATGGTTTCCTGATAATCATTCCTAAAATTAACTAAAAACGGACCTACAACCGGGCCCGTTCCGGTGTCTTAGACACTGCGAACCATGTTGTTTCGTCGACACAGTTCACCAATCTACCGATTGAGGCACCACTATCTGATTTCATGGTATAAGCTCCACCCACTTTCAAACGGCTGCTAAAATGACATACGCGAAGTAGGCGTGACGTCACAATCACGTATATCAACCAACCAACGCGACGAATTTAGACCGTTGGGTGGCGTACGTTATTGTGAAGTCACGCCGACGTAGCTATATATCGGTTTCGCTGCGATCAAAGCACATCAGTTTCGCCGCGGTTTAAAAGTGGGTGGAGCTTATAACATGAAATCAAGAAATGGTGAAGTGCGCATGTCTGAACCTATGCAAATGAGGAAAACAGCGCCGCAATCGGAAGATTAGTGTACTGAGTACCCGCATCCAACATGGTTCGGAACCGTACAGAACAACGAAAACGGCGTGATTGTAGGTCCATTTATCGGTGTTCTTTGAACGGTTACCGGGAAATCTAGATGACGCTAGAATAACAAAAAGTGCATCCTTTCAAATGATACCAAGATCGCCGGGACAGGACGAGCCTTGAGGGTGTTAGCGACCGTAGAATTTCATGTTTTGGACGTGTTCTGAGTTGTTCATTTTTCGCTCGCTTATCTATTTTTGATCATAGGCATATTTAACAAATGTGCTCATTAATACGCTACGCTGTTGTAGCAATGTCAGCAAGCGGAATAAAATTATATTATTTTACACCTATTTGGTGTGAAATATTGTAATAAATATTTATTTGCAAAATTAGCGTCTTACAATTAGCACCCATTAAAATTGCAACCCCTCGTGTCTCAGGCGATTGTATTTGTGTGCGAACGTTTTGACGCGAAATTCCTTTGCAACGCTGTATTGTGTCATTTTTGTCTCAAACCTAAGACGTACACTGAATGATGGAACGCCAACCAGGTTTATTTGCAATTGTAGCTGTCAACTTAGCATACACATTCACCGAAGCAGTCAAACAAAAAAACGAGACAACGTCCAAGGGGATGTTTAATTGCACGGTGCACGAATTTAGGACACGCAACGAAATGGATATGCAATCTGACATTTTCATCAACATACCTAGCTGCAGTAAGGTAAATACATTGTCCCTAGGTTTCAGGAGCCCAGCACTGGTAAAAAGTTTGTGAAGTGTTCCCTCGGACTTACTATAACTGAAAAGGTACAACTACAACTATAAAAGTACAAGGCTACACTTTAGAAGTGTGTGTGCTTTTGCCAGTTTGGGGGAGGGGAGAAATAAACACCCCGCGTATGCTGTCAGTAAGCGTGTCTTGAATCAATGTTGCTAGTCCCATAACTGCAATGCGTGTTAACGATGCTGGACACTCAATGTTATACTGGCGACATAGAATACAACAATACAACAGCGTTTATCGCCAACGATCCAACATGTAAGCAACGCTGAAACCGCCAAAGTGTGCCCTTTTCCCCGTTTTTTGTTCACGCACGCGCAATAGCACCACGCGTCATGTACTATATTTAGCGCTATCTATCAATGCAGGCGAGTGCAGCTATGCTGATACTCGTTTGAATGGCGTGAAAACCAGCAGGACAATTCCTTGAAACTTATAACGCATTGTGGCAATGTGTTCCCTGCGGTCAAGGTGTGTCTGTGGTAGGACGTACACATTCTCGGAAACTCTCGCAGAACAAACCTTTCTTTAAAAAAACAGATACATGAAGAAAGAAAATAGAAATACCTTAGCTAAGAAATGCAAAACTAATATTAATAGATGTGTGAATAACTATAATTTAAAAAAAAAATGTAATGTATATAATGGAAGTAAACAATATGTTAAAATTATTCATACATAAATTGCATTTATCTACATGAACGCATCGTCGAGTTCAGGCTGTTATAGTAGCCAATGCTGTATAACAGTGTAAATACATGGACACCTACTGGCGTATTTAGGGGGAGACGGTATATGATATGTCCCTTGAATTATTCCTATGTTTTCCTGGGTAAAATGTTGCGCCACTACAGAACAACTAATGGGTGACCAAGCTCCCCTTTGGCACAGCCCTAATCGAGATCCTAAATACATTTTATACCAATTATTCAGCGAATCTCTGTACATTTGCGATGTCAATATATCAGAGGTAGTTCGATACTATTACCACTTGTTGAGAGGATGATACCAGGTAACGAAAGTTATAACCTAGCTTTAGAATCCTGTAATAAATATCTACACACAATTTAATTTGAAAATGATTAAAATTATGTTGTATGTTTTATATTAATGTTATATTAATTAACATTATGTTCATAAAGTCACAGGAAAAACACAGGGAAATGCCGTCACTGTTTTGACTAGGAAATTTGTGAATTATTATTAGGTGATTATTATGTATACTAAATACAAAATCTTGCACATATTTAATGATAATTACGCACACTAATGTTTCATGATTAAGTCATAGGTTACTTTCCTAAGAAACTCTGTCTCAGCTTTCCATATTTCGACTGATAATTGAACACAACAAAGTTCGATGCATGATTAACAGCAACTCTTAATCATACATCAAACAGTGGTTCCCAAACCGTACGCGAGAGGTTCTCCAGGGGTTACGCGACGGGTTAGCTGAAAATAAAGAGTTTGCCTGTTAATGGTGTTCACCAAGCACAAATTGTCAACTGTTAATATGTCCTATTATTAAACTCACATGAAGCATATCCTTTCCGTACATGTATATTAAACGCTATTAGAAAATATCTTCACTCATGTTTGCTAATTGGTATTTTGGAAGGAGTCGGTTTTATTTCAAGTGTCAAAATGTTAAATGTCATAAAGACCAGGGGCCGGTTTCATCAAGGGGCTAAGAACGTTCTTAACGCTAAGATGATTGTTTGAGTAAATTACGTGATTTCTTTTAAATATAAGCGAACATAGGAGTTTACGCAAACACGTGACGTTAAGTAATTGCGTAACTTTAAGTACGCTTCATGAAACCGGCCCCTGACCCCTCAAAATCCAGCTATTCCACTGTTTATGCCAATAAGTCGATGCGGACGAAGAGGTGCTGTCCTACACCGAAGTATGTTGGATGTCACGTGAACCGGAGTCACTAAAAGATAAGATCAACGAATTCTGTGACCACTCTAGAAAGGAACAGTCTCAAAAATGTGTCAAGAATCTGTCGGACAAACGCAGGCTTTTGAAGCTGGTCTATTTGCATGAAATATTCTCCTGCCTCAATCAATTTGATAAATCATTCAAAGCCCGTTCACCATAGTAATTATTTTATTCGACAGAGTAAGAATTTTCGTCGAGATGAAGACGGAACTCGGAAAAGAAACACCAGTTCTTTATTTTTCAGGCGCACATATCTTCAATAAGACCTATTTTCCTGATTTGAGTACGTCTGACCCGAAATTATTTTTAAAATCCGCTTACGGTGGCTATAGGTCTATATTAGTTTACAGTGAGCGTGCGTTATATTCACCTGTGGCTGGAGTGTCTGTGACGGCATTGTTGACGTTTCAGTCCAGATATTTCTGTGAACAGGAATTCTGGGTGTTGTTGACCATATTCCGCGCCTAGCTACTGTGCGTCAACGACGATCCCCAAGTCTCCTGTTCAAAACAGTTTCACGAAGATTAGTTTTACGCACCCGAATGATAAGCTAACCTTGTCAAGACCTGGTTTTGACCAGGTTATACTGCACAACCATCCGCGATTTTGGGAATAATGTTATTTACCTCGTAATAAAAGTGATGTCTTTTCATTGAACTGAGTGAAGAATATTGTTTTATCTATATTTGTATTCCATGCTACAATGATGGTGGAACCCCGGCGATTTTTTTTAGAACTCAGGGGAACGCGGGAAGAAACAATTGGAGACCGTTGATTAAGACGAATATTTCAAATAAACTCTACCTGTCTTGCACATGTTCGTTGACAACTGCGCACAAATCAAATTTATTAATGACTTTGTATCATAAAAGTTATGTAATTGTTGTTTTTGTAAACTGGTTTTTTGGAAGTAGTAGCGTATTAGCATTATCAGCGCATCGTGGGCGCTTCTGAAACCCGACTATCGTCTGTTTGGTGACAGTCTTCCGTTGGAATTATCAGTTTACAATGTGAGACGAACGCGTGTCTCGGACATGCCTAGCAGGGGCCAACGACAACGTGCGTTTCTGTTGTCTGAATCTGACGTAACAGTTTGGCCACACAACAAGATGATACCGCTGCAATCAGCGCGATGTCGGTCGCAGGCGGCTCGTTGTCACGACGTCGTTGGAACGCATTAACGCGCGCAGAGGGACACGCCAGTCGGCGGTCAGCCCAGCGTAATGACGCATAAATTGGAACCGGTTCGCCAAATGACGGGAGACAACGGCGCTATCTGATTGGTTTCTCCGATGTACAACTACGCCGGATCGGTGTTTCCTCTTCCATTCGCAACTCCGTTTCTCCGCAACAGATCCGTCTTCTCTTCTGCTGCTGTTGCAACACAGATCACAGGTAAGTGTACGACGACGTATTTCTCCAGTTTTAAAGCGCCCTTTCCTATACAGGTTAATTCCGTCTTCATTGTTTGATGCATATGATATTAATAAGTATAACTAATGTATCATTTAGCTGAGATTGCCAACGATGTCAAATGAATACTATTATGCTTGCCAATATTGTGTTATCAGCAGCTGCACTTAATGGCACTCAGACTAAGTACCCTAGATTGTATTAATATTATTCAGTATAATATGCATCCTGAATCAAAATGAAACAGACTGGAAAGGCTTGAAACATGTCGGTATAACACATTTAACTCTGGGTGCTAGGATTAGCGACGAACTCTCACGTAATTGATGCAATCGTTTTATGTTAAATAAATTAACTTGTCCAGCCAATGTTTGCCTGTTTAGGTTTTCTTTAAGCAACACAAAATTATTTCACAAAACCTGTTGATACCGCTGTGTTTGTGCTGCATATCATTATGAGCAAAATTGTGTCATCAATTCGTACAACTTATCTTTGTATTTCTTTTTCGGGAATTTAACTTAGTCTTCCATTAGATAGCGAAAATAAATTTGATAGAGACAGCGATTATTTCCGCCTACTGGAGATTGCGTGGAGCGCCTTGGTGGAAGCTCTTGTGTAAACATGCACGTTGGTAACATGAGAAAGATTAGCGTGGTAACATTAATTTTCATTATCGCATCCGTTTATGCAGACCCCTACATTGTGTGCATCGTCCTTCGGCTCTACACAGTGTCACACAATTATGTTACAGTTTTGTTCTGCCATATTTCCTTGTGATATTCCATGTCGTTGCCGGCTAACACACGACTATTATGTTCGTTACAATCTGTCACAAGACCATGTGCCAGTCCGTTCGTTGCAATCTGTCAAGTGATCATAATTATGTTCGTTCGTTACTATGGTAGACTGGACTATTAGAATTCCCTTTTTTCATAATATTGTTGTTTGTTTGCATTGTCTTCCTGTCCGATATCTTGTAATTGTTAAGATATGTACCATTACCAGGCACTTTCATGTAAGCAACCATCATATTTACATTCTTTTTTTTACTCCTGTAAGAAAACTTATCCAGCTTACATCGTCTAGTTCTGACTTAATTTTGTTCTTAGAGTCAACGTTAACATTGGATCTAGGACTTTTTTCTGTTGCTGCACCAACTCGTTGGAATATGCTCTCTCTTTGTGATAGTTCAGTTGAAAATATTACACAATTCCGCCGTCATTTAAAAACTTACCTTTATAACCTTCCTTATCCACCATAGCTCATATACTGCTTATCGATTCAACTCAAGGCGGACCCAGGGGGACAGGGGCACGTGCCCCCCAGACCATAGGAATTTTGCGTGCTCACAGACCTTTTATAATGGGCCCAAATGGATTTACCCGCAAGAAAAGTTGCATTATTATTATTATTATTATTGGTTCGTTGTAGACTCGCGTAGCATGAAGGGCGTCGTATGTGTGGCGCTGGTTGGCGTCGTCATGATGTGTGTGAACGCCGCCAGCGCGGTCGAGATGAACGGGCCCCCTGTCAGACCAGTCGCCTTCCACAACCCGCAGGAACTACGCGAGTACCTGAAAGCCCTCAACGACTACTACGCGATCGTCGGCAGGCCCAGGTAACGATCGTCTGCAGTTAGACAAGCCATATGTTTTTGTTTCCAAATGGAACCTTTGACTTGAAATTCTGTATTCGTATAAATTCGTTTCGTTGGTTAATTAGATAACGCTGGTCACAATGTTCGCGTCTCGATAAGCCAAAGGGTTCCTTGTCTACTTGTTATTTGGAGTTCGTGCTCTGTGTGGCAGTCTTGTTAGATTTTCTTAAATCTTATTAGATATGGCTAACAAATTGTTAAACCAGCCAATTCCTATTCCGATTGCCATCTACAAATACGCGCCATATACTTAAGCAAAACAAAACCAGCTGCGTTTTGTAGGAAACATGCCAAGTATTAAACGTGTTTGCTCTTTCAACGCTAAACGTTTGTCATTCGAATGAACAGTTTTGTGACGAATACTGGAAACGTACGTTATCACGATTTTTGCATTTGAATAAAATCGCATTAAAACAGAAAACTACTAAAAAAGTAGGGAAATCCGTTCGGTGTGGCGTCTGTGTATACTACATTCGCCAAACACCAAAGTGCTACATTTTGATTTGAATGAATGGAAAAAACCAAAGCAATTAAATCAAGGCAGAAAGCAGTAATTTAATAAATTAGCAGATTTTACCAATACGTATTTCGATGTTTTCATCAAAATATAACAGCTATCAACCTATTAAATTCGAAACAACATGTTTAATCAACACACCTTTACGTATAAGCGCATTTATGTCTTGGACGCGATGAAATAGCACCAGCGGTCTGAATGAATCCTATTCTTACGTTTCTTATTGCCCCAGTCTGTGTGCTAAACATTGCGGTGTGCTGCATTATGCCAGTATTTGAAGTCTCACATTTATTACGTCAACGTTTGTAACCCTGTATTTTGGTAAATTCGAAACATTTATGAATAAACTCAATTTGGTTTTTTCATCAGCAACCTAGAAAAGCCGTTGTGTCACTATTTCAAAAATGTTATGTAATCCTGGTGACAAGGCAATTAAGAGATCAAATATTACGAAAATATTAATATAATTGTTTTCATTTAAGAAAGAAGATATAGAGAACACGGGATTACGTTACTTAAGAAACAGTAAGGATTAGATATCAGAAAATAGTCATTATCACAGCGGACAATACATTAGTGAAACTACTGTTTGATTATATAAATGCTAGCTGGGTGAATTTTTTTAATAATAAATGAAATTTTTCTCATACAGGCGAGACATACATAGCTACACAAAACGTTGGACACTCGATACGCCAACTGCTTTCTTGTCCACTTGCTTCTTTGTACTTTGTTCCGAGTGACAAATCTTTTAAAATGTGGTTAAATATGCGTTAAGCAATATTAACGCATCCCTTCGATTTTCCGCAGGTTCGGACGGAGCGCAGACGGACTGTACGAGACGAAAGGCTCGCGTGAATTAATCAACGACGGAGATCTGGCGGCATGAAGAATTGTTCTACCTTTGTTGTGTCGCTGGACTTCGACTGGCACTACGACGCCTCCTAGAGATTATTAGAGATGTACGTCGCCAGTGGGCGCTCAAGTTTGTAGTGGTATTCGCAGTTCGCGTGTGACTTCAACAGTAGACTTTATTTTTTAAATGAGTTGTGTACGTGCATGACTTAAAACAAATCAGGATGACGCCGAACGTGTGGCTAGATTAGCAAGATTGTAGACAGGGGTAAACGTGATGTTGTCACCCGTATAAAACAGTGAGTACAATTGGTCTTTGCGAGACATGCGATGGAGTCATTTCCGCCAATAGCGCGATGTGGTGAAAACTGAAGAAGTCAGCACCCAAATGTCTTCTCGTACATGTTTTTCCTGGAGCATAGGTACGGGGAAACACCCCTTATCCTGAAACAACTCTAATGGGGGATCGACTCGGCTACCCTCCTCATGCACTTTAACATGTCGAGGTCTAATGGCCGATTTCGTATGCGATCATAATTAATGTATAGGGTCCATGGTGTTTCATCGTTGAATGCGCTGTTGTATGTTTATATTTGCGCAAATGTTGCGTTTGAAGGCAACAAGATGATGTTCACGTAGAAAAGAAATATGATACGTAGAAATAAACATTGTTGACACGGTACATGTATTACTTACTCCTGTTTCTAAGTCATCGACATTGGAATTCGGTAGATAAGTATGAACAATTGACTTTACGAACGGATCGCATGTAACCCCAGCACATGCATATTTCCATATTAAAACGATTTAGCCAAAATGGCATTGTAGTCGCTTGAAAGTGTCACTTTACCGAGTAGACATGTGCTCCATACACATATTCATTGTATAATATGAGTCAACATGTCACTGTTGCTATCCACTTAATGCAATTGCCATGGGGACAGCTGTGCTCGACAGCACAAGTAGGACGTCAACGTTTACTCCGTGAGTAGAGTATATAGAACAATTAAAACATAGTTTGCTTAGTAATAATTGAGGAGGTTTGAAACACATAACGAATATCTTACGAAAACTTTCGCTGCCTTCAACGGTTTCGCGTTCCGTGTTCCTTGGTCTCATTAATTGCAGTTCTATTAATTAACCAGGTCAGATTTCAAGCAAACATACAAGTACTGTCCAAACAGTAGATGGACGAATGTGTTATGATGTCTGCCAATCATAAAAATAGGGATTTCTAAAAAATACCAATAAGTCGTAATTATAAGGCACTCGATGTGGTGTGATGTTCATTTAGCAGAAATGTAATGACATTGTGAGTAGGCTCAGTATATGTAATGACATTGTGAGTAGGCTCAGTATATGTAATGACATTGTGAGTAGGCTCAGTATATCTTATATCACGCAGTATTTCGTCATTGGGACGGCGCTTTACACGTTATTCCCTGACAGACGAGCAATCAGCCACGCTGCAAATAATGCGCGAAGACTATTCGTACACAAATATCAACCACTGTCTATAGCCAGGTACTCATTCATAGATCTGAGTGAACTGGAGCAACGTAGAGTGAACGAACTTGCCCAAGGTTCACGACAGTACTGGATTCTAACCAGGGTTCTCTCGAGTGAAAGTCCAATGCTCTAGTCACTGCGCCGCTGCGTTCCACATCACAGGAAGCTACTCCGTGGTCGACATTGTAATTAACCACACATCTGTCCAATTGTCACCAGTCTTTGTGTCAGTGTTGTGATGTGACGTTATCGTACGCACAGAGTAATTGCTTCAAGCGCAATGGCTTTTACATAGTTTCGAGTTCTCAAAATGCTAATCTATGACGTGATTAATTAACCCACGTTGAACTCATTTTCACTGATTACCGTAACTTCAACTAACACAGGCTTAGAAAGCCCTTCGTGTCTTATGAATAACGCAGCGTTGGAACGTTGTTGGTAATCTGCCAGCGGCGCCTATGGCACTCTCCAACGATTTAATGCACCCTATGAGAAAGCATATCAGAAGAGGCGCGTCGCGGTTTCCCACAAAATTGTACTATACCCGCATTATCTGAAGGACGCTTGTTTGAGAATGTTTTCTCGAAACAATACGTACTCACGTACTGCCACAGTAGGATGGCAGAAATAAATGTTATGCGTAAACGTCCTAAACATGAAAGACACAGTTCTTTAGCGAAACAACTGGGAGGCAGTTCTTGTGCCGGCAACGTATAATATAGTTACTTATTTTACCCAATTCTCAACTGATCTTTCACTCGTCATAGTCTTCTGTTTTGTTACATCACGTTCCCGTGTAAAGTAACGACTACTATTGTAATCTCTGATTATTGTAATGTCATCTAAGCCAGGATTAGAACGTCCTTCGAGTCGTATGAATAACGTAACGTTGGAACGTTGCATGCAATATATCAGCAGCGAGTGTGACTCTGTCCAATAACCTATAGTAGCCATATATTGCAACAAGACATTGTTATGTGTAAGAAGATACAAATGTCACTTTTGTTAGTACAGTGTATATAGGTTAATCAGGGGGCTTAATCACATAATTGTTCACATCGTTTCACAAGCACAACCAAAAGTTGCAGAACCATAAATTAGACCACTTTGTAGAGGTTTTCGGGTATGGGGAATCAATTTCTGATGTTATTTTGCCGATCCCAGGTCGAGGTCACGTGACAAGATCACATTCAATGTCATTTTGGCTTTAAAAATGTCGACCCAAGAACTTACTATACTATAGGGTATATTCAATATCTTGGTGACACGTTCCATCTAAAAATGCCTTAGATGGATGAACTTGGAATGGGTTTGGGGTGAAGGTCACGTCAATCAAGGTCTTCTTCTTTCTCTTCATCTTTGTCCCACTTTTACGTGGGGTCGATGTATGATGACATTCACCTCCATGTCGCTCGGTCGTACACTTCCTCCCCCGACAGTCCTTTCTCCCTGAGATCTGCCCTCACACTGTCTAACCACCTCCTCTTCGGCCTTCCTCACCTCCTCTTCCCTTGCACTTTCATTCCCATCGCTCTCCTTCCTACATAATTCTCCTCTCTTCTCATTACGTGTTCATACCATCTCAACCTACTTTCTTGGACTTTCTTTGATATTTCCCTCACTTTCGTTGTCCCTCTGATTCTTTCGTTTCTTATCTTGTCAATCTTTGTGGCTCCGCACATCCATCGTAGCATTCGCATTTCTGCGACATCCAACTTCTTTTCCTGTGTCTTCTTTGCCGCCCATGTCTCCGCCCCGTACATCAGCGCTGGCCTTACCACTGTCCTGTACACTTTTCCCTTGATCTTCACGTTCATTCTTCTGTCACACAGCACTTCAGATACTCTCTTCCAGTTCTTACACCCGCTCTGCACTCTATGAGTGACTTCCGCATCCAATTCTCCATCATCCGCCAATGTCGATCCTAGATATTTGATCTTCACTGTCTCGCCCTGTAACCGGATCTCTAGGTCATTGTTTTCGTTGCACCTTCTTTCTACTAATCTTTAGTCCTCGATCTTCCATTGCACTTCTCCCTTCCTCGAGCTTCCTTTCCACCTCCTCTCTTCTGGTACTGCACAGCACGATGTCGTCTGCAAACAGCATACACCAGGGGGGCTGTTCTTTGATGCCCCGGCCCAACACATCCATAATCAAGTCAAACAGGTAAGGACTAAGTGAGGACCTCTGGTGCAGCCCCACTCTAACGGTGGTCTTGCCTGTCAGTCCTACACTGGTCTTGACTTGCGTCCTTGCTTCTTCATATGTGTCTTTTACAAGGCGTACATACTTTTCTGGCACACCCTGCTCCCGCATACACCTCAAAACCTCCTGTCGTGGCACTCTATCGTATGCCTTCTCTAAATCAATGAAGACCACGTGCAGTTCCTTCTGCATCTCCCGGTGTTTCTCCATCAACTGCCTTGCTGCAAATATGGCGTCCGTTGTTCCTCTGCCCGGCATAAAACCGAACTGCTCCTCACCTATGCTTGTCTCCTCCCTCAGCCTTCTGTCAATTACCCTTTCCCAAACCTTCATGGTGTGCGACATCAACTTGATGCCTCTGTAATTGCCACATTCCTGGATGTCTCCCTTCTCCTTGAAAATAGGCACGATGACACTGTCTCTCCATTCCTCTGGCATTTTCTCTTGTACGTATATCTTCTGCATCAGATCCCACAGCATAACGACCCCCTCTTCTCCCAAACTCTTCCAGACCTCCACTGGAATTCCGTCTGGTGCCATCGCCTTCCTAGTTTTCATTCTTTTCAGTGCCACCTCTACTTCCTCCCTGATAATTCCTGGTGTTAAGCCTTCATTTGGCACTCCATCGTCAAAGACTGCCCTCGGGTTCTCTACGTTTAGCAGATTATCGAAATATCCTTTCCACCGATCCTTGATCTTATCCTGTTCCCATAGAACCACTCCTTGTCCATCCTTTATCTGTCTTATCTGTGTGAAATCTTTGGTCGATTTGTCGCGAGCCTTTGCTATTCTATATATCTTTCTTTCTCCCTCCGGTGTTCCCAGCTCCCCGTACACCTCGTCCATTGCCTGTGTCTTTGATCTTGCTACTTCTTTCTTTGCTTCTTTGTTTGCCTGCCGATAGCTGTTTCTGTCTTCATGCTTTCCTGATGTTTCCCACTTCTTCTTAGCCTCTTTCTTAGCTCTTATCGCATCCTTTACCTCATCATTCCACCACCATGTCTCCTTGTCCCCAGGGGGTCTCTTTCCTGTTGTCATGCCCAGCACCTCCTTTCCCGTTCTCAATATCACCTTGCTGTTCTCCTCCCACCATTCCTGTACGTTGTCCAACAATCTCCTTTCCTCCAACACTTTCTCACTAAACTGCGTCTTTGGGTCCTCTTCTTTCAATCTCCACCACTTGATCTTCGGTGTCACCTGCTCTGGTCTTCTTTTCTTACTACACTTAATCTCCCAGTCCATCACCAGTACTTTGTGTTGTGCCGTCAATCAAGGTCAAAATGCGTAAAACATGTGTTGATGATTCAATTGATATATCTGAGTGAACAGGGGTTTACGCTTTATTATAATGTGTTGGAACCAATATTGAAAGGCGAAGGGCGATGTCATATCATGAAGGTCAAGGTCAAGGTCGCAAAAATATCTCTAAAACTGTAGAGCACAACTTGAAAGCACATTATGATAATTTTAATTAAATATTGTATTGCGGGATATCATTCACTTTTTACAATTGTCCCTTGGGATTTTGTCATGTGGGATTATGTCTAGAAATAATCTAGATACAATTTGTATTGCAGCCCCTTGGATAGGTGATAAAAAGTCACAAAAGCAAACCGTGGCAATAGTCTTACATAGTACAACTGTAGCACCTGGCCAAGCATTGACACGGTTAAGCATATTCACTAATATTCACACTGGCTGCTGAATGGTTTGTCATTCACACTATAAACTCAACAAGGCAGTTAAATGAGTTATATCCGATAAAAATCAGTTGATGGAAGCTTGGAGAAGTTGGGAACCGCATCACTATTCTCAAAGCTGGATGCGAATAATGATTTTAATATGGCAGTTAACGTTAGATGTGAAAAGTCGAAACCGCTTAGCATGTTATTATTACCATGTTATTGTTAATCACACCAAGGGAGGTTCGCGTTCAACAAAATCCCCTTCCGTATTTCATAAGCGCATGAACTTTTTTATTTTGATATGATGTGATGTAGAAAACTGCACTGTCAGTTCATTGTAAACATTGACCTCCAGTGATTTAAATTGCTGCTTTACAAACTGTTACGTTTTGTACCAAAACTAGTAATACGCTGACTAAACTTAATGAAAGAACTAACAACATGGCAAACAGTTTAATCACCCGACAACAGACAGACGCTGACCGAAACGGCCGCAGTGATTGGCCACACAGGCCCAAGTCCCAGTCTATTACCGATCGGTGTTGGATAAAACCACACAGTACCTAACACTCCCCCCCCCCTCCAAATGATATAGCTTCTTACACGACCTATTAGGAGACAATTCTAATGTCCACCGTAAGTCCATTTAGGGGATAGACCACCACGAACGTAAGACGTGAGTCCAATTATCGTTCAGTGTCCATAATGCTTGATTGTCTCTAGCACATATAATCCTTCAGTTTAACGGGAGCCCATAACAGCCTTCCTGAACGACTAGTCAGAACGTTTGGAGTTGTAGTACGGTCATCGACAGTAGGTGTAACAACCAAATCTTGTTCAAGCGATTTAGTTAGTTCCGCTGGTTGACTCGGTATATTCAGTGCTGCTGGTTCACTCGGCTGGGGCGGCTCTGCTGGTCCTCTCGGTTTGGGCGGCTCTGACCCTGTTGATGTGTAATCGGAATCTTGTGCAACCTCCGATCCCCCGTTGCCAGGCGTTCCAGCTCGCATTTGGTCAACATGGCTTTTCCATACAGTACCGTTCACCAGAACCCGGTACAATACTGGATCAGTTCGCTCCAGTACCTTGCCATGCCGCCACTTCGGTCCACTACGGTAATTCCGTACGCAGACTTTTTACCCACTCCAAAAAGCAGTGAATGTTCCAGTCACGTTCCGAAGTAGTCATCCATCGACGTCTCGTTTAACATTCGGCTTCAGAAGATCCAGCCTCGACTTCGGATTTCTACCAAACAACAGTTGTGTTGGGCTGTGTCCTGTGGTAGCATATGTGGCGCTGTGCGATACGCGAACAGGATCTGTCGAGCTTGTGCTGAATGGATCGATCGGATATGTCAGCTTTGACGGCGTTCTTGAAGCTTTGAACCACGCGCTCCGCTAAGCCATTGGTGGACGAATGATAAGGTGCGCCAGTCAAGTGTTTGAATTCTGCAGACACGAACTGAGGTCCATTGTCTGATACTACTTGCTCTGGCACACCCATCCTTGCAAATAATGATCGAAGTGTGGCTACCGTTTCCGCTGCAGTTGTGTTCCGCATCTTAAAAATGTCAGGCCATTTGGTGTGCGCGTCCAAGAACATTTTGCCTTGAAATGGTCCTACAAAATCGATATGCAGGCGTTGCCGTGGATACGCTGGGTATTCACATCTGTGCAGCGGAGCTTGTTTGGGGTTCTTAGCTACTCCTTGGCATCCTTCACATCTCTTAGTCACGCCTTCGATGTCTTCATCCATTCGGGGCCACCAAACGTACCCTCGTGCGAGACCCTTAATTTTGACAGTCCCCAGGTGTCCGTCATGCAGAGTCTCCAGCACTCTGCTTCGCAGTTTTGTGGGAACGATCACTCTGTTACCCCACATCAGAATCCCATGGTGCAGTGTCAGCTCATCCTTGCGACTGAGGTAAGGTGCGAATTTCCGTTGTGATTCTGCACCTTCCCAATCAGACTCCACCAGTTGTATCACACGAGAAAGCAGTGCGTCTCGATGTGTTTCCCGTCTGAGCTCTCTCTCTCTCTCTCTCTCTCTCTCTCTCTCTCTCTCTCTCTCTCTCTCTCTCTCTCTCTCTCTCTCTCTCTCTCTCTCTCTCTCTCTCTCTCTCTCTCTCTCTCTCTCTCTCTCTCTCTCTCTCTCTCTCTCTCTCTCTCTCTCTCTCTCTCTCTCTCTCTCTCTCTCTCTCTCTCTCTCTCTCTCTCTCTCTCTCTCTCTCTCTCTGTCTCTCTCTCTCTGTCTCTCTCTCTGTCTCTCTCTCTCTCTCTCTCTCTCTCTCTCTCTCTCTCTCTCTCTCTCTCTCTCTCTCTCTCTCTCTCCGTGAGTGGCAATGTGTCAACTATGGTCATATGATACAGCTCTACTTTAGTTTGATACGCAAACGCCCCCAGGAAAAGACACTATATCTGCAGTCGTGCTGCGGTTGTGACTGGTACCGCCTTGCCATGATATACTTCAGGGGTTTGTGATCTTTGATCAGTGTGAACCAACGACCCTCCAGGTACGGTTGAACCTTTCTGACACCCTAGTAGAGCCCGATTGCTTCTTTCTCAATTTACGCAAAATTACCGGTTCCGTTTGCGTTAGGGAGCGCGATGAGTACGCTACCGGTCCTTCACTTCCGTCCGGCATCCGATGTGATAAGACGGCGCCCAGCCCAACCCACACGACGAACTGTCGCATGCCACAACCACGGGTAAATCCGAGTTGAAATAAGTAAGCACTTGATCGTGAATTAGCATCTCTTTAACGGTTCTGAAACCACACTCCTGCTCTTCACCCCAGATCCAACTTTCGTCTTTCTACAAAGATCGATGCAGTGATGCAAACTTTGTAGCCAGATCTGGCAAGAAGGCGCATAGTACTGCACCGTACACAAGAACGATCTCAACTGTCCAACGTTCTGAGGAGTTTGTAAGTCAGCCATAGCCTCGACTATCTTTGGTGACTGATGCAATCGCTCGGCAGAGATGGTATGGCTCAAGTACTCAACGGAGTTCTGCATAAATTTGCACTTCTCCTTGTTTGCCTTACGTCCATATTCGTCTAGTCGTCTTTGTCAAGGGTTTTCAGATGTTCCTCTCGAGTTCTGCCTGTGACAATGATGTCATTAAGGTAGCACTGGACACCTGGGATACCTTGCAGGACTTGGTCCATGGCTCTTTGCCATACCGCTGGTGCCGATGCGACTCCATACGGTAACCGCTGATACTGGCACAATCCGCGATGCGTGTTAACAGTCAGGTAAGGCTTGGATTCTTCTTCGACCTCCATCTGAAGGTAAGCCTTGTATAGATCTCTTCAATTCGCGACAGGGGGTACTCCTCCTTGGACACTTTGTACAGTCCCGTCCAGTCGTGTCGCCCGGCTTCTTCGTTGCCTTGCATGACGTTCAATGACGTTGCCGGTAGCTGTTTGCTAGCCGACCGACCTTACCACATAGGTAACATGTCTCCATGATAAATGGACATCCTATTGGACTGTGTTGTCCGTTGCATCTGTAACACTTTGATGTGGTGTCTGCACGTTTACACTGTCGCAGATTGGAGCTTCTTGGCATTGTTTTACTGTTCTGTTGTCTATGCTGCCTAGTACAGGTGTCCAATTTGTGCACACTGCTGTCTTTACCAGTCTCTCCTTAAAAGACTTGGACATCTCAGTTAGCTTGCTCTATCGCAAGGCATCGTCTCACGGCAATCTTGAATGTTAAGTCGTCGAGTTTTTCTTTCAGAAGATCTCTGAGCGTCTTGTCATCTTTTATGCCAGACACCAAACGGTCTCGGAGACGTTTGGTTCGCGTTACGTCACTGATTTTGCGTTCGCTCGCTAAATGCTTCACCGTTGCGACGTAATCGCCGACAGATTCACCAACCTGCCTTTATCGATTGTCAAACTCGTATCGAACAACCAATGCTGATTTCTCTGGCTTGATGTGTTTTTCCATCCGGTCCGCTATCACAAAATACGTTACGTCGGCATATTTCGGTGTGGTTGGTACCAACAAGTCTTTGAGCAGCTGATATGTCTCCGTTGAGACATTTGACAAAAGTATTGCCTTTTTGGTTTGGTCGTCCCTTGCTCCATTAGCAAGGAGGTAAAAGTCCAACTGTTCTGTGTACGCTTCCCAGTCGGTACCATGGATATACTTCATTACCTTACCGAAGCTGAACGTTGTCCTGCCCTCTTCGCCCATTTTCGACTTATCTGTCGAAACGGAAAAACAAAAATTGAGCCGCTTCAAAGTGACTTTGTTTTCAACAATTCACCCCCCAGACACACCCACAGTAGTCTTGTAGGATTGACTAAACTTAGTGTAAGAACCAACAACGTATCAAACAGTTTAATCACTCGACAACAGACAGACCCTGACCAAAACGGCCGCAGTGATTGGCCACACAGGCCCAAGTCCCAGTCTATCACCGATCGGTGTTGGATAAAACCACACAGTACCTAACACAAATGCCCAATACCACGTTGCCACTAATTTGTGTGGCGCACCACCTGTGGAGCGCAGTGGTGCAGTAGCTAGAGCATCGTATTCCCGACCGAGAGAACCCGGATTCGAATCCCGTGCTGCGGTGTCGAACTTTGGACAAGTTTTTTCACTCTGCGTTGCTTCAGTTCACTCCAGTTGTTACAGACAGTGGTGTATATTACAAATGATGTACGAATAGTCTTCGCGCAGTAATCGCAGTGTGGCTGGATGCTTCCCAGAGATGGTTGAAATGGTCATCAATTGAACAGGACTGCCAGGGAGTAAAAGTGTAAAGCGCTTTGAGCAGTTCAGAGGATTGGATACTGCGCTATATAAGAAATTGCCTTTACCTTTACCTTTTGACCTTGAGACACTGAACGATATTGCAGATACTAATAATATGAGGAGAAGAGATTATATACAAAGTCAATTTGAGTTGTTATGTGTAACCATTTATCATGTTATTTGTCAGAACGCCAATATTTGACCCATGTTCTCGCGTATGTGACAAACCGTGGCGCCGCATCACGAAATTTGTGTAATTGAGCCCAATTTATACTCATCCTGCCTGACCGAAGTGTTTCAGCTAATGGGAATATGTGGAGCCATCTAGTTGACGTATTTATGAATTATTATACACAAGCCCGTAGCGTGGTTGTTTTTTTGGGTGGTTGGCAATCTTTTGCTTAACTTACCTAAATTACATGCAGCGTATTCGCCTTGTAGGTGGTCCTCTGTGATAGGTCACAGGGGTAGGGTTAGGGTCAGTAGGAAGACAACTAAGTGAGGTAATTTAGAAAATATTACAGGCGTTTTGAGTTCTCCAAAACCTCCAATGGTACAAGAGTTCCAGTCGAGGAAAAAAGTATTGCCCGAGGCCTCAAGGAGGGAACTCTTGTCTCGGCGGAGGTGGGGGTATCTAAGCACCCATATTGCACCGAGCCCCCTCCACCTAGAGCTGAGTAAGCCTACACACCTATGTATAACCGATATATAGGCCAACAAAGTGGATCAGTGTAGTTTTCCGTGTCAACATGTCGGTGATGACTGTTTGTTACCCTCCATATATAAATGCATATACCTGATGCAAATCTTGTCAAAAAAAGTTAACTAAACTCTAACACTTTTTGCACATCAGACCAACCATAAATGGGGCATTTGTATGTGGAGGGGTAGCAGGAAGCTCTCTCTTCCAACATGTCTCAGGGGGTTCCAGAAAATCCGAGGGGCTGCAGTCGCGCTACTCTGTAATCACGTAGTACTGCAATGCACTGCAAGAAAAACTTCAAAATATATTTCACCTTTCGCATGAAGCCTGCTGTATATATAGCAGACGGCAGCACACGTAGAAATGTGCTGCCACCTGTAGCAACATTTCGTGAATAATTAGTTCTTTTCTGTTCCCCAGATGGCGAACGCAGCGCACTGCGTAACTTAGCCTCGATTACCCAGGCGCCGTGAGGTGGCAGCATTGGATCCTCACTGCCAGAGCCCTTGATATATATATCTCTCTCTCTCTCTCTCTATATATATATATATATATCAATGGCTCTGCTCATCCTCGCTCGCCAGGGGGGTCCTGCTGCTGATTACGTCAGTGCCAGTCAGCATGCAGTACCCCCTGGCTGATCGTTTTGCGAAACTCTGAATTTAAGCTCAGCCTATGAAATCGCTCACTAGATCAGTAGAGGTCGGCAGGTCAGGTGGTCATAATAAAACTAATTTCAACCAACCGTGGCTCGTGTTACATGCAATGTTTATGAAGTAGAAGCAAGTATTCGAATACACAATACCGCTCATCTGCTCGTGCTAATGGGCGAACGGGTCATTATATATTGAGATTCCCAGAAGTCGTTTATTCGTCTTCAAATTGGGGCGGGTATTTGCGCTGTTTTCACAGGTGATTGCAGTCGCGACTGGCGAAGTCAATTACTAGTTTGACTCAGCTAACTTCCGCACTTCGCGTAGGGGATCAGCCAGGGCTAGTTTTGCATGGCAAAGCCCTGGCTTGCGAGGATGGCTCTGCTCACTATTGCCTGGAATATTAAGGGCCTGCCAATGTTACCGGTAGGGGGCTTTACCCAGATTCGGGTAGAGACGATGATTGGCTCTCAGGCCAACAATGAAATAACAAATTAAATAAGGATATACTTTTATCAGATAATACTATACTATAACAACTATTCAACATTAAACATATATTGAAACATGTCACACACAAAAATAAACCGACGTTAAACTTTGTTTCGTAGTTTAGTGCATTTTAATCACATACATATTCACTAGGTGGCAGCTCTCATGGCTGTCTACAAGTAGGCAGTCAAAACGCGACTCTGAGCCAGACTGTCTTCCTGGCGAAGTATTTCTCCAATGCAGTCTATGCTGTCAGAGGCTAATATGTGCATAGGCTCGCGGGAATAGGGGGCAGGGATTTCTCCGGGGGGGCAGACATATGGTTCTGCCCCCTCCCGATTAAATGTGAGCGTGAATGTTTGATTTTGTGGCGAGCGTCAATGGCGAGTGGAAATGGACATTTTATGAGACGATTAATGTTTATTTTGTCGACTGTGAAAGGTTTGCGCAGTTGGAGGGCAGACATATGGTTTTCTGCCCCCTTCCCCCCACCGTCTTCGGATGTCATACTTTCACAGAGACAGCGGAGAAGCTGAAGTTACAGCGGCGCAGTCGTAGTCTCGCTAAACCGACTATCGCCTGGCTGCGTGACTTCGCCAGAACGATAGTCTGGCTCTAAATGGCCCTTTCGAATGTTATGCCATGAGAGCTGCCACCTAATGAATATGCATGTGATTGAAAGGCATTAAACTACGAACAAAGTTTAATGTCGGTTTATTTTGTGTGTGACATGTTTCAATATAAGTTTAATGTTGAATAGTTGTTATAGTATAGTATTATCTGATATAAATTGTATCCTTATTTAATTTGTTATTTCATAGTTGGCCTGAGAGCCAATCATCGTCTCTACCCGAATCTGGGGTAAAACCCCCTACCGGTAACAAACGATGGAGCTTAATATTCCAGTCCGTTGTGACGGGCCAATGCTGCCACCTCACGGCGGCTGGATAATCGAGTCTACGCAGTGGCGAACATTTTCCAACAGCACCCCCACTTCCGCCCCCTCCCCCCTCCCCCCACCCGCCGTTTTCCGATGTCACAGTCGAGCAAGGAAGATGTGAAGATATGCGGCGGCGCGGCGGCAAAAAATTGTCAGTGGTGCTGAAGCTGCGTTAGTCCCCCCAATATGAATTTCGTTCCCGTACCACTGCTAATTTACCTGTCTCTTAATTGTACGTGCGTGTGCGTGCGTGCGTGCGTGTGTTACAGTGGTGGATGGTACGGTGCCAAACTATGAGGGCTTTCGTCGCTTCACCACAACTACATTGATTAAAAACCGTTGATATACAGTATAACAAGAGAGATAATTCATGAAAACCTCGCCATTACCCGATCGAACATTTTCACGAACCACCAGTGTTTCTACAATTTGCCCGTAATCCAAATTAGCCAAAAATTAAAATCGCATAATATTACTGGTTACCGTAGCAACTAACAAATACACGTTTTGATTGCCAGAGGTGGCATATTGAGTTATAAAGATAAAGCTTACATAACTAAACACCAGACATGTTTTGTTGTGCAATGATGGTCTCTATACGTTTAGAACAAATGTTGTGTTCTAAACGGGTGGACGTACACTGGGTCGACATTACCACGTAGTCTTCGACAATCAACATATCATTATTTCTTCATCAATACATCGTATCACGGCCGGTAGGGTTAGATAGATCCATTAATTCACATTGTCACGCCTGTCCATGTCTTTAGTTACAGAGTGGTGTTTTTAGTACACATGTATCTGAAGTTGCGCAAAATTAAGCATAGGCCCTTAATTCACGTGCCTAAACCACACGATTCTTACCATTGACAACAACCACTCTTGCGTTACAGTGAGATAGTCCACTTGTATCGTTGTACGAGAACGCTGCTAGGGCACCACTATATAACCACCTGGTGATTCAGACGCACCCCCTCCCGTTCAGGTAAAATAGTTTTTGTGAGTTTCAGGGGGCTGAAGTTGGAGGTGTCAGAGGGGTTGTAGTTGGAAGTGTTTGGCTAGTCTCACGGGGTGCAGTTGGATCGATGTCTGAAAGGGGGTGCAGTTAGACATGTTTGGAATCCTTAAAGGGGTACAGATGAAAGTGTTGGTGACCGTGAGAGGGTGTCGTTGGATATCTGAAAGGTGGTGTATTTGAAGGCTTTTGTTCGTCCTCAATGAGGTACGACTGGAGGTTTTGATGTGCCTGCAGTCACAGTTCAAACTCCCGTCCAACAAAGAATCAGCCACGCTATGCACCTGGCTAACCACATTTTTATTTAATTATTAGTAAAGTAGTATCGTCAATAAGTGTGTGTGTGTGTGTGTGTGTGCGTGCGTGCGTGCGTGCGTGCGTGTGTGTGATTACTGATGTGGTATCAGCACTTGGTAGACTGGCATAAAAGCAGCCAGTCAAGACGCACCGTCTGACGAGTCTCTATAATTTCTGCTTCAACGAGATAACGCAGCGACCAGACTAACTTGTCTTGTCGCTAAACGGAAACAAGTCTAACCTGGCCACAAAATTCGATCGTGCGCAGTGGTTTGTATTAGTTGCAAACGATAGAGCACTTCGAACTAATGGATTTTCGCAAAAAAATTATTAACACGATTTTCGTGGAAATGTTGATGCACCAAAACTCTGGCTGCCATGTTCGTGGACTGATGTAGTTGGAAGTGGACCCGCAGGCAAGGAGACATTCGCAATACAAAAGTAATTATACCATTTAAAATGTCAAAATACATGTATGTAGATATTCTTTCATTGGTATATCCCAACCGTACCAAGACTGTAACTAGACGTTATACATGTTTGCACTGTGGGAAACTGTGCCGAGCAAAGAGTGGACTAGCTCCTAAGCCATCGTATGCATGCACCAAATGACACATGGAAAGATTATCCTCGTTAAGAGGGATTGCTGATGATGATAACTAGACGTGTCCAAACATACCGACACGTGTGTGCGTGTACTTATGTGCGTGCGTGCGTGCACTACACAGCACGCAGAATTCAATGTGTGGTCAAATAAACAACTGATTTATTCTTGTAACAATTAAAACCCTATGCTCGTGTTACCACTATTCACATTGTCCGTGCGGGTCGCGTTTCGCGAAAACTCTTGTTTGTATCCCCGTGCAGCGTAATTCCATGTATTGTTTTGCAGACGACTGTGATGTTTTCCCAGTGTGTGGGAATGGTAAGGTGAGAATCCGAACGAACGAGGTCCGATATGCTTTTAATACGTTGTCTACATCAACAAACTTATCTTGTGCGGCTGTCCATTTCTTCAAATGGCGAACCGCTATTTTAAACATCTTGTGCACAATGTTAATAAGGCGAATGAACAGATTTCTGATTATGTAAACATTGTGTGTGTGTGTGCGCGCGCACGCGTACAAATATGTAACTGTATTTGCGTATTAAATCATAGCAGGCCTACACCAGTTTACCTGTGACTAGCGCGGATCATGTTAATTATTGAAAGAGCAGGTATTTTGATAACGTTTTGGGCGGCACGTGTACAAGCAGTGGCACTGGTGTTAAGTTACATTTGTAGAAGAATTATTGTTTCGCTTCAGATGTATGCACCAGATACTCTAACTCCAGCTGGACTATCTACGTAAGAAAGAGAAAGAAAACGCGAGTTGGTGACGCAAATGCAATGACAGATGTTTTATTGCCTCCTGGCAGCCCAGTAAGACAGAACAGGCGGACAAAGAGCGCATAACGTCTGAGGAGGCGCGCTTTATACACACTAACAACAGCTAAGCGCCCAACAAGCAAACGTGACAATGTTGTCATCAAAACAAATACAAACAGGTGAGCCGGGCCTACCACAGACCCACCGTGACCTCGGACAAGAAGCGACCCTTCGGCGGACACACACAGCAACCGAACGGAACGAAATTCCAAGTAGCAGACATAGCATACAAACTCTACCGTTCACAGTGTATTCATAACAAAGCTTCACTTTTGCATTTGCCTAATTCCAACAAGAATTTAACATCTGAGATTACACATACGGCAACAATGTATTTATCGACAGACCAAAATAACAATCATCAAGTTTAACCTGTGAACGTTGGAACGTTGTAACGCTTTTGGACCACCCAATATCTGTTTTGGTTTCCTGTGGAAGGATCTCCGCGAAAGAGAACTGGCCCGGTACAACATATTAGAAACTGTACAAATATATCAAACCTATCTGAGGTGCATTGTGACTTTAATTTAACGTAAACCTTGTTATTGTTTATGTTTAGAACATGAACATTGACTTTTGGGTATTGCACATTCAAATGGAGGCATGGATATGTGTAAATTTTTTGAGATAGACTCTTTGGCCACAGATTACCCGATCGATCCTTTTCATTATCATCTCAACAATTGATGCCAACATCTCTGACCTGGCACCAATTTAAAAGACATTTGTTATCAGCAACAGATAACTACAAAACGCAACATTCAGGATGAATATAAAATGCACAACTTTAACATGAATCATGTAATTAGTTAGAAAAAGATTAGTAAAGTGTCAACCGTGGTCAAAGTATGCAGCAACGGGATCCCGGTATTCCAACAGCAGTAAAAGCAGTCTCATTGTATGTCGCAGAGAACTCCGAGACCGATTTCTCTGAATGGATATTCAGTTAAAGCCAGAAGAATAGGCTGACATGTTGCAGACACCATTTGCATTGCAAGCACATGAAGGGATAAACACGTTATTCAATTTGATTCTACTTGTTACTTGCAGAAAATTACAGAAAACAAAGAATTACACAAAAACAAACAGCTTAAACTGTAACGCAAAAACCCACTGTGTGTCACATAATGCTGGCGAACGTAGTCCGAGCAGCACAGGAACAGAGGTAAGATGGGGAACTTTCAAATATGTAACGTAATTACACATTAGAAATAACACACGTATTATATACATATACATTTCAACAATGACACCATCATACCGACGGATCATATATGGAGGTTCACCATTCTGCTGCTATATAGGCAACACGACTGCTGTACAATATTCAGTGTTCTGACACTAGTTATTTTGATACCCGTATACATCACACTTAACTACAAATACTAAGCCACGGCGCCACGTGCCAAAACCTGAAAACGCAGTAACAAATCCGAAAATATTATATATTCGACAGTGTAACCACTCCGCTTTCTTCACAAGAAAGACCGAACTTGCCAAAATGCACCATGCAATGGTGACGCTTCACAAAGCTAGTAGTTACGGACACACGACAGGGCTGCACAAAACATCTCTGGTGCTGCGGGCACCACACAAGCCAGCCAACAAGCAATTATGTAGAGTTAAATATTCTAACAACATCGACAACAGTTGTGACAACAGAACGACGAATCGGCGACAACGACATCAATAAAGGTTCACGTGCGGGGCAGTGTTACTTTTCAGTTTTTAACGTGTGTGTGTGTGAGTGAGTGAGTGTTCATAACAGGCAGGCACCCATTCTATACTTCTGCTACAAACATCACATACGATCGACAACCAGACTGAATCAATATTATCACACTCTTTCAACACGACACTGGTCGGACCACGGAAACCCGCAGAAAACAAACACTGTGATACACAGGCCATCATTGCCACTCTGTCATGGCGTCTGTGAACATGTGTCTCTGTGAACTAGTTTGACCCACATTCATATATAGATATGTGTACCACAGACCTGTTATATATACCCAACCTACTTCAAAAGTAGTTCATCTACCTGCTTGCTACACTTCACCTCAAACAATTTATAGTTGTGACACATGGGCTGTCTCACGTTTGTTTGGCCCTACGGATAGACTACTGTGATGTTCCCACCTGATACAGTGGCCAAAATAGTAAACAATGATAACATAGCCCGTTAAAGCAACAGTAACTCCAAAGTCTTCAATGTTGAAGGAGAACTGAGGAAACCAGTGCACACCTATTTGCATATAATTATGTATACATGGTGCTGACAACATATGCATACCCTGACTTGAAACAATAAACATGCACAGCTACAAACATGGAACATAGAAATGAGGTAGTGTAGTGGCACATTACAAAGTGCGTGGACATCACTGATACAAAGTAGTGTGCATGGACATCACTGATACAAAGTAGTGTGCATGGACATCACTGATACAAAACAATGTGCATGAACATCATGGATACATTACAATGTGCATGGGCATCACCAATACATTACAAAGTTAATCGACATCGTCGATACAAAACAATGCATGGACATCACCAATACATTGTGCATGGACACTACTGTACAAAGCAAAGGGGACGCAGATAAACAAATGACCGTTCAATCAGCATGCTACACAATACTGGCAATGTTTGCATTTACCAGCATACGGCCTTAGAGCAACAATCTAGACACGCATTGCGACGATGCCAAGCGGTTCAAGGCATACGGCTACCTTGCAAAACACACTGAACTATACATACAACTCTATGCTTGCCAATCTTGATTAAAAAGCACATATATCACTACTTCATTGGTGTAACCGACACATATCCAATTTAGTGAACACATTTACACGACATTGTGGATAGCAGGTCTACCGACACATTCTGCAACAATGGCACTTCATGGCACCTTTCGCAATAACAAACGCAACACTCGTGAAGAACTATGCAGGCAGTCACTGCAATGCACATATAACATTAGTAAACCACAAACAAGTGAAAGATTAGTCGGAGCAACAACTAACTACTGAATAACTCGACTAACAACTACAATAGGATCAACTTCAAGCATGAAACAAGGAACTGCATGGCAAAGCCATGGCTGCGATAGCATGACCATCTATCGGAATAACGAAAGGGAAAACACAAAGGTGCATTAGTGCGTCAGCAATGTATAAAATAAATGCACATGAATCTGAAGAAGAATCTGAAGTAGAAGCAAATTTTAACTAAAACCAACGGCTCACAGGTGCAACAGAAGAAATTAATCATCTTTAGAAAGGTTCCGTGACATGTACGTATTATACGTAATATGATAAGGACTTACTTCTACTAAAGATAACACTGATGGAAGACGGATGATGCCAACTTCATAGACAAAATTGGTGAAAATATTTAACTTGGATTGCCAACGAGAAAATTACATTTACTTGCAGATGACACCAGGTCATTGGCTTCAAGTAGGTGTCAACTAGGTGGACAGATGAAGTCAGGACACTGGCTTCAAGCACAAGTCAAGTAGGTGGACAGATGACATCAGGTCACTGGCTTCAAGCACAAGTCAATTATGTGGACAGATGACATCAGGTCAGTAGCTTCAAGCACAAGTCAACTAGGAGAACATATGACACCAGGTCAGTAGCTTCAAGCACAAGTCAACTAGGTGGACATATGACACCAGGTCAGTAGCTTCAAGCACAAGTCAACTAGGTGGACAGATGACACCAAGCACAAGTCAACTAGATAGACATAATGATGACATCATTTCACATACAACATGTACAACCTTAGTAGTCCATGTTCATGATCAGTGTGGACCATGTCCCTGATCAATGCAGACCCGGTCCTTGATCAATGTGGACCATGTCCCTGATCAATGTGGACCATGTCTGCCATTACTGTGGACCATGTCCGTGAACAATATGGACTATATCTGTGATCAATATCGACCATGTCCCTGATCACTGTGGACCATGCCCCTGATCACTGTGGACCCAGTCCCTGATCAATGCAGACCAAGTCCCTGATCAATGTGGACCGTGTCCCTGACCAATATGGACCATCTTCCTGATAAATGTGGACAACATCCCTGATCACTGTGGACCATGTCCCTGATCAATGCAAACCCAGTCCATGATCAATAGGGACCATGTCTGCAATTACTGCAGACCATGTCCGTGAAAGATGTGGACCATGTTCATGATCATTCTAAACATTATCTGTGATCAATGTGGACTATGTCCTTGGTCAATATGGACCATGTCCATGAAGATTGAAGGCCATGTCCGTGACCCCCACAGTCCCTGTTCATGACCAACACAGACCAAGTATAATGAACACACCTACCAACACAAAACCTTAGGTTAGATATCACACACCTAATAAAGTGCAGAAGCCAGGATTAACACATCAAACATGATCAAACCAGAACCAAAACGTCACCTAACATTTGTTTCATCCCAATAGCACAACACATCATAGCCAAGAAAAGACAATCTGGATGTTATCCCCTAAACTCCAGTCATAGTCACCAACTGAAGCGATTTACCTTGGCATGGCATGTTTCCTGTGCAAGCCCAGCAATGGATCGTCTGGTCTAACAACTTGAAAAATGTCTGCGCACACCACTTTCACGTGGATGGAAATGAAACAGCCTCCAACTGGCGCTTAATAACAATCTTGCCCAGTCGTGAGTGAAAAGGTTGATCTGTTCAGTCGTAGGCTGGCCTGGTCGAAGGACATTAAGGAAAAAACACGAATCCAAGTCGGGGTAATCAGAACATGAAGGCTGCACAATAGATTTACAATGGCAGGCATAAGTAAGCCATGTCAGATTTGTCGCCAGACAGCCTTAGTCTGTATCTATTTCCATTTCTAGGAACTGCTCAGCCAAGTGACATCTCTTGCGAAAATCTGAAGCCACGCAATTTGCCGGACTGATATGCAACGAGTCCAATGAAGCATTTGTACTTGTGAAAGTGCATTTGACACGAGAGGTAGACAGTGCACTGTAATGGTGCTCACATGATGAAACAGAAATTCTGTGAAACCAAGAATTCTGCAAGACCCAGAGGAGAATTCGGAGTTAAATGCACATTAAAGAACACGAAAATGGAAGATGAATAAAAAAATGTCAAACCTCATTAGACTAAAACAGTAAACAACCGAGATGAAAGGTTAACCCGATATAGCGAATAACGTACAACCTTTGTGCTAGAAAAGCCTAGAACTGGTATTAGCTGCACATTGTGATGGATGTTTTTGCAAAACCAATATGAAAGGGTAATCCTCATTATTGATATATACAAACCCGTGAAATATTTATCATCAAATCAACTTATGGATATCACTAAAGACTAAAGTAGATTTCCTATGTTTTGATTTTAATCGCTACAATTTTTTTCAGTGTAAATAATTTTTTTTTGCAAATTAACATAAATAGTTAAAATATCAATTACTAGATAAGAAGCTACACATATATATGTAATGTAACACAAGCATAATAATATATTTGACCAAATGTTATTCAGTGTTTGTCACCCACCAGACATGTTTCTAAAGCAATGACATTTAATCATAACAAATTTATTACTACTACCTAGAGAATAACAACAGTGTGCACAGGATAAAAAGGGTAAACCAAAACGGCACAGGTTTGTGGCATTAAAATAACAACAGCAGTATTTGTCCACTAAAGCCAAACATGTTTACACAGGACTGGTCATTCTGAAGACAACGAGGTCAGAGAGTGGCCGTAAATAGTGAGGCCAGGTTGTTGACGAGAAAGCAACAGAGAATGGGTTAACCTGAGGACATGAGTTTACCTGAAAACAGCTTTAGCCTGTGTGCAGCGAATGCATCGCCACAGATGTGCCCTGCTGCCTTGTGCTTGGCACAAACAACATCAGCCGCGCCGCTGAGCTAAAACAACCTGTGGTTGCATGTGTGCCAAGACTAGCTTCCTGCTTGGCAGAGCCTAGCTGTTCACCTTACATTGCTCTGAGCGAAGGAACCAAAGGTGCCAAAGCGACAAAGAGGATTACTGGCATAAGCAATGAGTCAATAACAATGCACGTAGCAAAACGGTGAACTGCTGCACAGCACAGGAACACAAGCAAAGCAATAAGCAGATATAGACAAAAGCGAATTAGGGGGTGGGTGAGGTTACACACGACATTGCTGCTTTTAAACATGAATCTGGTTAATGCACAGTGCTGCTTCAATATTAAGTCTATAAAATAGCGAAAGAGTTATAGCTATAATCTGTATTATTGTATAGAGGGGTGGTAAAATGAAAGTGAAAGCACCTATGTGCCAAGTGCATGGCACATGCCTACACAGTTGTGACCGCAATGCACATTTATACAACCCGTGGGCTCCACCCACTGCACATGCGCAGCCACCTGTCGGCAGCGTTTGTGTGTTTATCTATACATAGTGAACATTCAACAAAACAGGTAACCCACAGGGTCTCAATCTCTGGATTCACAACCCCTGCTAGTCCATATAGTATAGCATATATGTATGTAACACATTTTATATAATAAATAATCTCCTCGTCAAAAGTTTTACATGTACATTTATGCCATACATATTATATAAGACTGCTGAAATGCCGTCGTCAGAAAAAAACAATACACACTAAATGTTGTTGCTTGAAGCTAGGTACTCCCTGAGATACTAGTTACACCATATAATACATAGTATTATACCTAATGCCTTTGGCATGGAATCCTTATGGAGGTAGTTTAAGCTGGCATGTGACCAAAAAGTGGCACCACACCGTAGCATAGTTCCTGAGTGACCTACTGCCGATGCAAAGTTGAGAGTATATTTTGTGCCACGCACACACAATGCATTCGCTGGCAGTAGCAACATTAGCAGCAGAGCAAGTCAACACCATTCGCAGTATCACTGATATGCTAGAAAAAGAACTACAAATCGTGTGCAAATTCACTTTTGCTTCAGTTGACATGAGTGCAAATTAATACTGCCTTTATTTGCGGGGCATAAACTGCCATGAGCTACTTAGCACTTTTATCCTGGAAGTCAGCACGGGATATTGAGCAAAAACAACTTTAGTTACAATAACGTTGCTGTATATCCCACTGATGGTTGGTTAGTGTACTGCGATTACAACGAAATATTCTATATATAAATTGCAATTTCAAGGAATGTACGATAGTAGATGAAAATTAGTAAGCAGATGCTAGCTTCCAAACACATCCGATGTGCTTAGAGCAAACAGCAAGAGAAGATGAAGAGTCAAAAATAAATGTGAGGTGGAAATATATTTCTGTAGCCCTGCAGTACACGACAATGTTGACACATTCTTACACAATATAGCAGACCAATACCTGACCTGCCTGGTTGTTGTGTTGAAATTGCAAGGAATGGCACTCGACCGAGTGGTGCACTTGGAAAGGCGACTGCCAGCCAGCACTGACCGATAAACAAGTAAAAAGTAACTACAAGCCAAACTGTGGCAACTACAACAGAACTGCAAATCAACTGACTTTTTTATGACAATGTTGCCATTTTGCAAAGGTACACCCACGCAAATCTTACATTACGTTACGGCCTATCATTAGAAATGTCCCAAGCACAGGCCAGTAATTACGATTTCAATGTAACCATAACCGACGCACGCCATGAGGCGCTGTCTAGAACCAATCAGAACACCTGTATGCGGTTGTTGCCGAAGTCAACGACCACAATGTAGCCATCCGGAGACACGCAGATTCCAGATGGCCGGTCGAGCTGTGAGGGCCCAGAACCAGGCATTCCAAACTTACACAAGAAGTTACCGTTGGGTTGGAACACCTGGATTCGGTGGTTCCTCGAATCAGCTACAATTATGTTACCCTCTTGGTCGACGCTTACGCCCTGCGGTCGCAGGAACTGCCCGTTGGCCGAGCCTTCAGTGCCAAGGAAGCGCGCCGACTGGAAGTCCGGATGGATGACCAGCAGCCGGTGGTTGTTGAAGTCCGTCACAACCATGTGTCCCTCGTTGTTGAAGCACACGCCTCGTGGAGAATCAAAGTGCTTCCACATAGCGCCTTCGAAGCCATACTTGTTAACGAACTGGCCATCTGTCGTGAACAGCTGCACGCGGTGGTTGCGCGTGTCTGACACAAGGATTTGACTCTCTCCATTCACGGCCACATCCCACGGGTAGTTAAACTGGCCGTTTTTGCTCCCTTTCTCGCCGAACTTGAACAGGAAGGCGCCCTCGAACGTAAAAACCTGCACCCGGTGATTGTCCTTATCTGCGACGATGATGAGGCTCTGGCCGTCGCATGCCACACCAGCCGGACGATCGAATTGACCGTTGCGTGATCCAGCCGACCCAAACTTGTGTCGGAACTGGCCATCTGGATGGAACACCTGGATGCGGTTGTTGCTGCGGTCGGCAATGATGAAGAAACCAAGTTTGTCTGTGCACACACCCCAGGGACGGCACAGGTTTCCAGCATCATCACCCTCTGAGCCGAACATCAACAACGCCTGGCCAACCTTCACGTAGTTGCGTCCACAGCCTACGAGCACGGTGAATGGACTGTCATGAATGTGCTTACCCCGTACTGTCACTGAAACAATATGGTTTCCCTCTGTCTGCGGTCGATAACTCACTGAGTATGTTCCGTTTTGCCGGTCGAGCACATCCGCCCGGTAGAGTGCGCCTTCAGGACTCTGTACAACCACTTCCACGGGATCGCCACCAACCATGCGTAGCTCACCATGGTGATCTTTTGCATGAATGGTGAACAGTGCGTTTTTAGCACGTAATACCCGCTTCAGCCCACTGCCCGCAGCAATGGACAGTGGCGCAAACGCACTACTGCTGATGAAGCCCATCCTACTGATGGCCGAGTGCAATGCAGTGTCGGGAGGTGTAAAGTGTACCTTGTCGTCTTCATGTGGTTGCAAATATCCCCTGAGATGTCGCATGCTTTGCATATCTGCCACAATTTTATCTTTGGTTTTCAACACATCGACATCGGTACCTGTTTCTAAAGCCATCTTCACCGTTTCGACAGTTCTTGAGAGCTGTCCGAGTCCACGTTGAAGTTCCTCCATCTGAAGATGAAGGGTTTTCCCTTTCACCTGTCGTATTTTATCAACACGCCTCAGCAGCTCTCGTTCTCGATCATCCAGTGCTACCCGATGGCGCTGGGTTGTAGTTTTTACCTCTGTTGCAACGGTGTGCGTCTGAGTCTCAACACGTTCGGCCATTGCCTGTGTCTGCTGCAAACTCTCCTCGATCGCTTTCATTCCAGCTTTTGCATCAGCAAGCAGCTTGTACGTCACAGTTTTGGCGTTTTCAACAGCATCTTGCAAATAGATGAAGCTGTGACCGACATGTTCTGTCATGGTACACTCCCGACATATCGCGAGCAAACATGAGTCACAATATAGGCGTAGAATTTCTTGGTCGTGTTTCTCACAATAACTTGGTGGCCGATTTGACACAGATTGAACAAGCACGGGACTTGGCTGAGGTTTGGTGTGAATGCCTTCATTGAAAGCCAGGCGAACGATAAAATGATCTTTGGTTAGTCGTACACGTTGGTGCGCTCGTACACAGTTATCACACAAATACTCGTTGCAATCTTTGCAACGTGAGGTAGCTTTGCTGCCATCATCACATGAACTGCACAGTCGTTCTGACCCCTCCGTCTCCGACCCGCCGTTCTCGTATTCCTCGTCGTGGATGGCGACTACGTCGAGGATGTTTGTTATGAAGAAGTTCGACGGCAAGCAGTCGACCCCGGAGTCGCTGAGCGGCGCCTCCTGCTTGCACGTCGGACACAGCAGACGCTTCGTGCGGTCGCGGCGGAGTTGCTCCTCCAAGCAGCGTCGGCAAAACGTGTGCAAACATGGCAACACCTTCGGATCATCGAATCTGTTGAGACACAGCGGGCACGATAGCTGCTCGCTGAACTGATCAGAAAATGTGGCCATATGGAAGTCGTAGTGGTGGAAAACATGGATTCGTAGTACGACGCAAACTTACGGTAACGGTGACAGTGTTCAGCCTCGCGTGCCGCTGGCACTGCACAGCGACGCAGTGGCTGTAAGCGGTAGTATTTTTCGCTTCTTATACACTTTTCGACTCGCGCTGGAGCGCGGCCGTCCCTGAGGTAGCTGTGCAAGTGCGGGTGAACATTATGTCTCCCTTTCATGAGGTAGATTGCTGTAGAGCATCCGCTCTTTAAGACCGCAATATCGTTAACGTAAGTCCGCTCACACCATCGCCATTTTGTAGGCGGAGTAACCTACATCCACCGAGTTGTCAATCATGCCAACAGCCAGTCAAATCGCTCAGTACAAACATACGTAAGCGTGTCCTCAGAAAACTTCTTCGCCGGGTATTTAGCCGTACCGCTTGTTATTTGATTTATTGGGCTCATATTGGTCACGTCGCACGAATTTTTGTGTGAATAAAACCCCTCGTACATTTAATAACTGTCTGTTCATCTACTTTACCAAGCTGCTTAAATATGTAATATTTACGTGATCCCACGTCACTGCAGTTTTACCTATGCATGGCCTTCGCCTGTCAAGAGTCGTAGACGCTATAGTCTATAGATGAATCGTGATATGGGCTGGCCGTGGCCTGGATTGATCCTTGCATTATTTAGGCATGCTCGACCTTTCTGTTTACGCGAGATTCTTTATAATGTTCATAGCTTTTGTTTCAAACACGTTATTCTTTATGATAAATGTGTTGTTAAATATTATTAAACTAATTTTTATTAGTTTTCTTTTGTTATAATTAGTATTATTAAAAAACTATGTATTTAATTATTGTAATAATAATACAAAGGCCCAGCTTATCACTAATAAGCAGGTGTGTAGAAGATGTCACAGTATACCACACAGGATGTAACTTACTACATACCAGATTTGGTAGTTATTCCGCCAGATAATATGCATGCACACATGCATGCATGCGTGCACACACACGTGCTGTGCACACACACACAGATGGACATATATGTTCAGAGATGCTATTCAGAGGCTTTTTTTATATTTTTAGCTGAAATTAGACTACTATTAGTACTTGTATAGTCTGTCATATATAAAGTAACAACAAACTAATGTGTGTATACTACAATGTGACATTTCACTGTTGAATAAATCATCCTAATTAAAAGAGTGGACAATAATAAAACATCTAAATTTTAGATCATGTAAACACAACTATTATTTTGAAATTCTAACATTAAAAACACTGGGTCTGTGCGCTAGAAATGTCAATGTGTTGTGTCGATTTTAATTAAAAACAGACAGATGCGATCATCTGCACATAGTTAATGTACATGTAACATGAATGTAGCAGAATTTATTGAGTTAATCTAGCCGTTTTACATACAGGAATAAGCGCTTCTCCTGCCATTACCTAATAATGACGTACATCTCTATGGTTGTTGACGTAAGTTGTTATGATTAATTAACTATTTGTAAGCACAACTATTACAGCCTTGTCAGTGCTGCCCTTTCCCAGGTATTATGTAAGCATTTAATCACACTAAGTGTGGCACAGTGGCAGCTATATTCCCTTTTTGTGTTCCCTGTATTTCATGTGATTCGATTAAGGTCTGACAACTTAGACGTTTGTTGTTTCTTCTTCTTGTCAATCTTCTTCATGTGTGTTTTAATGTCAACATCTTCAGGATAATTAAATTGAACTGACATTGTGTCCACAAATATATGAAGACAGTTTATTGAATTTATTACACAATGACGTCATCCAACTAGGAAATCAGTGGTACAGATTGTTAATTAAACTCTTGCTAAGGCCATATAAAACTAATTCCCAGTTTCTTATCAGCGCACACATTTAAAAATAGGTGCCGCAAAACTTTGTTCCTGCACAATAATTGAAAACTAATTGATTGATTAATATCAGGCCAAATTTATGTCTGCTGGTTTGCCACTTGTAATATATTTGGCACACATTGTATGTTGTCGATTGTTGAGAATAGCTCCTTTGATTGTCACTAACACCTCCATCAGCAAACTAAAGATAGAAGCTGCACCTCACAGTCACATTTAGTTTTTGACAAACCGCTGATGACAAACCGGGAATAAAGTGTACTATTATTCTAGGGGAAACTGACATCTAACTCCTCTCACAAATACAACTGTCAAATCAACTCGCAACAGTAGTTTTGTTCATTTTAATCCTCCAAAGAAACCTTGGCTGATGTTGATAACATTTCCTCGTGTTTCTGACATACAAGAGATAGGTGTCTTCTATTTCCAAATGTCGGCTGTTCACATATTAGGGGCCATATATAAAGTACATCACACTGTTTGTGGACATTTCTGAAACCCTCACCCCCTTGTGCGGCTGGCATGTACATCCCTGTAAAATTACATTCATTTTCACAAACACCCCCTGAGGCTCACATGTAGAACCATTATTTGATGCATGGCTGTAGGTAATAAAAACAATAGTATTGCTGTTTTTTTGCTGGAATGCTGTTGAAATCTACCGAAAAACTGGCTGAACAATTTATGCCATCTATCTGATATCAACAGCTTGACTAGTCAATATTAAAAAATACCCAGTGACCCCTCATCTCCACATAAGGCTTTGTCACACTTGCCCACAGACCCCCCCATTTCCCCTAAACATGACGTATTTTTGAATGACCCCTCGCCAGATTCTCACCCCACAAACAAGTGCACTAGTGGACATTGCCAGTGGTCAGTCTATGTAGTAGTGGACACAGGTGTTGGTCAGCCTCTGTTGGGTGTAGCATGGCCAAAGTGTTCTTTGATGATGTTCTGGGCAGTTTTTCGATGACCTAAAACAGAACAGCAGCACTTGTGTGACAATACAGCAAAGACAGGCGTACAAATATATGTTACACCTGCATACCTACAGTTGATTCTGTGTTCAGATACAGCTGTAGTATTAAATAAATTATGTTTTCATAATACAATTTTGTTTACTGTTGCTTGTTTACTGTACACCGTCAAATGGAAATAAATGATATGAAGAAATTCCAGTAGATTAGTGCCACAACAAAGGGAGTTGGTCAGTTTCTTTATTACTTGTAAAGTTTCTATTTGTGATATTTGATTTGTAATTATGAGGCTAATTTTAAGTTTGTTTAAAGTTTATTTAAGGTGTATTTTATAAGTGTATTTTATAATAATATTTAATGTACTTTTTCCCAAGTCATTCTGTACTTGTCTATCTTGTGTCCTCGTCCAAAATAAGTTGTAATGGCTTTTTGACATATCTCAGGTGGAAACAACATTTATTAGATACAAGTATTAACGGTGTCATTTTATCAGTCACATTTACACACGAATGACTGACACTGTGATGTTGTCTTCAGGATGACATTCTTCAGGATAGTTAATTTCTATGCAAACAAGTTCTTTTTGTCATACATATCCAATACGTGATTTGTAGTTGCAGTCTGTTGTCAGCGTAGCATGCCAACTGCTTCAGTACATGTGATGTATGTAAGTATGCTGACGAAAGACTACAACTACATGGTAAAGTCACGTATTGTATATGTATGACAAAAAGAACTTGTTTGCATATGTTGTCTTCAGCTGTATCAAGACAATTTCAGCCTATTCTCAGTGGCCTTATGGGTAATGTAGTAAACGTACCTTCCATAAGCTCAAGGTAGAGCTTCAGAAAGTACATGTGCACTGGTAGGGGCAAGCCAATGGTCTGTGTACTCTGAAACACAATTCATATTTGTCAACAAATGCAAGTTCAGAATGTCAACATTTAAAACAATTCTTCCTGTGTTTGGGTACATTACTCAAAGGGTACATAGGGCCAATCAGAGGGTCTGGGAACATAGGGCCAATAGCACACAGGGCTTGTAGCAGGAGTGCACAATAACTGGGACAGATTGCAACTTCTAATATTTATGTCAGTTTTAAATTAACGTTTATAATCTTCATACCCTGACTATTCTGCTTCTACATGAAAGGCATCCCAGAATAATCAACCAAATGATTGTGGACATCTATGGAAGGAAGAAAACTATTCACTCAAGCATTATACTGTAAATTTTAGTACACACAAATCTAGCAATGCACACAGATGGAATATAACAACACAGTATTTTTCAGGCACGCAGAAACAAAATCAGGCATACGTTAAGGGGCGGGTGGTTGTGTGCCACACGTATATTAGATCACCTGGATGTATTCCTGCGGAGGCGTTCAGAAGGTGCAACTGCGCATTTAGAAAATTGCAGATAAAAGATGGAGAGGAAATGGCAGAGGTACATTTGTGTGTATTGCAATAGTTGGGATCTTAAATTAAGCAATGTAAAAAAAGTACTCTACAAAAAACCATTTGAGCGTTTCCTTGATTTATAATCTGACACAAACTTGAGGTAAATGGCAGATTGCTAAAGCTTTGGTAGGGAAGTTACTCAACACCAGCAGTTTTTAACTACTATATATTTACAAATTTCAAAAAAATAAATATACTAGTTTCTTCCAAAGGGTCATGGATTAATCCTTGAAAGTTTGGCACCCGAGATGCAAACCATGTAGGAGAAAAACGTTAACATACTCCCACATACACGTATATGTGCTAAGCTCAATAATAGTTAGATAATAAACATGGACCATACATTAGAATTGTTTGTATGTGACTGTATGTAAAATCCCTTGATCGCATGCCATATAAATATTCTTACTATTCAATCAAAGGGTTACCATTGTTACTAGACTTGAGTGTCACAATCTTCTGCTCACCTTACTGAGGTTGACGAGAGCCTTCTCGTACTCGCTGCGTATGGCGTGTGCCGTCGCCAGGTTATACTGCATGATTGCCTTGGCACACGGCAGGTCTCGTGGAGACCAAGCATACAGGGCTCCTGATCAAACAACAAAGTGATACATGGAATATCAGACTGAGAGGTGATGCTGGGATCATCCAAGACTGTGTAGATGTCAGTTTACATGAGTGCTTAATTGTCTGATTGGAAGTTTTGGAACCTGACAAATCGGACAAATGCATTGTTTCTTGAATGAAAGTAGGGTGACAATCGAACAAATGATCGCTCATATAGAATAAAAGTAAAGGTCTGTTCTTATATAGTGTGGGATCCAGTCCTTACGACTGCGCAAAGTGCTTTACACTTCACCTGTTCAATCAAGCACCATCTCGACATCTCTGGAAATAATTCAGCAATGCTGTAGTTACTGCATGAAGATTATTCGTACACATAATAATCACCACTGTCTAGAATTAACTTACTTTAATTACAAAAGTGCTTGATATTTAACTGTGTCAGCAATATATATGTTTGCAGACACAACATACCTTTTGTTTCACTTTGATCTTGTGTGTCCTTGTCTCCATTCCGTTCTGAAAGCATCAATAATACTAACAGGTAAAATAGTTACGAAAAACAATGATATAATGGAGTCGAGAAATACTGAATGGTCATGAAGATATTGATGGAAATATTGTCTTCAATCTTAAAAGAACGTCTCCCTGTAAAAAGAACCAGAGGGCACAGTAGCAACAGTAACAATGTTGACTGGCTACACGACTGTACTTACCCACTTAGAGGATGACACGTAATGGAACACATTGTCTACTGCTCTGTTATCTACTGCTAATAATTACCACCTCTGACAAGAGAGGATGATTCCAGGTAATAGCCCAGACAACTTCACCTCAACACTACTAGCACGGGTATGTTTAAAAATAACTGAACAAATGTTGGTCAAATATTGCTGGATATGGAATGTCGCTACTGCATCAAAAAGTGGACATACATTAGTAATTCTAGGACATGTAACGGACATCTCACCGGAGTCCTGTTTCTGCTCTGGGAACACCGTCGAGATGTCTGTAAGTAGGTCAGCATTCAGATGGTCAATGGCGTACGAGATGCGGTCAAGTGCAACTTGTGCTTCAGCCACGTAAAGATGACCAATGTAGCTGCAACAGACAATTGTTGACCCTATATTGGGAACAGAACTACTGGTTTCATCAGAGCCATGTATATATACTATAGATGTGTAGAGCAATCATATGTCTTTATAAGCAATAGGCCCGAGGACTGTTTCACTAACATAAAGAACTCGTAAGGAAAATGCACCATTAAACAAAATCCATCTTTAAATTTATGGAACTTTTTCAAAATGCAACAAGCCGCTGCCGTATCACAGAAGGGACTATTTCCGTGACACACTGGCTTTTCAGTATATAAGATCACTGTTGCGGAGAAAAATTAATTTAAAAGAGCAAAATCGGGCTTATGAGCTCATAAGTATTGGTCGTCAGCAATCAAACATGACCAGTTTGCCTGTGTGATGGTGTCTTTACAAATAATACAGATTTCATAACAAATAAAAGTTTTAATCCACTTTGCTGCCATATGGGCCGGAGAGTACAGATGTACATAATAAAGGTGTGTTAAAAAATATTAAACAAAATTAATACGACCAATTAATTGTGCATTAAGATGAATATTAATAAATATTAAAGGGCTCGGTTACATAAGAATTATGGTTAGGTAATACCTGAATATATGTTTGTATATAATGATCTGATCATTATTCGATACTTTATACACATTTAAAATGAACAGTTACACACACACATCAATGCATTTAAAAACATACAGCATTTCTTTACAGTTTACTAAACACAGTTACATTTTTTAGAATGGACTCCCATTCATCTGTTCTTCAGCCCTGCGAACAGTTCGCTGCAACGAGTGAAATATATCCCAACCAGCAAAAAGGTCGGCAGGTTTTTATTGAGTGTGGTCGCGTGACACGGTAAAAAGTGCAGCCATGTGTGGCCTCTGAAGTGTCGCTACAAACATGCTTACCGACGCGTGTGATCCACCTCCACCTCTCATGCAAATGATTCAATTTCATCACCGTGTCGAGCACACGGGGGAACACAGAAAATGTAGTGGAATTTAATAATTTAGGCCAATATTGCAGCACAACTAAAACCGTGGCACATTTGTTGCACGATTAGTCCGGGTGTTCTGCTTTACTTGTTATAGTTTATTCACTCCTTTTCCATGTCTGCTTTTGTCTGCTATAGGGAAATGGCTATAAAGAATCTTACCCAGTGACAGAATTGCCACACCCACTAGGTGAGAAGCAGCAGATATAAAACAGGCACCGGCGCACACATTTCCTGTTCACAGTTATAAAAAGTGGCATGTGATTTGTTTCTCAGTTTTCTCAGCATTATTGGAAGCAGTGGCATCTCTCGTGTATTTCTCAGGACAGAAAAACATGCGTGAACACTGTCTTTCTGCCTCACTGCGTCCATGAATTCATCATAATTATTGTCGTGACAACAAACAGTGCCATCTGTCCGCGTCATGGACCATACAAAAAGCAAGTCGCATTCAATAGCTGCAACTGCAAAAACAAATGATATAATTTAAAGGAATGTTCAGGTGTGCTCCGGTTCAATGGTTATCAATGGCTAAATGGACACTGAATATATTTGTATGTATAAATGTACAAATAAATTTTGATCTACCAACTGGTGGATCAAATAAAACAACAAAGATATATATTTTGTTATTTACTTATCAACACCCAGTGTGCTTGGTTGAACGAGTTTAAAATCAAGATACTGTAATGTAAATAGTTGTTAAATCTTGTTAATGATGATACCTGATGCCTTTGGTCTGTTGCACCATGGATGGGTGCAAACTAGTTTATAATACGTCATTTTTCACTCGGTTCATCAGCAGTGTACATCAAACAAATTCATGATATCAGGACACAATTTTACAATGGTTTCCCAGGCATGTCAAATATTCAATTTCCAAGTAACCTGCCAAGTCTGAGGCACGGTATGGTAATGACATTGAAATAAAACACTATCATAAAACTGGAATACGTTTCCTGTGATGCATTTCAGTGAGTTACCACAGATAAGCCATGTAACCTGGAGAGCAGGCTCTAAACTCTTTTTGCAAATTAAAAACAAATTTTGGAAACAGCCGCTAATGCAACTTATAATTAATACCATAGTATTTGTGTATGAATAGTCTTCACACATTAATTGCAGTGTGGATGAATGCTTCACAGAGAACTCCAATAAATCCAAAGGACTGGATACTGCACTATATAAGAACTTATCTTTTTTAAATATGAACTCCCAAAGGAAGGAACATCCACTGAAAATTAACTACTCTGAAGTCCCCATTCTGGCCTGTATTGTGTTCTGCATGTAAAAAAGCCTCTACTTGGTATCCTTCTGTGATATCACTGATGTCACACCTCACTATCTCTTTCCCTCTCTTCATCTTTTTTAATCTAAAAATACAAAAACATCAAAACTGATACTTTCACCCCGCGAATGTATGTTTGCTTTTCTGCAGTTTTATGTAATGTAACTAGTCCAAACGACTGCAGCCTGTCACATATGGATTACATGGAACACCAAGTATTGGGTAGTAAAAAAGGTAAGTTCTTATGTAGCGCAGTATCCAGTCTTCAGGGCTGCTTAAAGCACTTTACACTTTACTCCCTGGCAGACCTGTTCAATCGAACACCATCTTCACTTCTCTGGGAAGCATTCAGCCATGCTGCAATTAATGCACAAAGATTATTCATGCACAAATGTCCACTTCTGGCTATAGACAGGTACTCATTCATACAGGTGAGTGAACTGGCGCAACATACAGTTAACAAACTTGGCCAAGGTTCGACACCGCAGCACAGGATTCAAAGCTCTAGCCACTGCACTTCTGCCAACACACTCAATACATGCATGAGAATAAGGAACATCGGATATGGACATTACAACCATTAAAAAATTCTACATATCTGTGACGGTGACAAGATGCACCATTAAACATATTATCTATAGTTTTTATTGAAAAAAATTGTTTTAGTACGTAAAAACCACTTTGAGCAGGTGCTAATGTTTAATGTGGTGAAATTGATAGAGTGGATGTTTATTGCGGAATGATGACTCCATGGCCCACGCTGTTGTTTGACGTAGATCTATGTAACTGAATACAATCCTAGAAGACACACAGTATTGATGACTAATGTCACAATACTAATTGTTCAAGTAGTGTAATGGAACTACAAGAGCAAGCAAAAACTGGCCAGGCCTTGGCTAAAAATACAGAAACGTCCGGAAACTCATGAACTAGCCTTTTTGAGCTAATATGGAAATGTCCGGACATTCATGAACTAGCCCTTTTGAGCTAATATGAAAATGTCCGGACACTCATGAACTAGCCCTTTTGAGCTAATACGGAAATGTCTGGACACTCATGAACTAGCCCTTTTGAGCTAATACGGAAATGTCCGGACACTCATGAACTAGCCCTTTTGAGCTCATACGGAAATGTCTGGACACTCATGAACTAGCCCTTTTTGAGCTAATACGGAAATGTCTGGACACTCATGAACTAGCCTTTTTGAGCTAATACGGAAATGTCCGGACACTCATGAACTAGCTTTTTTGAGCTCTACACTTTTAGGGTAAAAACAACTGCAGAATCTTAAAAGAAATAATTAAGTAAGTTAGTTTCACTATCAAAACTATGATCAATTATTAAAACAAAAGGTTTCATTCACATTTAACATTATTTTGAAATTGTCTGTTCAATCAGCGATGTAAGAATTGGATGAACACAGTGTGTTCTACAAAGTGGAACTGACGACACACCGTTTAATAATAATTTTTTATTATTTAACATTTAGCTATGATTGGTCTATTTATCATTGTGATTTTAAACTGTTGTAATTTAATTGTTTATATACAGATATAGTTATATGATCTCCTTCAATATTTATTTGTTTTTCTTTATCAATCTGCAGTACAGTGGTGTATACCTGTACATATCAAACAGTAACTCAATTAGTTTAGATTATTTTTTAGATTTTTTGAAACACTGGAAAGCACCCAAGAACTATTATCTGGATTCGGCACTATATATGAAATGTGTTATTATTGCTTATGGCAGCATTGGAGTGTTAAGCTAGCTGTCATGTTTTAATTCATGGCATGACACATGACTGTAGTATTTAATCAACTGATTTTCAGATATAAACTTGAGGATTTTCCTCAACATAAACTCTACATCTGGGTATTCCAAATATGTAAGGAAAATGGCACAAAATATAGTTCCATAATGAATTAGCAAAACTGAAAGTACCTCTACGCAGGGCACTCCCTGAGATGACCCATCAGAAACTCAAAAAAGAGACATTACAAACTCTGAAGTGACAATATTAAAACTGCTCCTCCTGAATCTGTTTAGCCCAACACGTAGCTAGTATTTTTTATGTCCAAATGTGTAATGAGTGAATGGTGTAAGTAATATCTGGAGTGGGTTTAATAAAACATTGGTAATTTAGTTTAAGTGGTCAACACCTTTCAATTCGGTCATAACATCCGATAATCTGCCAAAACCCACTGCCAGGCTGACATTTTGTCTTCAACCCACTGAACTTGTCGGTGATATGGTTTTTGAGAGGACAAGGAAAGATGATACCATCTACAAGGAAACATATACAAAAACGTATCACACATTCATGTAGATTCCATTTCTGAGCATCCCTTGAACAGATTGTGGATTCATCATAAAAGGGAAATAAAAGGTAAGTTTTGGATGACACACCTGTATGAGATAATACAAACCAGCCATTTGCAACTACAATCAATAACATCACTTCAATGGTTTACCGAGATTGTGTACTCAAAGTGGCATATTCTGATGAAATCTCATATTTCCCGATGGCTGACGTATCGGGACACACACACACGATGATTGAAGAGTAAGCGCCGAACTTATATTAGGCATGTTCTGTAATGAGTAGAATTCTCATTTGCAAGACATTTATACAAATATACCACTGGTATATTGGCATAGGTGTGGAAACAGGGATGGTAGGAGGGGCAGCTGCCCCCTGGAATTTTGATTTGAACATATGATTCTGCCCCCCCCATAAATGTGAGCGTGAATGTTTAATGTTCGTATTTGTGGCGAGCATCATTTGAGAGAATTAAGGTGTATTCTTTGCGCACGTGAAAGGTGGGTGCAACTGGAGGGTAGACACATGGTTTCTGCCCCTTCCCCATTAAAAGGTGGCACGGAGGCGAAACATTTTCAACTGCACCCCCCCCCGTCTTCCGATGTCACAGTAGAGCGAGCAAGAGAGCCAGCTGAAGACAGCAACAGTCAACAGCACACCTTCCCGTCTTCGGATGTCATTCCGATGGCGGAGTGGTGCTGAAGCTCTGGCAGCTCCCCCAATATGAATTTCGTTCACGCGCCATCGTATATTGGGTTCTCATATTCCCTTCGACTCAGATGCGGAGTTACAATTTTATATATGAACAACTGCTTTAGTGCCATAAAAATTTTACAAGCTGCAGCAACAAAGCAACCTAAGCAATGTACAAAATTGTCTAAATATATAAACATGTCAGAGTACACCTAAAAACAACTTACATAACTGAAAGTAGCATAATCAGTAGATAAAATTATCATTAAAAATCATACAGAAGTGGTTAGCTGAAATATATGGGTTACAGGGCACTGCATATTAACTAAACAAGTGCTCCCATTTTGATAGGTGACCTGGGTGGAGTCAGAATTTGACATCATGTTTTCTATCACAATAGTGCAATTTATTTTGTGTTTTCAACAAAGTTATTCTAGTAAACTACTGGCATAATTTTCTTGACTGGCATGATATCCTTGATGCAGAGGCCTCAAAAATGCATCTTGTTTCCCGTAAATTAACTTAATAGTTTAATAATAATATTTTATTTTGTTAAGCACCACATCCACTAGTGTTCACAGCGCTTTACAACAACATACGTATGTTAAAAATAATGCATTTGAATAAAAAACTATAGTTGTTATATCATAGATAAAATGAACTAATAATAATAGTACTTAAGACAATAAATATAGTAGAAGTAGAAAAGGAATGTGATATAAAATGTAAAATAAAATAGTTAAGATCATATTATTATTTAAATAAATCAACTAAAATTAATGTAGACATTAATAAATTAGGCTAAAATGTATATGAAAAGTAAATAAATATATAAATAAATAAAAAATAAACGTTAAACATCAATCAGCCATGGTAAAACAGTGCAAGGGTCCGAGTTACATATACGCTGCAGTGAACAGGTGAGTCTTCAACACAGATTAAAATTATTCCAGTGATGTTTTGTTGGTAACACTTGACGACAGAGCGTTCCACACTGCTGCCGCTGTGTGAGCAGATGTAGTCACCGGCTCTGCTGCGTGTTCTTGGAACAACTAGAGCGTTCGAGTCAGCAGACCGAAGACGTCTGGCTGGCATGTAGACGCGCACGAGTTTCTGCATGTAGACAGGTCTTCGTGCAGCGCTTTGTACGTAAGAACTGCGATCTTGAATGTAATGCACAGTTGAATAGGTAGCCAGTGCAGTTCGCGAAGAATAGGGGTCGCACTTTTACAATGAGCCTGTCGAGTGATAAGGCGAGCGGTGGCATTCTGGAATCGCTGCAATCGACCGATGTTATTAGTTGAGGTACCGAACAATAGAGAGTTGCAGTAGTCCAAACGGGATGCAATCATGGCATTGACTACCCGTTCTGCTGTCGGTTCAGTGACGTAATGGTGAATCAACCCGATGTTGCGCAGGTGCAGCGAGCAAGTGACACTTGCATAGTCATATCCAGGTGTCTATTAAGGTGGACACTGAGATTTCTAACATGATCAGTTACACTGATTTCATCTGTCCTGATGCGCACACGGAGCCCACTTAAAATGACAGGTGCTGATTTGGGGACAACCGGTAGAATTTATGTTTTGGTGTCATTCATGAGCAGATAATTCCAAATCCACTCCTTCACGTCATCAATACATCGCTCGATCCGACACACGGCGGTCACCAGAGAAGAAGTCGAAGTGACAGAACAGTTGTAGATCATCGGCGTAGTGGTGATATTTTAAGATGCGTTTGTGAATGATATCACCGATCGGCTGCACGTATAGTGAAAATAATAGTGGTCCCAACACTTACCCTTGCGGCACTCCCAATAACAAAGTCGTCTAGTTGGATAACACGCGGTCGATGATGACACTTTAGTTGCGATTACCTAGGTAAAATTCCAGCCAATGGAGAACCACTCTGGTGATGACGGAGCATCATTGTAGGCAATCCAGTAGTATTGCGTGATCTACCGTGTCAAATGCGGCACTTAGATCGATGAGTACGACGATTGTACCTTGTCTACGGTCCAGCGCGGTCTAGCGCGGTCCTGATCTCGTTGACTACCCACAGTAGGGCTGTCTCGGTCGAGTGGTTTCGCTTGTATGCTGACTGAAATGTATCCATAAGTGATTCGTTGGCTAGGTGAATGTTCAATCTGTTGCCCACAACCTTTTCAATCACTTTCGAAAGTTGGGACAGATTGCTGACTGGGCGGTAGTTACTTAAGGTGTCCTTACACAGTGACGGCTTCTTCAGAAGTAGATGCACAAGTGCTCGCTTCAGTTCATCCGGCATTGTTCCGTCTGCCAAACAGGCATTTGTTATGTCGGCAACAATGATCACAAGTGCATCAGTGTTTTGTTTTACATGATCAGATGGTAACGGATCAAGTGTACAAGACGTACACATTCTAGTGATAATAGCCGTTATTTCATGTGTTGTTGTAGGTGTAAATGTGTCAATTGGTGTGACAAAGCGATGTGTTTCATGCGGCGGTGTGATGCGATATCTGGCAGCATGTAAGCCGAGTCAAATTTCAGCTACCTTGTTGTTGAAATAGTCCGAAAATGAATCGCAACAGGCAACGATGGAGTCATATTCCGCATACGAACGTGATGGCTTCCAACTCAGCAATTTCACGATGTTGAACATGCTTTTGTTGTTAGCGTTCAGAAGTTTATCTCGATAGCAGTTGGGTTTCGAGAGGGCATGGCATTCCATCACTCTGGTGCATGTTTGTTAATACATGTTCTTAGTGAAGCATTGTAGCCAGTGACGAGTTCCGCCGTGCTGGATGTTGACATCATGGCTAATAGTGACTCACAAGTTGATCGAAAGTCATTGTTGAAAGAATCGGCGTCAAACGAGCAATAATTGTGTTTTACTATATGTGTCGATGTCGTAGCTTTGGATGCTCATGACGTAGTGCACTATGTGGTGATCTGATATAGACATCGGAATAACGTCAACAGAAGCAGCGAGATTGTCATTTTTTGGGGTTATCACTAAGTCCAAAGTGTGGCCTTCAGAATATGTAGGCTCTTTGAAAAAAAGTTTACTCTTAAAAAAAAAAAAATCTGATGTTTTTATTTAAATCGGATTTATTTTATTGTTTTTATTTATACTTTAACTTGGGGCGTCTGACTTGAAAAGATGCTTAATTTTGAAGACAAAGTTTGGAAGCTTCACTGCATTCACAAAGGGAATAGCTCAAACATCTGGAAATGAGGAAACAAAATAATTATTATTTCAATACTTTTATTGTACTAAATGGATTCAGAACGGAAACGTATTTACAAAATGTGCTTCATTGAAATAATGGACACGAACATTACATCCTCAACTTGCACAATGTCACAAACAGTGTGTCCTCAAATGTTCATGTTTGCCAAGTTTGACATGTATGCAAACTGCATAACTCACACCTGTCACAAGTGTTTCCCTGCTTTTTCGATGCCAAGCCAGTTTCGTATCTTCGACTGGACAAGGCCGAAGGTAGAAAACAAACGTTTTACTCCTTCACTGCATGCTACTGCAGTCAGTAATGACTTACACACAAGCAGTATGTCTCCACTTAGTCGACTTGCCTGCGATTGCCACCACGTCAGGGAGGATACAGGTGACCGTTTCTTCCTTGAACATGTAAGGCTTGAATGGCCCTGTCTGCGTTCTCATGTTGACCACAGATGGCAGACATGTTGGGTAATGTTCACTGCAGTAGTCTACTGCAGTGTGTATTTCATCATCTAACAGATGTTTGCCTTGATGCTTTGGTTCCAGAATGTTTGCAAGGAAGTGGGCAAGCATCAGAGTTTGCTTGGTGCAGCCCAGCAATTTCTTCATCACAGCTGGTGGTTGGTGTGATTCTTTCAAATCCTCTTCTAGCTTCTTCCACACATCGTCACTTATCTTGCAGTTTGGATCATATCGAGAGCTACAGCAATGTGTCTCATGCTCTGTAAGTTATCTTCTGCATTTCTTTTCAGACCAAAATATTTCACTTTGGCAGCAATGTTCTTGTCAGTTTCTTCTCTGTGTTCCTCACATACTTTGAGGAGGACAGACCAGTTGTCCAAGTATGACTTCAGACAATCGGGAAGTGTGTTCCAGCAAACATCCAAAGGCAGCACTAGCATTTTACCACCAGCAGCCCGATACCAAGCTGAAGGCAGGTGGCCATTTCGAAAGAACTTGATGATGTGAACAATATGTTCTTTCACCCCAGACCTTCAACATCTTTTGCAAGTAAGTTCATGTAATGAGCCAAACATCCATAAGACACAATGTCAGACTCACTGTTATCAGCTAAGTTTTTTCTGATCCCCAGCATGTTGGCCGCATTGTCCATCACTAACCAACCTTGCAGGCAAACTGCTGTACCCAGATGTGTCGATAATTCCCGTTATAAAACTCTGGCCTTTCTCAGTAGTAACCAATACACGCACAACCAGTTCATTGTGAACATTGCTCCAGCCGTCCAGAGCCATTGACACGATTTCTCCTCCAAGTTGATCTTTGCAATCAGCGTGCATAGAGGTATGCACTTCATCAAGAAGTCATCCACTGACATCATAGTATGTTGGTGGTTTGTACCCTGGTCGAAGTAAGGACATCAGCTTGATAAACTCAGTATGCTCCACCAGAGAAAATGGACAGTTTGTTGCAGAAATCATTTTTGCAAGACAGATTTGTCCTTGCCTGACGTATGCATTGCAAAGTCATCTATTGGATGGATACAGGTGAAGCTCCTGTTTTTCTAGGAGATAAGTGGTTGATCTCAGCATCATTAGTGTCAGTTGTATTATCTCTGCTGGAGGCTCTGACACAGCCCTGGTGATGCTGCTTCATGTGTGCAACAAGTCCTTGCATAGCTTTGCCACACACTTTGACTGGTAATTTGGCTTTACATCCAGTCTTTCCTGGAACCACAGTCTTTTCAAAATAAAGCCACATGCAATCTTTTTTTCTTCCAGGTGAATAAACACACAGAAGCAGTAGAACTTGGCAGTGATCAATAGACAGTATTCGTAAGTCAACAACTTGGTCTCTAATGCTGTGATGGCCAGCCACCGGGTCAGTACTTGATTGGGCTCTGCCTGTGGTCTTTGTTCAGTGCATTCCCTGCAGATCTCAGCCTGAGACCCAGGTTGCCTTATCTGCTTATTTTGCATAATCCATGGCAATGCTGTTGGCTATAATCGCCCAATGACCCTGGTAGCCTTTGTTCATCAGTACCCCTCCCCTCTGGCTAGGGAGGTGTTTCAGCTGGGGAGCACTTCTGCTGCACATCAGCTTATCTGCTTGCATTGCACAACAGTTGCCTATGGACCCCTTTTTAAGATGCTTCATTCAAATTGATCTTCCTTAACCAATCACTTTTTATGGGTATGGGTGTTACATCCTTAGACCTGAGGCAGTCAAAGCATTCCATCCAGATTCATATAAATCAGTAATTAAAAAAATAAGTAAACAATTGTAAATCAATTATTATTTTGATTTTTTTGAGTGATTTAAATCATGATTTAAATCAAATGATTTTAATCAAACAACCCTGAACAGAAGTAGCGAGATTGTCATTTTTCGGGGGTTATCACTAAGTCCAATGTGTAGGCTCTGTGACGTGTTGAGTGAAATTGTACGAGTCCAGTAGTTGCACGAGCGGCCGGGCCTCTGCCTCAACGTCATATCTGATGTTATGCATGTCGACACCTCTCAGAACAGGTGTTCTAGTTGCCGGTAGAACTCTGCCGATGAGGCGGGCGGTAGAGTGTGCACAGGTTGAACATTCTAGAAGCGACTCCAGTGAACTTGATACACATCAGTTTGAAAGACGTTTTCATTCGCCGAAATCATAGCAGATACTAGATATGTTTGTTTATTTGCAAAAATGATTAGGAAATGATACAAGTGAAAAAATTGAAGAGACTTTAAAAAAGAAAATTACCATCGATTCAGAGTTGAATACATATTGCCTGACTTTAATAAAATATAGTTTATAATTATACAAATAAGATCAACTTCGTCTACCAGTTTTTATGATACAAGGCCAGCTGATATAAGATCTAACACTGTGCGCTTCACATTACCATGGCGATGAGGAGTGTGGAAGTGGGACCCATTCCTGGCTGAATAATGCTTCAATTTTATTGTTGTAATTCTTAATGTTTCTATTTTTTTTTACTTAATTCTAAATTTTTATGGAGTAATGTTGGTTCTGTCATATGTTAGAATTGAAAAAAAATAAAAAATTACAACCTTGAAATTGCAATTTGTCAGTAGATTGATTCAACAGTGGTTGATCTGTAAATTCCATAGAAATAGAAGAAAAAGCAGTTGTTCTACCACCAGAGCAGTAGACTTGGTACTTCTACATCTCATTTACATAACGGCATTAGAACATCGAAGAACAGGGTCCATGCACAATGACAGATACCAAATTCAAGGCTTTTCAAGGCTAATAAAATATCAAGGCTATTTAACCGAGAATTAACTGGCACCAGATCATTTACCATGACCTCCAGCTGGTCAACAAAAGATGGAGTGACATCAAAATGATAACAAAATAACAGATCTGGGTGGAATACTTTGACTGCCTCATGATCTATAGATGCATGGGCTGCTAAATCTAAGTATGTAACACTCATACCAATAAAAAAGCGATTGGTCAAGGAAGACCAAATTTGCATGAACAGGTAACCGTGCCTCATAAAAAGGGTCCATAGGCAACTGTTCTGCAATATTAAGCAGATAAGCTGATGAACAAAGGCTACCACAATTAGCGGGCAACAACTCAGGCTAAGATCAGCAGGGAATGCACTGGCTATCAGTGAACAAAGGCCAGAGCATAATCAAGATTTTCAAGGCTGCAAGTCTGAATTCAAGGATATCAAGGCCTTGAATTGGGATTGGTGTAATTTGGTGTAATTCAAGGTTTTCAAGTATTTCACAGCTGCGCAGGAAGCTGCCTTATACGCACCTGTGAGCTCCTGACAGACGGGGTTGCCATAGCAACTGTTCCGCATACCGCAGTGCCATCAGGTGGTCATTTAAGCAGAGCGAGACGTATGCACTGGCTGCTAACACTGAACACCTGGTGGAAAACACAGAACTACTGAATCATTAAGTCACATTGTGAATTAATAACAGTTTGGGTTAACTATGTTTAGCAATGATACATTTTGTCACAATGCAGAGGAACATAAAACAAGGATTTGCCCTTGAAGATGTGTCTGCTGAAGAGTTTTCATCAAACAACACTGTTCTTGATATCATTGAGTACCCAGCAATACCTACATGTGGGTGCCTTGCAATATACATCTCGGGGTATGCAACAATATCCAATACCAGCTACCCGGCAATACCCATTTGGGGTGCCCAGAAATACTCATTTATTGATATCCAACAATACTCATTGGTTGGTATCTAACAACTCATTTGTGGCCCACTGGCCGGTACCTAGTGATGCCCGTTCTTTCGTGGGTACTCTGACACCACTTCTGTGTTGCCACATCTCATACCTTTCTTTAGCAACTCTAATAAAACAATGACTAGTTTAGAACACATTTAAAACCATTTCATCACAAATAACCATACACCTAAGCAACTTACCTTAAAATAATTACAGAAAAAAATATATTACATTTTCTTGAATGAAGTAATTGTCACTGGTAATGTTCACCTTTGTTGGAAACACTCACCTAAGGTTTGCGACTTCTGACATCTTCATAGGGTTGCCTGGTGGGGCAGGAATCAACACCCCTTCTGATGGAGACCTGCAGGAAACAAGAAATAAGTTAATAATATATTTATAGTGTGGTCCTCTGAAACTCGGGCTCAGGGGTATAACAAATCAGAGAAATAGTCAAGAGAAATATTCGTCACTTCACAGGCAGAGAACATGTTCACGGACCACCTGATTTCTTTTGTACATTATAGTTGGTGTACATGTCTTTCAATGTAATATTTAACATAAAACATTTACATTATTGAGCAAAAGACAACAGGTACACCAATAAAGTATAAATAAAACAAAAAAGGTTCTTAACATGGGACATTATGCTAATATAATCCAAACATCTGAAAAGTTTATATTTCATAAGCAACAAAAACTGCCACACTTAACAGATATCAAACATAGTGGGAATAAAATGAATTACATATGCAAACAAACAACATATATGTTAACTAAATAAAACACATTTAAACAAGAAAAAACCAAGATTTTGTTATGTATGGCAAGTTTTTACTAAATAAGGTAAGGAGAGGATATGTAGATGTGACTAAGGGATCATCTCAGAACATTGGTATCCGATATCAGATGAAATTGCTTTTGTTTGGGGTTGGGGGTCAGAGGCAGTTTCACGCGGCATTGGACATCGGTATTTTATGGTTCGTACTGATACTGTTAATATAATGATCATCATATCAATGTTTACAAACATTCGTCTGAGGGAATGAGGGGCTGGGGCCAGATGAAAGTAATTTCGTCTGACATTGACGTTCTGAGGTGATCCCTAAGGCCCTGGAACAAACCTGCAGTCTCCTGTGTCGTCTGTGGAGCTGGGACTGCTCACAGACAGAGGGGTATTGGTGGTTGGCAGGAGGAGCATGGCGTTCTTGAGGCACAAGGATGCAAACTCTAGAGACGCCATTGGGATGGCTCCTGAGTCTCCACTGAAACACACCACCAGTAGGCACTTAACACACTACGAGTAACCCAACACACTATGTGGTTAAGCATTTAACACACAAAGCATTAGTTTTTGTAATTTTGTTTACTGTTTCCTTAACAAGACTCTAGCCACATATGTGTGACTGACACAGAATTGTCAGCTGAACATAGGAAGAGAAGAAGAACATGCCATGGCTACGTACTCAACACACCAAGGATAAGCACTTAACACACTACAAGTAGGAAGGTAACACACCATGAACTGACATTGAAACTAAATGAACAATCACTGCAACATATAATAAATCAGCATTGAGATATATAACAAACCAACACAGAAATATCATAAATCGGCATTGAGACAAGAAAACAGTTAATGAAAATTATTACTAATGATCTGACATGATAATCTCCAAGCAACCAGAAGGTCACTCCATTCAAGTAATACTACTTGCCAACGGTTGACCACTGTCAAGTAATACTACTTGCCAACGGTTGACCACTGTCAAGTAATACTACTTGCCAACGGTTGACCACTGTCAAGTAATATACTTGCCAACGGTTGACCACTGTCAAGTAATACTACTTGCCAACGGTTTACAACTGTCAAGTAATACTACTTGCCAACGGTTTACCACTGTCAAGTAATACTACTTGCCAACGGTTTACCACTGTCAAGTAATACTACTTGCCAATGGTTTACCACTGTCAAGTAATACTACTTGCCAACGGTTTACCACTGTCAAGTAATACTACTTGCCAACGGTTTACCACTGTCAAGTAATACTACTTGGCAATGGTTTACCACTGTCAACAGTTCACCATGGAGTGCAGTAGCACAGCGGTAAGACCTCCGGGAACTCACCTTTTTTTTAATACTACTTGCCAACGGTTTACCACTGTCAAGTAATACTACTTGTCAATGGTTTACAACTGTCAAGTAATACTACTTGTCAACGGTTTACAACTGTCAAGTAATACTACTTGCCAATGGTTTACCACTGTCAAGTAATACTACTTGTCAACGGTTTACCACTGTCAAGTAATACTACTTGCCAACGGTTTACCACTGTCAAGAAGCACGCTATATTAGACAACCGGCTTTGAGGAAGAAACCAAACCATTGCGCCCCACCCACCTGAGCCGCTTCTCCTTGGCTCCAGTGCCCAGGATCAGTTTGCGATGGATGCCTGACCCCACTGATCCCTGGATCACTTCTATTCTCTCCGACAGATTCCGGTCTTCGTCGTTGTTCTGTAGCACAAGAAGAATTTTCAAAAATTAAATGTGTTTCTACAATTTGCCCGTAATCCAAATTAGCCAAGAATTAAAATCGCATAATATTACTGGTTACCATAGCAACTAACAAATACACGTTTTGATTGCCAGAGGTGGCATATTGAGTTGTAAAGATAAAGCTTACATAACTAAACACCAGACATGTTTTGTTGTGCAACGATGGTCTCTATACGTTTAGAACAAATGATGTGTTCTAAACGGGTGGACGTACACTGGGTCGACATTACCACGTAGTCTTCGACAATCAACATATCATTATTTCTTCATCAATACATCGTATCACGGCCGGTAGGGTTAGATAGATCCATTAATTCACATTGTCACGCCTGTCCATGTCTTTAGTTACAGAATGGTGTTTTTAGTACACATGTATCTGAAGTTGCGCAAAATTAAGCATAGGCCCTTTAATTCACGTGCCTAAACCACACGATTCTTACCATTGACAACAGCCACTCTTGCGTTACAGTGAGATAGTCCACTTGTATCATTGTACGAGAACGCTGCTAGGGCACCACTATATAACCAACTGGTGATTTAGACGCACCCCCTCCCGTTCAGGTAAAATAGTTTTTGTGAGTTTCAGGGGGCTGAAGTTGGAGGTGTCAGAGGGGTTGTAGTTGGAAGTGTTTGGCTAGTCTCATGGGGGTGCAGTTGGATCGATGTCTGAAAGGGGGTGCAGTTAGACATGTTTGGAATCCTTAAAGGGGTACAGCTGAAAGTGTTGGTGACCGTGAGAGGGTGTCGTTGGATATCTGAAAGGTGGTGTATTTGAAGGCTTTTGTTTGTCCTCAATGAGGTACGACTGGAGGTTTTGATGTGCCTGCAGTCACAGTTCAAACTCCCGTCCAACAAAGAATCAGCCACACTATGCACCTGGCTAACCACATTTTTATTTAATTATTAGTAAAGTAGTATCGTCAATAAGTATATATTTGTGTATGTGTGTGTGTGTGTGTGTGTGTGTGTGTATGTGTGTGTGGGTGTGTGTACGTGTGTGCATGTGTTTATCTTCACCATAACTTCATGATGATGGCAGCTTGAAACTGTACACTAAGGGGAGCTCAAGGGAGTGCACTTGGATATCATTTTTGCTTGCTGACATTTTACGACAGCCAAAAAACACTGATGCTGGTGATGGTAATTTTGACCCATGGTGAACTTGGATGCGCTGAAAAAATACCAGTTAGCCTGTGGGTTTTGGGGATCAATTACAGTCAGGCCTGGGGTAATAACAACCACCCAATAAGTTTAACAAGCATAGTTTGTAAATGTATGGACAAAATTATCAGAAATCACATCACAAACAACATGAAAGTCAATAATCTATTCAGTCAAAAACAATATGGATTTATATCTGGCTGATCAACAGTTCTACATCTAATCAAAATAATAGACAAGTGGACTAAAGAAATGGATAAGGGCAACCACACCGATATTATATATATGGATTTCCAAAAAGCCTTTGACACTGTGCCACACAAAAGATTAATTAGTAAATTAAAAAGCTTCAACATTTCAGAAGAACTGATTAACTGGATAGAATCATTCATCACAGAGAGAAAACAAAAAGTTTCAGTAAATGGAGATGAGTCTAGCTGGAAAGAGGTAATATCAGGGATACCCCAGGGTTCCGTTCTAGGACCCTTACTTTTTGTTCTATATATTAATGACCTCCCAGATCTAACAAATTCAAATACATTTCTATTTGCTGATGACATAAAGATATTTAGAACAATAACGTATACAGATGATCAGGATATAATTCAACATGATTTAAGCATACTAGAACAATGGAGCGACAAGTGGCTGTTAAAATTCCATCCCGATAAATGTCTACACATAGAAATTGGAAAAAATAATATTGGTGAAAGTAAATATTATATAGCAACAAATAATGTTAAACATGCTCTTGTCACCAGATTTAAAAAAAATTAGGAGTAATTATTGATTCAAAACTTTCATTTGATGATCACATCAACCAAGTGGTTAAAATAAAGCAACCAGAATTACAAAAATAATCAGAAGAACTTTTCAATTCTTAGATACATACACTTTCTTGCCATTATACAAGGCTATGGTTAGATCCCACCTAGATTATGCAATAGCAGTGGTATCCATATAAGACGAAACATAAAATAGCCATAGAAAATGTCAAGAGAAGAGCCACAAAAGAACTATCTGATTCAGTAATACTAGCTAAATCAATAAATTAATTTAAAAACCGCCTTGATAAATTCTGGTCAACCCAGGAGATACTATACACCTATGAAACCCCATTAACATTAAAATTATTTTATTTAAAATATCGATAATAAAAAATTATCACTAGCAAAACTGCCAATCCTCCAGATGGTAGTATATACACACAGACATAGATGATGGTTTTCCAGTGTTCACAAATGACATTTCTTATGATGCAAATTTAGGAAAGTTTTCTGTGTCAACACTCTGGCTGTCCTCGGATCAATCACAGAAAATAATATGCATAACAGCATAATGGTATCAACAATTGAATTATGTCCATCTAACACATGGTACACTCCTTAAAACTGGTAAGAACCCTTAATCAACATGGAATTTTGGAGAAAAAAATGAAGGTGTTGCTTTTCTTCTGCGGATTCATGACTAAATTAATCCTATAAAGACGTTACTTTTCTTCCGAGAGTCCGTAGATTAATCCTTGAAAGCTTAGGGCCCAAGGTACCAGTCACATAGGAGGAAAACAACAAACCTACATACGTACATGAATACACACACAAGCTTGATTATAGTTACATTGATGGAATGCTGGGTACTTACAGTTCGGTGAGCCATGATGCAGCACTCAGCGAGTCGCAGCCACAGTCGTGGGTTCACCTGGAATGCCTGAACCGTCTCGATGAGGCAGTCGAACGCGGCCAGTGGCTTCCCACAATGCAACAACTGTACACCCATGTTGTAGAGCAGCTCAAAGTGTCTGCTCAGTCCGATCGTCACTGCTGGACGGTTGGCTACAATGTGGTGACAGCAATGTTAGCGAACTCACACCCTATGACAATAGTAGATCTATACTAGCAATTTTCGTTTGAGACAGACGACATAATTTGAAGTTAGTTATTTATGTTTCAAGCCACATCATTCAATCCAAAAACACATTTTCAAGATAATACTTCCAAATTGCATTAATAAAACACGAAGTACATCGTTTATTATTTCAAAAAATGGTTGGTTGGGTTTGTTTATCCATTTCCGGACATTGCAGCCTTGATGGATTGTCTATAGACAGCTCTTTCATTTGCCATTTCATTCTCCCCAGTCGCCAGACATCTGCTCCAATCCATTCCTCTATGTCCTTCGCCCTTTGTCTCCTAGGTCTTCCTCTGCTTCTGCTGCCTTCCACTTTTTCTTATTATCAGTCTCTTTAGAGATTGATGCCATTTCACATGACCAAAATAACTTAGTTTTTGTTTCTTTACAAAGTTCAATAAAGTCTAACACCAAGCTCATCTGCAATGGATTCGTTAGTTTTATGTTCAATCCGCGAAACTCGTAATATCTTTCTATAACACTTGTTTTCATATGCATTTATACGTTTAGTTCTTATTAAGAGTCCAGGTTTCACATCCATACATAGCAGTTGGAAATATGCAGATTCGGATAATTTGTTGTTTCATATCTTTGTTCGTTGCTTTCCACAGCCTCTTCATCTCCGTCAAGTTTTTACTCCCCACTGCCAACCTCCGCTTGATCTCTTTCGTCCCATCTCCATCCGCTTCTATCAGTGATCCCAGATATTCAAAACTTTCGACTTGTTCTATTTCCTCTCCATCTACTATGACTTCTGATGGTTCTCGACATCCCTTCACATCCACAATCTTAGTCTTCTTTACATTCAGTTTCAATCCTTTCATCTCACTGTGATCTTTAAACTGTAGCTATCAATTTATCCAATCCTTCTTTTGTATTAGATATTAATGCTGTGTTGTTGGCATATCTTAATTCATATATCTCCTGTCCATTCACTTTGTCCATTAAAAACTTGCTTCTCGTGTCAGTCTCAACCTCTCTCATGATATTCTCTGTGTATAGACTGAACAGGTGGGGGGGACCAAATTCACCCGTCTCACTCCCTTGCCGACTGGGAATCAATATGTGGTGCCACACTCTAATCTCACTGCAGACTGCTGTCCAACATATCAATTTAGGATAAGTGCTGTAATTTTCTGGTTAAATCCCATGTGTATCAAGGTTTTCCAGAGTTGTTGATGACTAACGTTATCAAAAACTTTTGAATAATCTGAAAAAGATCCTAATGTCGTGGTTGAATTCTCTGTATTTTTGAATTAACATCTTCAGGTTGAAAATGTGATCTTTTGTTCCTCTTCCAGTCCGGAAACCAGCTTGTGCTCTGTTGACTTCACATTCTAATTTTGTTGTGATTCTCTTCATTCTGATTGTTTGCATAATTTTGCTTACATGTCTGATGAGGGATACAGTCCTGTGGTTTGAGCATTCTTGTATGTTACCTTTTTTCAGTATTGGTATAAGTATGGCTCATTTCTAGTCCATGGGCCATGTTCCACTTTTCCATATTGTCGTGCATGTGTGATAGATATCCAGGCCTGCTTCGCCACTTGCTCGTATTAGCTCTGCAGTGGTGTCATCAGTGCCAGGTGATTTTCCGTCCTTTAGACTTTTTATTGCCCACTCCACCTCTAAACTTAAAGGCTCAAGTTCATCTTCTGGTTCTGTCCACTCCCTTCCTTCATCCATGTCTACCTCTTCTGTTTCTTCTTTCTTAAACACGCTTTCATAATATTGTTCCCATCTATCAAGTATGTCATCGCTTCCTGTCATAGTCATTCCCATTTCGTCTTTAATAATGCCAAGTCTAGCTTTGAACAACTGTGTCATAGACTTTATTTCCTCGAACATTCTGCGACTATCATTTCTATCTGTATTTCTCATGATAATTCTCACTCCTTTCTTTGTTCTTCTTTAACTCTTTCCTTTCTTCAATCATCTGCAGTGTGTCTTTGCTTATCCACGGTTGTTTTTGTCTCCTCTTTTTAGTGATGAGTTTGTCAGCTGATTCCATAATGATGTTCCTAATTTTTACTGCCAACTCCTCCGGTTCCTTCTCGTCAGCCACTGTCTATAATACTTCGAAACGGTTCATAACCTCTACTCGGTATCCTTCTGTGATATCACTGACGTCATACCTCACTATATCTTTCCCTATCTTCATCTTTCTTAATCTAAACATACAAAACATAAAACTTACTTTCACCCCGCGAATGAATGTTCGCTTTTCTGCAGTTTTATGTAATGTAACTAGTCCAAATGACTGCAGCCTGTCACATATGGATTACATGGAACACCAAGTATTGGGTAGTAAAAAAGGTAAGTTCTTATGTAGCGCAGTATCCAGTCCTCTGGACTGCTCAAGGCGCTTTACATTTTATTCCCTGGCAGACCTGTTCAGTCGAACACCATCTCGACTTCTTCATGACGCATTCAATTAATGCACAAAGACTATCCATACACAAAAATATCCACCACTGTCTATAGCCAGATACTCAATCATACAGCTGAGTGAACTGGAGCAACGTGGAGTGAACAAACTTGCCCAAGGTTCGACACCGCAGCACAGTATTCAAACCCGGGATTGAGAGTGCAATGCTCTAGCCTCTGCACCACTGGGATCAAGTGGGATGAAGGAAGAACTTCCCACCCACCTGTGCTGGTCTGGGAGAACTCTTCCACCACCTGCGAGTTCTCCTGCACCGCACGGCGCAGGTAGAACGATCCCAGGTGGTGCTTGCGCATGTGGAAATGGATCACGGCCAGGTTGTTGTAGTACATCACTGGCAGGCACTCTCCTGTCCTGGAGGTGGGTTTGGGGGCCGGTTGAGCGGTGGTGTTGAGCACTTTAATCGCCTTGCGGTAGTTGCCGCGTACGTACTCAAACTGACTCTTTAGGTATAGCATGGGGGTCGTCTGAAGTAAAACAATTTCTATATTTAGCCTCACCAAAAGTAAGTATGATAATTGGCTGAAATAAATAGTGTTTCCAAAGACCTCTAGTCACGTTTTCTTTTACACTGATAACAGCTAAAATTTTCGTTTGAAAATTGCATACTGATAACAGTGATTCTTTTGGAAGTTGTCTAATGATAAAAGCTTAAAATGATCTTTTGGGATATATTGTGTCCATGACTTTCGTGAAGACTAAGTCAATGATATTACTACTAGATACCAGCACTTCAATATACGAACCATGCCAGTAGCATTGACGAGGACTTTGAGTTCTCTCTTGCATGACTTGAGTGACTTGAGCATCGTGTAGCAGCGGGCTTTGTACTGTCAGGAGAACATCATTCACTATAATAATAGTCAATCTCTCATCACTTGTACAATGAAATTTAATGAAGATGCACCTCAGAATGAAATACAGTGGTCCATTTCTGGCAAGATGATGATGTAATGATTTCGAATAATGATATTTACAACGTTGACTTCTATGAAATGGACATCTAGCTGTCAACTCTGAAACATGTAGATGGTAATCAAGCATCAACAATAGTGCTACAGGTGTTTAAAACCAAAGTTCGCCATATCTGTCTGAATTTAAGAAAACGAATGATCATATTTACATGACTAATTTGTGGCCGTAGGGCATCGAGGGCTGACGTTTCTGCAGTGCTGCCCTCTTTCTTCTCTTTCGCGCTGTCCTTGTTTGTCGTACCGTCTTTCTCTGCTGCTTGCTGTAGTTTCACTCCATTTCCCAGCAGCATCTTCTCAAGGAATGTCAGCATTCCCATTGCTTTCTCCGGCTGTCAACGTAATTATAAATGGAAACATTGTGTGTGTGTGTGTGAATCTTTCTTTGGTTCAACAGCAATGTCAGTTAAAACCACTAGGATGATCAGTGGAGAAATTAGGATATCCATTGCATGATGTAAGCCATCAAATATACTCTGGTAACTGTATTAATCTAACTATGAACGTGCTACCTGGGTATGTCTAATTGGCTATGTACTGATCGTGAACCTATGTTACACACTGCCTGGTTTACCCCCCCCCCCTTCATTTTAAGTACCTGAATGACATAGTCAAACAACAGTGCTACTACCAAGAGGCACCACTTGCTGACAAGTAAACATGATAACCACCAGGCAGCATGTGAACAGCCAGTTTACAGTGATTTGACTCCACATGACAATGCACAGATGTGAATGTCGACCAGCTGTTGCACAGTCATATCATGTCAGCCAACCAACTGGGCATTTGCTCACATATACCATCCTTTACAAAGGTGCAACACAGAGATTTTTACCTGACGTGTAGTTATGTATAGCTCTACCAGTAGAAACATCACTTTTCTCGCAAGGCTCTCCTCTGAAACAAATACTACCTTCTGAATAATGTACTTTTGACAGGCATTTCAAAGACTGTCATGGCATGTCCATATCGACTGAGAAATCATTCATAACAACCAATTTAAAAAAAGACTAATTGTGTTAATACCATTGCTGGATTGGTTTAAATATGGACCTGCCTAAACATGAACTTAACATACTGGACAATGGCCATACAAACAAATTGTCATTAGAGCAGCTGCTGGTCACACAAAGTTGTAGCCAGGAACATTTCATAGACAATCTGATAGAAAACATTGTTTGTGCAAACACAGGGCAATCACACCGACAGAAACATAATGCAATTGTCTTCAAAATTGATCAACATTGCCGACGCAATGCACACACTGACACTGAACTGCTAACGAAATAACTGCTACATATCATGTTTACATGAGAGTCAGTATTACTGGTACGAGTGATCCAGATGATGCCTCACCCATGGGTTCTACAAACTGGAAGAGTTTGTCGAGAAGCGTGATGGCAGTGTTGTACTGCTTCTGGTGGTAGAGAACAACTGCCTGGTTGTAGTAGATGACGCATTGGTCAACATCATCCAGGCCACTGATGCCGTCCACCGTTAAGTTGGCCTGAATCAAGAACAATCGCACAGGAACTAAAGTAGCCCCTCATTAATCTGAATGTCTACAACCCAGAATCTTTGGCATCCAGACATAATTTTGTGGGAATTGGATTTCCGAACGCTAACATACCCTGTTATTTGTATGATTCATGTATCAGAAAACTTGTTAATTTATTCACATACACTTGCAGGGACAGAAAAGCCTGGATTAATGAGGTTTCACAGTACCTTGTTTTGTGACACAAAAACAGTCGTCAAATCTAGAAAATAACTGACCAGTTATATCATATTATATTATATCTTGTCAATATTATGAGTTACAGTTTAACATATATTAATACATGCAGGTATATAAAGTTCTGTAAAGTTATGTAATATAGAAAATAACTGACCAGTTATTAACTTAATAAATGGTAATTTTACAGTGATAACTGATAAACAATTGAAATTGGTTTTCTTCTTAACTTCTTCCTATTTTGTCAATATTATGTGTTACAGTTTAACGTACATTAACACATGCAGGTAAGAAAAGTTCTGTAAACCCAATACGTCACTACAGGGTCCACAAATATTTCAAACATTATATTACATGTGAATTACCACCTACCTTTGCACAGACATCAGTAAGGACCCGCTTAAACTCGTCTGTCTTCTTAAACTCACACAGATGGTACTCAGCAACAGCCTTGTTCAGTGCCACCTTCGGGTCATCGGCCCGACTCCCAATCAGTTTGTTCAAGATGCTCACACAGGCACTGTAGTTGCCCTTGTCAAACTCTGCCTGTGTCTGCTGGGCCAAGTCTCGCTCCCTCTCAGTCACTGGGTGCATGTTGAAGGAGCTGTCCATGTTCTTGTCTGCATCATCCGACTTAGCCTCAGCCATTTTACTCATCAGTTACTACAAGAACCCTGTATGTATTGTTAATAGTGTCAGAATATGGATAACAAATACTTATTTCTTACCAATGGACAAAAACCGACTAACGCAACACATATTATGTAGAATCGGTACTTAATTAATCTACCATTGCAATTAAGTGAATTAACATAACTGTGTTTTGGTTATTTATATAGCTTTCATACACCTGTGTTTAATAGTTGTTTTGCAGTGACAGATCTGTGTAGCCTACACACTCGCAGTCTTAGTGTCTATTATGTTAATGTTATTAAACAGAGTAAGTTGCACGCTAATAGTAATTGCACAAGGATACTAACAGTAAAATTAATATAATACTGCATGAATTGCGCTCGCCTCATCATTCTCTATGCATTAAAACATGACAAAGAGTCCAGTTGGGGGGATGGTGACAGCATCCTCGCAAGTCATGAGTGTGGTTACGTACACTAGGCCTACTCCTGGCAGATCTCCTACGCATTGTATGGAAGTTAGCTCATGCAAACTCATAATTGACTTTGCCGTACTACTCATGAGAACATAGTGGAGACCAGATCAACCAGTTCAACCCGCGCCCCAATTCCAGGAATCCCATATAATTACTCATTCAGCCATTCTCACGAGCCGCTGAGCGGTATTGTGTATTCAAATAATTACGTCTACTGCCCAAACACTCCACGAAAACCACAGGAATTTGCCGGCAAGCGATATTATTGGCTGACCTTATATTCCGAGTTTCGTCAAGCGATCTGCCTGGGGGTACTGAGACTGATGTAATCAGCAGCGCCCCCTGATGCGGGAGGATGAGTGACAGTGTCTGAATTTGGGCCGTTTGGACTTTGGGCGATAATTCAACGTATTTCACAAATTGATTAAATCGTTTGCCTACTATAAAAAGCATTCGAATTGTCTCGCCTTGTGACTTTATATTATGCAAAGAGACCCCCTGTCCAAGTGATTGCCGTACCAATTGCTGCAACAGTAAGTAATACTGACCGAAAACGAAGTAGATTATTAAACTATTCGACATCCAAAAACAGCAGAGACATATAGTGGAAGATTTGAGAACTAAGTTGAATTCCTTTTTTAAATGCAAGTTTTATTTGATCCGATGCCGGTTTTAATATAGTTTTCTAAATATTGATATTTTCTTGAGAAATATTGATACCATATAGCTACCTAATTCTTCTAGCACTGCTCATTATAACACTTGCTTGAAATGTTAGTGCCATTTGTGTGTTTTGCGTGTAAAATTGGAAATGGTTATGCACAGGCGTAAACATTGGACGTTTTTGCAGCGAAAGGGTGTGTGTGTGTGTGTCAACATTTCGTTTTGGTTTTCAACATGCTAACATGACTTCGTTGCATCTTTGTGAACGTTTCAAGCACGCGCAGAAACATAAACAATCAGTGTGTTAATTAGACTTATACGAAGATGGCGCAACTACCGGGTATCGGTGTATTTGGCACGGGAACGCCTGTAAAATGTCTGGTGCCGATTTTGAAGTCGTGCGGATTTCGTGTCGAAGCGCTCTGGGGACGCACGAAAGAACAGGCAGAGGAATGTGCGAGGGATCTCGACATTGCATTCAAAACCAACAAAGTTGATGAGGTCCTGTTACACAAAGATGTCGACTTGGTGTTCATCCAGTGCCCCCCTCATCTGCAGTCGCCGATTGCTGTGAAGGCTCTCGGGATAGGTAAGCACGTGATCTGCGGCACGCCAGCCGGACCGACGCAGCTCGAATCCCTGCGTATGGTCAACGCGGCGCAGTACTACCCGTCGTTGATGTCGCTCATGTGTACAGGACTGCGATTCCTTCCGTGTTTCATAAAGATGAAGCAACTGATAGAAGACGGCTACGTGGGTGAGGTGATGGTGTGTGAAGCACGTGTTCACAGTGGCAGTCTACTGAAGGACCAGTTCAACTGGATGTGTGACGAACTGATGGGTGGCGGGGTCCTCAACGTCTATGGCAGCATTGTCATTGACCTCGTGACCTTTCTCATCGGACAGGAAGCGAATCGCGTTCACGGAATGCTGAAGACATTCGTGAAGCAAACAGAGAAAATCAATGGCATTCGACACATCACGAGTGATGACTTCTGCACATTCCAGATGGAACTCAACAAGGGGGCGTGTGCAACCGTCACCTTGAACAATCAAGTACCTGGCCTGTACTCACAGGAGATCCTTGTGTGTGGCAGCAAAGGACGATTATCCGTCCGAGGATCAGACCTCTTTGGCCAGAAGAAGGACATGAACAAGGAAGAGGCAATCTACATGGACGTGCCAAACATCCTGGATGAAAAAAACACGGGTGTCTCAGAGATGATACGTGCTGACATTCCCATATCGCATCTCAAGGGACTGCTGAAACTAATCAACTCGGTGAAGGATGCCTTCAAATGTGTGGAAGAGAAGCATGGATGGGCAAAGCGACCAGTGATGCTCGCGGCCAGCTTTGAGAATGGTCAGTATGTCCAGGCTGTTGTTGATGCGGTCAGGGCATCGAGCAAGAACCACGAATGGGTGCAGGTGAAAAAGTTGACCGAGGAGCCAGATCCGAACCCTTTTCTGTCTGCAGCGCTGCGCCGTAGTACATTCTCCCTGTACTGAATAACACATAATGTGCACAGTCTCTGTGCCTTTGTTAGTTAATTGTGCATAATGTGCACAGTGTATGTGCATTTGTTAGTTAATTGTTCGAACAGTTGAACAGCAAGAAACTACATAAACAAATGTTTCCATATTTGCACATATTTATTGTGCGCAGTAAATTGTAGCTGCAAAATGATGAATTGTAACACACGTGTGTACAAAAAGTCCTATGAAATGGTTGTATATAAAAACGATCAGTTGAGACCATCCTCACGTGCCAGGGGTCGCTGCTGCTGATTACGTCAGTGCCAGCCAGCAGTACCCCCTGGCTGATTGCTTTGCGAAACTCTGAATTTAAGCTCAGCCTATGAAATCGCTCACTAGATCAGTGGATCTCGGCAGGTCAGGTGGTCATAATAAAACTAATTTCAACCAACCATGGCTCGTGTTACATGCAATGTTTAGGAAGTAGAAGCAATTATTTGAATACACAATACCGCTCAGCTGCTCGTGCTAATGGGCGAATGGGTCGTTATATATTGGGATTCCCAGAAGTCGTTTATCCGTCTTCAAATTGGGGCAGATATTTGCGCTGTTTTCACAGGTGATGCAGTCATGTCTTGCGAAGTCAATTACTAGTTTAACTCGGCTAACTTCCGCCTTGTCGACAATATTTTATTGAGTCTGCCAGTATCTAGAAGCTACCAAAATTACAGACAATATCTAGAACAGAGGTTCCCAAACAAGGGTACGTAAAAAAACTATGCATACCCCCGGAGTTATGCAAGAGGTTTTCCTGGGGGTACGCGAAGGGTTGACTGAAAGTTAGAATATCGCCATCTTGTGTGTTATTCGTGTTCGTGCTTTGCACAAAAAACGGAGACTTCAAGGGAGTGTTCTTGTTCAATCATCCATTGGAATTCACTAAGAATTAAGGGCGAGGGCATCTTTTACGAGAGGCCTCAAAATGTTTTGAGGCCGAGAGAATATCGTGGGACAGTCTGCGTACATATGGTGTGTCAGTGTGACATTGTAAAATTTACCTCCATTGTATATATGAAAATGGAACCCCTGTCAAAAATATGTTTACTGTGTTGAGCGAGTTAGAAGTGGTCAACTGGTGTACGTGCTAAACAAAAAAACAAAACTTTATAAACGTGTTCAAACCATACTGATATAAATCAACATTTTAGTATTTTTAGTACTTTGGGCTGAAGGTCCAATGGACTATTGTCATCACTCTGCGTCCACCGTTAGCTGCCGTATCTCAGAAACCGTTCAGCAACTTTTTCTCTAATTTTGCATAGACATATTTTAAGGCACTGCAAAAACTAGACATTACATGTGGTAGTGCCACTATACACAATAAATCTGTATTTGATTGCATCATTCTAATGGCACCCCAAGAGGACCCCAAAACTGGTAAATTTTCACATTTTGTCTATTTGTTCAAAAACTCTTCAGTAACTTTTTCTCTAATTTTGTATAGACATTTCACGTGGTAGTGCCATTATACACAATAAATCTGTATTTTATTGCATCATTCTAAGGACACCTAATGCTCCCCCAAAAAGGACCCCAAAACTGGTAAATTCTCACATTTTGTCTATTTGTTCAAAAACTCTTCAGTAACTTTTTCTCAAATTTTGCATAGACATTTCATGTGGTAGTGCCACTATACACAATAAATCTGTATTTAATTTAATTATTCTAAGGACACCAAAGGCCCCTAAAATGCTAAATTGTCTACTGCAGAAATAGCTCTATTCATAACTTGCTGGCTAAATCCTGCCACACAACTAATCCCTTTTCCAACATCTGTCACATGCGGAGTATGTGTCTTGCATGGATCAGAGCTTGTCTTTTCTGTTATTTCAAAAACTGTTCAGTAACTTTTTCTGTAATTTTGCATAGACATATCTTAGGGTAGTGTTACTGTACACAATATATTTGTATTTGATTGAATCATTCTAAGGGCACCTTTGGGACCTCAAAAAAAGCTCACATTTTGTCTGTTTCTGCATGGGCTATGTTGGCAGAGTGCCAATCGATTATGTATTATACCCACCCCACTGTGGAGCTAAGATTCTCTGCCTGCTATTGTTTGATGGAAACTGACTAATATGTAATTGGTCACTGGCAGAGGCTTGTGTCAACAGACAGCAGGCCCCTGTTAAACTGGACAGTTGCATGTGAGTTTTAAGCTGTGTCAAACAGTGGGCTGCAAATAATGTGTAATGGGAATCCCTATTGCACTGGTAGAACCTGAGGAACTTTAAAATTGCAGTAGACATAATTATCAATTCAATATAAAGATATGACCTAGGATTAGAATAAAATAACTTTGGTATAAAATAATATATAAAGTAAAATAACGTAGGTATACTCAAAAAGGTTAAAGCATATTTATCCAAAAATTATAAGGACTATTATTCAAATGTTTTATTATACGTGTTGCAGCTATTCTGTCACTCCACTTATATTAGTATGGTGTCGTTACTACTGTTTTTAACTGTCATTGCTACTGTTTTTAAGTCAAAATGCATGCTATTCATATGTACCTTATTAACAAATAAAGTTTTATCATAGTTCATCTCTTTCTTCTTCCCATTTTGGGGGAGGGTGGTAGGGGCAAACGTTTTACTGTGCTACACGCGAAATTTCAGCTCACCAACTCTCCTGCAAGGTTTCTACAACCACTGGAAATCGGCCTAAATAGCAGAGTATCAGGATAAAATTTGACAGTATTTTTTAATAACATATTAACTAATATATACAATATTCACAAAATGGTCTACTTGAATACTTTATTTCCAGGTGTATCTTCACTGGCATACATATAGTCTAGAGAGCTACTACAACATTTCCATCATAACTCTTAATGATCTGTGACTATGATTCACCAAAAAACATTTCATTAATAATTACAAACTCACAATGTAGTCCAAAGGACTTCAGGGCCTCTTGGTCCATTTTTTACAGTTACTAACACTGTTTTTACAATTTTATTGGCAAACTTTTGCCTTTCAGAATGGTATAATCTCTATTTACATGCATCAGTGAACCACGTCTATAATGTTTAAATCACAAGACCCATAAATAGTTCCATTTACTACTTGAGTCCATTTGCAATTTCACACCAGTCATGCTTAGCAGGTTTTCCTGAGTAAATGAAGGGGAGTGGTATGTTTCACCATTCAAAAAAAATTAAACTCCATTACGTGATCCAACGATTTTCATGCAGACCAACAGATGCAGCTCTTCCACACCGCGGTCTCGCTCGCCAAATTGTTTGACCACGTATATGAGGAAAAGCCTTGAGTTTTGATGCTGGCTTAGGAATATTCATCGTGAACCTGAAGTTGTGGGAGGGCAACGTCAACGATGGACACTTCATCATGTCTGGTCATCTCAACGCAGTGTTTGTTGCTGAAAAAAATGTGAAAAGAAACTCGGGGCAACTTGTGCACGTACTTGTTTTCAATGTCAAACGGAATGTCAAACTAACTTCCTGTACAAAAGATGCACATTTGCTCCAGCGTGGAGATGCAGTATCCTTAGCAGACGGCATGCAAATTAGCATTTTTGGAGTTCGTTATTGACTCCACCGTATCCCATGAACCCATGGCTATGATGCGCTTGAGCTTCTTCTGACCAAGTGTTTATCTAACTACCCGGCTCTGTATGATGTTTCCATGAGGGCATTGCTGATTTTCCGTTCACTTATTTACGTGAACACGGATTCTCGGATTTGTCTGCACGAAGACCAAACTTCGAGTCTGAGTCTGTATCACGGATGATGTCCGAATCAGCCTATCCAAAACTGCTTCCCGAATTAAATATCTGATTTTGAAAAGGCTAGCTAGCTCATCCCTCTAAGTTAGTTATGTTATATTTTTGTATTAAAAATGGCGTACACTTTTGTTTATCTTATTAATAAGATTATGTGTTATCGTTGAACTGAATAGAATATTGATTGGTAAATAGTATATATATTTTATATTAAAATAGTGATGGGGATACCGTGATGATCGTCTCAGACCCCGAGGGTACGCGGGTAGAAAAAGATTGAGAACCACTGATCTAGAAGTGCTTTGCTAGAAGCTACCAAAGTTAGCGTGTTTTAATCGCTAGATGGCGACTGTATCCGTGCAGTGGAAAGTTGGTGTCGTGGAGTGGCTACGGATTTAGCGAGGTATTATTTTCTGCCTGTATATATTTGTTTGAATACGGATCGTGTACGCTTGGTTGTTGATACAATTTATTGAACACTGTCGACAAGAGGCGCCAAGGATAATATATCGAGTATAATAAAAAGTGTATCATGTCTTCTCCAAATAAATTGGCGCGCGCACTGTGTGGCCGTCACTTATATATATGCGCATTCTGCTGAGCGCGCAGTCTGCGGGGCGTCTCTGTGGCATAATTCGAGAACCAGATTACCTCTAATAGTACATACTGGCTACTGTCAGGATAATAGAGCATTCATCAAATTATGTGTTGTTTTCCGTGACGAACTATTCTCATATTACCGTAAAGAAACTGAAGATTATTATCATTATGAATATGTTTATCGCCGTTATTGTGCGTAATCAGCGAACAAACGACGTCACGTGATATTACGATTTTCATTCACAAAAACGGCACAATTTCACACGTATGCATGGTTATTTTCAAGTAAAGGTAAGTTATTGTATAGCGCGGTATTCAATCCTCAGGACTGCTCAGGGCGCTTTACACTTTACTCCCTAATAGACATGTACAATCGACACCATCTCCACTTCTCCGGGAAGAATTCAGACACGCTGCAATTAGTGTGCGAAGACCATTCGTACCTACACAAATATCCACCACTGTCTACCACTAGGTGCTCATTCATACAGCTTGGTGAACTGGAGCAACATAGAATGAACGAACTTGCCAAAGGAATTGATATGGCAGCACGTGATTCGAACATGATTCTTTTGATTGAGAGTTCGATGCTCTAGTCACTGCGCTCCTCAATTTCAGTGATATATATATATATAATGGAATCATTATTGACATGAAATGCACGTTTGTTTTGTGTATGTTTATTGCAATTTAACAATGTTTAAATAAAATAACGTCGAAAAATTACGTTTTTGGAGGACAGGATTGTTGACCTCGCAACGTTTCGTAATCTAGTCGTTTCGACGACTACAACCGCAACGGTTGGAAAGCGAACTCTGTCAGTAACTGTATGACATTACAAACCACGGTCTATGTAGAACTGTTCAACCGGGGTTAATTGAAGCGGTGCCGCGTCTGGGCGATGGTAGTAATAGTATGCTAATCGATACAACGGATCTGCCTTGAATCGGTGACGACGGCGGAAACATCTCCTCAGTCCGTCGCTCGGGCACACCGCACACCGTTTGCTATTAGGACATCTCACGACTCGAGTCGCGTTTCCCCAGTTCCGCAATGTAGGTGATAGTACACTGCAGCTTTCATCCCACCGACGACCAAGAAAACCGGCGGTTTTTATTTGACAGGTGAAATTAAAATCGTTTCAATCGGTCTACGTTTTATACGTGCACCGGTCGAGTTTCACTCGCCATAGGTGTTTGTTTACCTGTTGTCCGGTTGTTCCGTAAGGACAAGGCGACATCCGTTGAGGAGTCGCAAAGTAGTGGTAAGTACCTCCATAAATCATAATCACCCGACCTTGGACGTGACACATCCTATTTTGCTAAGAGTAATGATTAAAGGCACTAACAAACCCCAACTGCTTGAATTTATATTATGTTCCGTCCTCGGCTGTGCTTTTCCATTTCCACCAAAACCAAACATGTTATCAGAATGCAATAAAGAAATTAGTTAATATAAATACACTGTGCAACTAGCCTACTTCGAATAAGCATATTTTTCGCGCGCTTTTTGGTATGTCTAGATGTGACGTCATTGCGAAGTTGGGAGCGCGAGAGTTCGACACTTTACATTCATTCACAGCATCTTATAATAACCGAGCTAGCGTATGTGTATGTATTATATTGGGGGGAAAAAATCCGGTGTCAGGCTTGAACCGACATCTCCCGCACGCTGATATACGGATCAAGTCAACGGTACGGATTTCACCCACACCAAAATGTATAGTCTGATGTTGGAAGTTCCGGAATCTCGCAGTGGTCTATCACTGTCCGGCTCATGGCGTTGAACTGCTGGAATATCGGCTCCACGAGTCGAGACACTGTGCCGACAGCCGTGTTCCCGAGAAGAACAAAAGCGCTTCATGAACCACGGAACTACGGAAACATTGCCACCTATAACCCTGCACGTTGACTGCAGCAAGACAGCACACGGCAGGAACATGAGACGTAGAAACGATACGGCATTCTGCTATGTCGTTCCTACCGTCATGATGTGTTTGCAAGAAGTAACCAGGGACGAATCCAGACATAGTTGTCTAGAGGGGCCCAAAAATCCCTCCAGTTGCACTCGAGGATCGCTAAAAAACCTAACCTTGAGGCTCCCCAAAAACCTCCAGTTGCACCCACCACAAGATTGGTAACCAATACATCTTAACAAAATATGTACCTATATTTAACATAATATGAAATTTTAAATGGATTTAACTTCGGTTCAAATGGTTCCAGTCGGTGATTGGTTCATGGGACAGTTTCGGGATAATAAAGACATAGGGGCCTACGTATGATGATAGCAAGCCCCCAAGACGTCGCTAAACAAGTTTAGCAAAAAGTCGACATTGTACACGGGCAGTTAGCTATCAGCATCAATTACATGATCAAGTGCGTATAGAAGCAGCCTCGGGCGTGTTACTAGTCTTTGTCGAGCTATGCTATCATCGACTCTGACAGTTAATTATATTTATTTAATATTGAAGACGACAGAGTCAGGTACCAACTAACATTTGCTAGTTTTTTATTAAGGAGAATGTAGTTGTATCGGAGTCAAGAGTGACGTTTCTCAAACGGTGGGTCGAGATGGTCGCCAGCAGGTTTCCACGGGGTCGCGAGATATCTACCGAATAATCTCTAAAGAAGAGGATTATATATCTAGGCTGTAACATATTTAGCAGATTATTGGCCTCATGTATGCGGACACCCTATGTTTTGGACACCCTACACAAATCTACAAAAGTGTTTGTTTTGTGACTATGTGTATTCGGACACGTCAGTAAATATTTGTTTGTGTTCTTGTGTAATCGGTACGTTTCGTTGTGTATCTGACATGCGAACAGTGAAGTTTCTCCATCGTTTCTCTCGAGTGGGCCGCTGTTATATTTTTATATGCATGCAGGTAGTCTTTGTGTACGAACGATTTGCTGATTATTATTATATAAAAGTTCGACAACTTTATTACGCCATGTTCTTATATATATATATATATATATATATATATATATATTGGGGTGACTAGGAGTGTTATCTACTAAACGTATGTTTACCTTATGAATGCGAGGAAAACAGGGACAAGTTCAATGATTATATGTCAAAAATTGCTGTATATGTTAATAATATTAATAGCTCGTGCATCACTATTGTTGGTGATTTTAACGCGGATATTTCCAAAAAATCAGTTTTGGGGAATATCTTACTTGATTTCTGCAAAGAATTTACTCTGGCTATATGTGATCAAGATACTCTCCCAATAGACACATATACATACGTTAGTTCTGCCTGAGGAACACATCATGGCTAGACCATATCATATATACCGCTGATGCGAAGGATTGCCTATATAACATGTCCATACTTTATGACGTTATTTATTCTGATCACCACCCGGTATCGTTCAGCATAGACAGTGATATTGTACCAGAATGCGTTAGTGATAGTGGCAATACTAATGAGATTAAACAAGGCATACAGTGGGACAGATTACACCCACAAGATATTGACGCATATAGAGAATGCACGAACGTTGAATTGAGCAAACTGAATGTTCCACCGGGTCTTAGATGCAATGATCCCAATTGTCATAACTGTAATCATGATGATGATCTCGATGATTTTTACAATTCTATCGTGATTACATTGAAGAGGTGTTGTCACACACTCCGGTCAAATCGCAAAGGTGCTTATTATAAGTATAATGTTGTACCAGGTTGGAACGAGCGAGTGAAAGAGCTTCATTTGCAACCAGTGATGCTTACTGTACATGGAAAGAGACTGGTAAACCTAGACAATTTGACATTTTTTATGTTATGAAATTATCGAGAATGACATTCAAGCAGGCGATCAGAAAATGTAAAAGAGAGAAAGAAACTATCATTGCTGATAGCATTGCAGAACAATTGTGTCAGAAAGACCACCGCAAATTCTGGAAAGAAATTAAGCACTGTACGAACAGTAAAGTAAAACTTCCGACAAACATTGATAATATACACGGTGACGTAAACATCGGGTCAATGTGGAAGCATCATTATGAATATTTATTTAATGATGTGGAGGATAGTCGAAGTTTGTTATGATTGTTCCACTGGCAATAAAGGAACGACTGTTGGTGCAGTTGAACTGATGGATATTATTAATAGACTCTCACCAGGTCTGGACGGTATCAAAGCAGAACATATTAAGTTCGCTGATTATCAACTCGCTGTGCTTTTGTCTATCCTTGTGTCTTCGATTCTGGTGCATGGTTATTTACCAAAAGAAATTTCACAGTCTGTTATTGTACCAATTATTAAAGACAAGAATAGACGAGTAAACGACAAAAGGAATTATAGGCCAATATGTCTATCGAACATATTTTCAAAGATATTTTCACTGTTCTTTTTAACAGAATGGAAATGTACTTGGAAACCACTCCTAATCAAATTGGCTTTAAGCCTAAACATGGAACGGAGTTATGCGTGTTTGCATTTAAGGAATTATTAAGGTTCTACACTGAACATGGTTCAGCTATGCACGTCGCGTTTTAGATGCATCAAAGGCGTTTGCTCGTGTCAACCGATATAAACTTTTAACGAAACGAGAACAACGAAATGTACCGAACAATATCTTAGGAGTACTCAGCAATGAATTCAATAATCAATGTGTATGCATACGATGGGGAAATACCTACTCGGACTTCTTCTCGGTAGGCAATGGTGTTAACCAAGGTGGGAAGTTATCCCCTTTGCTTTTTAACATTTATATGAATAATCTGAGTATACAACTGCACACAAAACAAATCGGTTGTAGTCTTGGTAACATGGTTGTTAATCACCTTATATACGCCGATGATCTACTTCTGTTTGCACCTTCTGCTAAAGGACTACAAACGCTACTAGGCATGTGTTACTCATATGGATGTGAGCATGACGTGCAATACAATGCGGGTAAATCCCTGGTCATGTACTTTGAATCTAGAAAGTCAAGTCTTTCTAAAGAAATTACATTAGGAGGAAAGAAGTTAAACTTTGCCACCTCTTGTAAATATCTTGGACATGTCATTTCTAATAACTTGTCTGATGAGTCTGACATGCAAGCCAAAGTGAGACTTTTGTATGCCAAGAGTAATATGTTACGTCAATAGTTCGTATTTTGGTAATATCTATATGTGTGCGTTATGGGTGAACTTTAGAAAAGTTAATTTTCAGCAATTCGTTGTTGCATATAACAACTCTTTCAGGATATTGAACAATTTGCCCACGAGATGTAGCGCTAGCCACATGTTTGCTACAGCTATGTCACCTCTGGTAAATGTGTAATCAGAAAGGCTATTTTTAGCTTAATGAATAGGATTTACATGTCTTTGAATCCCATTATTTATAGCATTAAAACTAGCGACGTGTATTGTACTTCGAAACTGCGGCACCAGCGGGTCCGGGATTTATATAATTGTTAAACATATTGTTCTTATCGATGTATTTTTATATTTATTTACGTACTTTTATTGATCTATTTGTATATATGGACATGATGATTGTCTGAAATAAATACATTATTATATATATGTATATATATAATATATATAATATATATATTATATATATTGAATGTACGAATGTAATCAATCAATGCAATAACACTTTTAAAACATAACGGTGATAAATTGGCGACAGGGGATTCGCCAATTTGTATGAACACATATATATTTAGAAATATATTATATATATATATACAAATTTATATATATATATATATATATATATATATACAAATTGGCGATAGGGGATTTGTAGGTATATATATATATATATATATATATATAATTATAACTACAAACAAAAACCATATGTCTGCCCCCAGCGAAATTCCAAGCGTAGTTGCTCCCGCCCCCAGTGTACATTCAAGTTAAATAAAATTACACTTAAAATGTACTTTTTTATAAACAAAACCTGTCTGATTTGTTTCCGTCTCTTATTACATGTAAGATATCATTATACACCTTATACATGTAAGATATGTTGTGTTTGCTATCATAACGCATTAGTAATCATTTTCAATTGTATTGGCATTTGTCTCATAGAAACCCCGGTACCAACTGTGCACTCGATGTGTACAGAACTCCCAAAGATATATGTGAATATATGAATAAATGGAAGATATACATATATACATACAGATACTGCATATATGTGAATTTGTTAGACTATATTATATTGTTGCACCAATTGCCACATAATGATTACTTTATTTTATATCCGTACGTACACACATACATACTCGTACGTACGTGCAAACCCTCTTTCTGTTCTTCGTTTCTTTCTCTTAGTTTGCCATAAGAACGATGAATATGAATATTAGCCTTGAATTGAACTATTTTATTAATTAATAAATGAATTATTAATAAATCTAACGTTGTAATATTTAAGTGTGGTTCTTACGATAACGACCTTACGGTCTTAATGAGTCTCCCTGGTCAGTACAGTAACATAGTATCAACTAATTTTCTTTTCTATAAAATGTAAATATAGACTATTATGTTATTTAGCTGTTTTCATTTGTTAACAAATAACACCATAAATGTGTTCGCGTTGATGTACATATATCATGTCTCAATATATACTTTATGATGTGTACTATTTTGCTATTGGTCCTTGTACGTATTGACCAAAATAAACTATATTCTTTGTCATTCATTGTCATTGTTCCCGCGCCTATGCGCACGACCCAACCCTGTTAGATAATTGTTTATTTTGATTCTAAACAATACATTATATTCGGATTGTTAGTTCTAACAAAATGCCCGTCATCTGATGTCTTGGTAGTTGACAGTCGTTCTGGTCATGTTCAAAATAACAATGGTCGGAGAGAATGTAAAGGTCACGTCCATCGATGGGCCTTAGTCGAGATAGTGTAGAATTGTCAAATAATGTTTGTATTGCGTATTGCTATGCTATTGGCATGAGGGTAGACATAAGCAGATTGTGCCAGCGTCTACTCCATGTTGCCAAGTTTATGACGCAGGTGCCATTTTTCCGAAGTATTTGCCGCGGGTAAATCAGTTTCCTGCGATTGTTAGGTTACGTTTTACATATTACGCGCACATTACGTTTTACGTTCCGAACAACTGATTTACCCCATAAAAGGTGAGAATATTTACATTTATGGGGTATTTTGTAAAGATATACGTCTTACGTCCTATTCTATATATATATATTATTTACTGTATATATATATATATATGTGTATATATATATATATATGTATATATATGGTTATATAAATCGCGAATGCTATCACCTGTAAAACGCAGGTGGTGCGGTGAAGAAAGATACACTTTTCACTACGACGTGGGTACGATATTTTATTTGACCACTTTGTTACCACATATTCAAACAGGCAGATCACACAAAGCATTTAGGCACAGATAGATACGTTTGTAGGTGCTAGGATCGTTTCTCATCTGTAGCAATCGTCTACAGGCCGATTCGGTGTTCTAAGTTATCTGTTTCCAACGTCATTCAAATTAATTGTACATCTTTTGTGACACGACATATGACACGACCGTTGCAATTTAGTCTACTGAATGGGTTATTTTGTACTAAAAAAAATTTATACAGACAAATAATGCAAACATCTTGCCAGGATTAGGAACATGTGTATTTTACGTGATTCGAGAGTATGATTATGTCATCACTGGAATTAATCATGTGTGAATATTTAATGTCTGTGTATTTCAATATCTGCTACATTGGGTAGTGAATGATCGATCATATGTACAAGCTATGTTATATTTGAACATATATTCTACCAAATGAATCAACGGAAGTGTTATATTTGTATATCCGTATAGGACAATGCAAACCATAATACTCCATGATAATTCCACTACTTCGTCAAAATATTTAAGTAGTTGATACTTCCACAAATGGTCTAGATGTCATTATAAATGTAACTAATGTGATAAGCGATGTAGTCGTTTCACTGTAAAGAATCGAAGGAACACACTAACACCATTTATGTACGCATATGTACATGATTATATATGTTATTTTGACATATGTGATATATTGTGCATCGAGGTTTCACGTCATAGTCCGAACGTCCAAAATCAATAAATTTTACGTTCTATGCTGTATACATTTTGTCGATTCTGTGCATAAATCGTGTACTTGCAAATCAGCAAGGTTTATATTCTAAGTTATCCAAACACATCATTTGTTGAAAGCCACACCAACAGCCATATTTTGTCTTGAGAAAACCCCCATTGTTGTACATGACAAGGGCCCAGTACAAAGTATCACAACACAATAAATGTGATTTAAGAATATGAGCTTTTGGAAACCGAGCAACTTTGATCATTTCTCATATTTCAAAATTAGCAAAACAAACTCTTATTTCGCTATGACACCTCTCTGGTGGTAAATAATGTGTATACTAATTATTGTGGTACATGTCTCACTTTGTGTGCGCGTGTGTGGTGTGGTACATGTGCGCATACATACCTGCATGCGTGCGTACGTGCGTACGTGTGTGAATGTATATCAACGTGCGTGCGGCGTGCGTACGTCCTGTCACCAGATGGCTTCTTGGGGAACTGGGCACCCCCTTTTCTGGGTCTAGATCCACCCATGCTTCAATCCACCCTCTTTCGACGGACCCAGTAATGATGGTTTGGCTCCAGGTTGTCGTTTTCACGGTTAGATCAGAAAGTAAGAGATCGCCCCAAGGGTTTGTTTACATACCAAATACACTGTAGGCTACCTTAAAGCGTGACAATTCTCCATGATTAACCAGCAAGCATTCCCAATCACGATCAAAAGAAGATGTTTTATTATAATTTAATTTTTCGCTAACAGAAGTGGTTCACCGTTATCAGGCCTCCCGTTTAAAAGAGCGAACGCATCAATGATGCTTTCCTAGAACGGCTCAGGTGATTGTACGGATGTTAGTCGATTATACAGGTATCAGGAAATGTGGTAAACCTACGGTTGATTCCCTACCGGATATGATGTAAGACGTAGTTGGTGCGGAACACCTGTGTATTATATTACAATACTACATCCCAATGTTGCTTTATTATTACGAACAAAATAAGAATGATTTATATATATATATATATATATATACTTTGTTATATCTAACACAAAGTAGTATACACAGTTATTATACATTGATACATTATTACATACTAATATTATGTACAACCTGAATATTTTTGCCAACTAGCTATGACTTCCTGCAAAACAGCACCTCGTTGCAACAAAAAACTCCGTCCATTCGTCCTCAGCCCACACGTCCTCAGTCCATTCGTCCTTAGTCCATTCGTCTCCAGTCCCGTGTAATGAACAATTCTTCCGTTGGCGTGTGCATCCTCAATAACTTACTCGTCAAGACAACATTTCTTAATCCGACACATCATTTACATAATTTGATCCAATATTAAACCGAGGCTGTCCTCAATTTTTAATATCCTAATCACACAAAAATAATAGTTTGAAGGTACAGTTTCCGCCAAATTGCATTCACTAATTTCAAAGCAATGTGCCAGCTGAGTTTTCCGCATTACCCTTTGATGTTCGGTTCTCCCGCGTGGTCCCGACTCATTCGGCGAACTTCCTGCAAATATGTAGGCCTATTGATTTCGGGTTACGGAAGTTCGAAACATACAACCTCGCTTCAAAGTTGCATTCCACTGTCCTGCTGTGAACACTGGCATGTTCCAGAATACTGTACAGTAATTAATACGACTGCAGTCGGCGGCTTCGTGATGAACCCAGGCTTCATCCAATGGACAGTATGTTTAGATCATTGTTTAGATCGCTTCAGCTAGGCACGAAACGACATGCCCTCGACAGGGGCGCCGGTGTGCAGAGTGCGACTATAAATAGGAAACACGCTTTGCGCATGATCAGTAGAACCACGTGCTGGCGATCGCCATTGTTAACAACGACATCGTCGCCAGAGACTGGTTCAAGATGGCAGCCGACACGTCGCTCGATGTCACCCTGTACCCGGGCCCATAGGCGAGGATAATCTTCAACTCGTCGCTGCACTGCACGAGCGGGGCTTGGAAGGACGAGGGACGACGCTCCGGCGAGACCGGATCTCTCCCGTCGGTCGGCGACTGTCCAAGGTACAGCTTCAACTGTTCCCGACCGCGTTCAATCTTCACCAGTTCGTACTGGCGTTGCGGCACGGTAATCCCGAGCGCCGCGCATCCGTTCGTGCGCGTCACTTCCTGTCGCGCGTCTAGCTTCCACAGGACACGTGTTCCGCACGAGTCGTCGGCTTGCAACGTCTGCAGCATGCGCGCGTCGTGCGGTGTGACGTAGACGGCGTGAACGTCGAAGATGAAATGGCGGGCGTTGTGGATGCGAGGTGAGGGCGGTCCGGCTGTGTAGTGTCCCCGGGCTACGACGGTGAACGTCTCCCGGTGACAGTATGGATCGGCGTAGTGACGGTAGTGCGCCGTCCACGTCCGGTTGTCGCGACTGAACGCCAGGTGGCGCACCAAGAACACGCCGAGTGGTCGGGTCTCGCAACGCATGCTGTGCCATTCGCCCGTCAGGTGGCGCGCGGTGTCGAGGTCATCGTCATGGTGACGTCGTCTTGACAACGACGGTGGGCGGAAGTCGTTCGAATTGGCCACCAGACGGCACAAGGGACAGCCTTGCTTCTGTAACACAAGTTGCATTGAATGAAAGAAGGAAACGTAATTATTTCACCCCACCTTACATAAAACTCTCGTTATAATTAGACGTTTGCATGTCTAAACAGAATAAACGTTGGGTTATAAATGAACATGGTGGCAAAAAGAATTAAATTCGTATTAGGATTAATTGTATGATAAGGAACTACGTTGTTAAAACATTTGGCTTAGTGGTTTACACTATTTATTTCGTAACTTTTGCGAGATTACGAAACAAAATAACGTAGTGTCCTTTTATTTTGGCTTTGACGTTCACAACGACGATAATTACTCGAATTCATGTGAACGCATGATAACTATCGTCTCCAGAGGCTTCAGATATTAAGTATAATAAATTATTTCTAATCAGCGCGACTGGTCGAAGAAGCCAAAACAAAATGGCAACGTTCGATCTGTTGACGGAACCTAGGATATGTCTATCGAGGTACGGAAATGCCATCCGTGATACATTACTGTTCCAACGAAACATCACAGAACCGGATGTCTGTGTACACAGATAGACACCTCTAAATGTCAAAGTGTCGTTTGTAATAGTCATCCGTGTCAGTCGCGCGAATTTTACAGACAGACCAACTGTTGTCATGTAGCGGGATATTCTTGCTCTCCTAAATGATGCTCATTGCTAGAGACTACGCGGATGGATACGTATAAAATGATAAATTAGGGCCGGTGGGTGGTCGATTGGTTCCGGCTTGGGTGGCCGGGTGTCTCCTGGGTGGCCGGGTCTCATACCTGTTAAAGAGCACCACGTGACTCCGTTTTGGTTATGACTTAGACCTAGTCCAAAACCGCCACCAATTCCCTTTTCTACAAAAAACTATTTAGGCTCTAGGCCTACTTAACAAAAAATACGCTTTCCAAACCAAGCGTCATTTTAAATAACCAACAATTATACTTCGGTTAACCGTTTCTTAGCGTTTGTAATGGAATTGTTCAGCTTATAGAATGCCCGGGGTCTACTATTATTTCCCTTTGCCGCATTTGCCTATTTCGTTTGTAGACTCGGTATTCTAATTTGGGCACGTATTGCAACGTTCTTCCTCTGTGTTGATTTCCTCGACAATTTATACATTGACCTTCTCGGTTCAGCCAATGAGTCACTGTCTAATATAAATCAGATATTCACAGAGGAAGATTCTAATTATTCAATCATCGCAGAAGACTTTCTATTGTTCGTTTCAAGAACGTTAATATACACAGTTAGCACGATACAGATCAGTACAATCAATACTGGTCCTCCGTAGGAACCAGACGTGGTGTTACATCGTTATCGCGCGCAAGTGCTCCGCAAGTCTGCTCTGCACGTTCTCTGCAATCCCCTTCAATTCCTCTCCCAATCGCGCACTACTCTTTCCTTAAATACTGGCTACTTCCCTCTCTTCCTAGTGACTCGCCATTCCCATTGGTCAGTGCCTCTTCTGCATTTCTTAATATGGCACGCTACAGTCGGGCTCGCTACCTGGCTATCTGGCTACCTGGCTACCTGGCTACCTGGCTACCTGGCTACCTGGCTACCTGGCTACCTGGTCTCTGTCCCCGCATGTTGCCTTATCTGCTAACTGACTCATCTCCCGACTATTGTCCAGCCCAACTATCTTTGGAGATGACCTGGGGTAAACCTAGGGGAACATCCTGTATCTCAGATCTAATTATAAGAACACAAGCTACTAGACTAAAGCAGTTCTAAGGATATACTTATTAAACATAACTTCCCTTATAATAATTACTATATTTCATGGACAAGTAATTACTAGGAATTTATGCAAAGCTTAATTCCGTACAAGCTGATTATGCCACTTTCTGTTATATATGTTATGTTTTAAATATCATGTTAGTCAAGGCCGATACAATAATTGTATTATTATACCCAGCACTGTAGGCGTTTTCCCCATCAATTTGCTTGTTAACAATCAAACTATGACATTATTTAACAAGATTGCCATCCAGAAAATTAACTCTAGATGGCAGGTGGACAAAGAAGACCTTTGGCTAATCGAGAGTCCAACCCTTTTATTTACATGTATATCCCCCTTCTGAGGTATGTGTCGATTTTATTGTTAAACATATTCACACTACTAGCACCAACGCAATCAGGATATAATCTGTTCCAATAATTTACAGTCCTTTGTGAGAATGAGAACTTTCTTATATATAATCGACACTGCTCCTTTTTAATGTAACTCCATGTCCTCTGGTCCTTCTATCTTTCTTAACTGAGAAAAAAATATTTCTATCAATATTTTCATAACCATTCAATATTTTAAACACTTCTATCTGATCTCTCAATCTCATGGTCTCTAGTGTTGTTAAACCACATTTTTAAGGCGTATTTCGTAACTAAGATCCCTAAGTTTTGGTATCATTTTAGTTGCTCTCCTCTGCACTCTTTCTAGCATATCTATGTCCTTCCTGCGATATGGCCTCCACGCTTGAATACAATATTCTAAATGAGGCCTAACTATTATTTTGTACAGCGGTATTATTAACTCTTTTTCCTTATACGTTATGTTTCCAGTTAATTAAACCATTTCCTATGCCATGGGCCTTTAGCTTAAGTTTATAACAGTTGTCCAATCATATCATAGTGTAACTCAGCTGCTGAATCAACGGGAATACAAGAAATCAATATGCTGACGTATTCATACTTCGAGCAAAACAAGAATTCCACACGTCACCGCAGGGTCAATGTCAAATGACATTAAGCCATGGGCGCTTATTTGTCAAGCACCGGAGACAATATGTCACCTGTTGGGAAAGAACTTCCCACTTTGAAAATTAATTATGAATTAAATTATTGGCGTGATATTGTTGACTGCAGTTGCAAATAGTTAGTTTATATTCCCTCTTTTAGATGTGTGTGTAGGCCCAAACAGTTGCGTTTTGTTTCCATTTAACAATTACCGTAACGGTCAAGCGGCGAAACACCTGGGTAAGGCCTACTTGACACTGTATAACACTATGACTAAAGGTGTAAAAAATAATAAGAGGTTTTCGTTATCGATTTTTTTTTAAGACAATGCACTCAGTAAACAATAGCTGAGTATCCATACAATTTCATAAACGCTGAACTAACGCAAAAATAATATAACATATATAGCCGGAGGTGGGTCTATACTTGAATTCACTAAACACACTGTATCCCGACATGAGTTATTTGTTTGGATGTTCCACCGAACCATACCCGCACTATAGCGACCCGTTAATTTCCCGAGTTTCGCCGTTAATAAACATTATTTGCTCATCGAGAGGTGCGTTGTGTAAGCGATTAATGGCAGTTAGAATGGACGTGCTAAACATTCAGTGTCTGCCCCGGTCGTTACGCTTTGATTTGTCAGCTGCATTTCGACCGACAGCCGTGTTTACGCGCCGGGGAGAGATGTCTGAAACCAAGCATCACACCGTACGCTGTATGGTACCGCAAAGCATTGCTTCTACCTCGATCGTGGGGCTGTTACCGCGGTACAATTATTGATCAGTCCGTCAACGTAATAACAGTTCGCTGCATCTTTCTGAACGTCGCAAAGACATTCTAGGAATATTTTAATGAAAACTAACTTACAAAGTTAATTATGTTTTATTTATATCACATTGCACCTTTGTTATCTGCGTGCAGCTGTAATCGCGTGAGACGGTGGCGGAGTAGTACAAAGAAAAATAAATTTAGCAAATTTTTAAAATTCACACACGCACGCACCCACTCATGCAAACTCATAAACACAAACACTCACACACACGCATGCACGCCCGCACACACACACGCACACACACACACACACGCACGCACACACACACACACACACACACACACACACACACACACACACACACACACCCTTCGATGAGCGTGACCACCCAATGACTGCCGGCGTAAATACGAAAATTACCACCCAAGTGACGATAAACATGAAACCGCGGCGGTATCCTGCGGTCGGGATGTTTAGAGTAAACGCACTTGAGGCTTGAAAGGTTTGAGCGAGTTGGGCGTTTGCGATTTAACTGTTTGACAAACTAGGAGCCGGATTCGGACCGACACTCTAAAGACAAAGGTCGTGTTCCTTCAGAACCGGGTCAAGTGAGTTCCCCCAGGCAGCTGTTGCACCTGGACTTCTCACTAATACGAAGCATCGCAGTTATCTCTGCAGAAATGCCGCAGCAGGCGGATCTATACGGGCGAATTGCCTTTGACGCCTTTCCGACGCTTCCCTTGTAACAAGACAAAGCGATGTTCTTGTGTCTAACTAGAACATATGATTTATGTGACGCATGTTTTGCCCGATCTAAATTTCTGTGTACGCTAAGCAGGCTGTATAGGTATAAATGTTAATGTCGTAGATAATAAAAGACCCAATGGATCGTAGTAGACGGGTGGGAGAATGGAGGCAGGGAGGTGCGGATGAGAAGCAGGAGGCAGACGACGAGAGGCGGAAGGTTGGATATAATATTTTGGCAAGGTTAATGATTGCTCATTGTTCATACACACTCACGCACCCCCCCGCACCAGAAGGTGGAAGACGGGCGCCAGGCGGCGGAAGACGGCCGCCATGACACTGAAGGCGGGCGCTAAGGGGCGAAATGCGGGCGCCAGGAGGCTGAAGACGGGCGCCAGAAGGCGGAATGCGGGCATCGGGAGGCTGAAGGCGGGAACCAGGAGGCTGAAGGCGGGTGCCAGGAGGCTGAAGGCGGGCGCCGGGAGGCGGAAGGCGAGCACCAAGAGGCGGGCGCTGGAGGCGGTCGCCGGGAGGTGGAGGCGGAAGGGTGGGTCGGGTGAAGATATCAGCTCGTCATTCATCGCATTATCAGGATACCGAGCAGCAAGTGCTTCGAGTGTGTGTTCCCGGGTCAATAACCTTGACAAGTTCATTACCTAAAGATGACGAACCAGGGCACAGTGTACACTGATAAGATAAAATAGACGCACTGTAAACGATGAACACTCACAAATTGTCGGGCCCATAGGTAAACCCGGCGGTGCAGTTTTAATGTCGCGTTTATCATCTATAATAAAGCTGTGTATATATTTCCGTAACACTCTACGGTTTACCGCCGTCACCACCGTCGACGCAGGCGGTAGTAAACGTGCTAATCGATGAACATGGTAACCTGACCAATGCATTTTCACAACGTCGTAACACAACACACTTATCCCACTCATTCCGTCCCTCCGCTCTCCCCGCTTCCTTTCTCCCTCCATCCTTCCCGCACCCATACACCCCTCCATTCCCCCACCTCTTTCGCTCCATTCATGCAACCCTCCATTTCTCAAACCTCTTTGCCTTCATCCTAAATTCCTCCCTCCCCCTCTCCACCCTCAGTCCGTCACTCGCCTCCCCTATTCCTTCCCCTTTATTCCTTCCTTCCTTCTTTCCATCTCTCTCCTCTCTCTCCTCTCTTTGTTCTCTCTCTCCTCTCTCTCTCTCTCTCTCTCTCTCTCTCTCTCTCTCTCTCTCTCTCTCTCTCTCTCTCTCTCTCTCTCTCTCTCTCTCTCTCTCTCTCTCTCTCTCTCTCTCTCTCTCTCTCTCTCTCTCTCTCTCTCTCTCTCTCTCTCTCTCTCTCTCTTTCTTTTTGTCTCTCTGTATCTATCTATCTCTATCTAACTCCATCTATCTCTATCTACCTATCTATCTCTATCTCCCCTGAGACTCTACCTGTTTGACCGGTACGAGCGGGTCCTGGTAGCTGGTTGGCCGGTAAAAGAGCCGCTGTGCCGGGTCTGTGTGTATGTCGCCGAGGAAGAGAGACTTCCTGACGTCAGAGCCATGACGACGTCGTAGCTCTAGCCGCACTAGTTGAAGCTCGTGTGCTGCGAATTGCAGCGCCGCTGGCGAAATAGAAGAAAATATAGACACCTTTATTTCACCCAATTAAGCGCAACGTACGGCAAAAACATACACCACGGCAAATGTTACTCCAAGTTATTGAGTTCTACGTCATACCTTCTGCGGTGCAATCAAAGGTCAGCAAACGTATACAGAAAGTTGAGTTTGAAATACCAGTCAGCACATTTGACGAGTTTTTAAAAGTTCTAGTAGTCGCTTGTTGACAACTACACCAACTCTGTACATTATCATTGATGCTGTCAGGCGCTGTGCCGAGCCTCTCGCAATAACATAAAATGAGTTTATTGGATTCTTTTGGCTTTATTTTAGGTCTGTGTATTTTCTTCGTTAGCGGTGAATCATGTGCGCTCGCGCCGTTTTCTCTGTTTACGTTCTATGATATAGATGATATGTATGTATATATATATATATATATATATATATATATATATATATATATATATAACGTAAACAGAGAGAACGACGCGAGCGCACGTGCTGTGAATGTTCTAAATATCACATGACATTATCTGGCTATGCACATCAATTTCCAACTATAACGGACTTACATTAAATGTTGTTACTGGAGTCGAACATAGAACCGCTACTGCGCGTTAACTAATGGTGTTTTGCTTAGACGTCGCCGACACGAGATGTGAAGTTAACTTCAAGTTTGACGTTGCGTCTAGTTTTCGCGTACGGTCACGGCGCTTAATTGCGTTAATTAAAGGTCTCTATTGCTAAATCTGAAACGTACCGGGCCGTTACAATATAAAACAATAATACGAATTATATTGACCATGAGCATATCATGTAGGCCTGTACCAGCAAATATGAAGTTTTTAATGATATGTTAGCATGACATTGCGTTCTGTAATTGAGGGATTTCTAAAGTTGATATGACGTCAATACCAACATCAAATTAAATATGACATTTATTAACATTGCAAACGTGTCGAATCACTGTACGACAGTGGGTTTTGAGCCTTCTAGACAGTATTTAGGTGTGTCTATTACTTGTAATTTGACTTAACAGTGATCTATATATATCAACAGTTATCGATATACATCAAGCATTCTTGTCGGAAGTAGGACATTTGCATTATTCCTGTATTAATAAGCAGCATCTATGTAATTCATAAAACATTACGATATTTCGTAAACTACAAATGTAACATATATCGTAACTTTTTAAATAATACATAATATAATTATATATAACTCATAAAAATGGGTCAGACCTGTGCAGTCTCTGTCAATGATCACGTGTCCTTCATGCTCGGCCTGTTCGCCTTCTGTCTTTACCGTCCGTTTCAGTCCGTACAATTCAACGTACTTATAAATGTTGTATTTCTGGAACGGCTTCACGCGCCGCTCCGCGAAGGCGTCGCACGACGCGTTCAGCGCATGCGCGATTTCCTCCGCCGCAGCATCCGTGTACGCCATGACAGCGACCCCGGAAAGTTTGTATTCCACTTCCGTTCCGCCGCGTACTATCCACGATTGATGCCCTAGCTTGTAGCGTCCTCGCGCGATGACCGAGTACTTCGGCTCCTGGCACAGCGAGTCGTTGTAGTGGTACTGGTGGATATCGAAGTGTGATTTCTCGGTGAAGTGATACATCCGGAGGACGAACTGGGGTCCCGGTCGGATTTCACACCTGCAAGTGGAGACGATATATATCACATAGTGCGTACGCGTGTGTGGACTAGCGTGTATCGTGTGTACATACCTGGCTTTATTATGTTATGTTGGCATTACAGTTGCAAAGAGGTGTAGAGGGAGGGAGGGGAGGAATTTATGATGGAGACAAAGAGGTTGGAGGAATAGAGGGTTGCAGGAATGGAACGAAAGAGGTGGGGAATGGAGGGGTGTTTACGTGAGAGAGTCTAGATCGAGGTTAGCCCAGAAGTTGCAGGAACGAAGCTATTCACCATTCCCATATCCCAACAGAACCACGACGCCGCCGTCGCAGTCGGACAGAATAATTAAACGGCTTCAAGCACGACATTGACGGCTCTACAGACACAAGCAGCTGCCCCCCACGGCGTGCGGTACTCGAGTCGGACCGGAAAGGTTGAAGCAGCCCCGTTATTGCCATTCCGTGTGACCGGTGGTTTCGGGTGAATAGCTCACCCGACACCCCGTCGCCACACCGGGCGCGTCGAAGACCACGTCGAGATCGGATCCGATCAATCCGTACTTCACGACAACTCGTTAGCTAGATCATTGTCGACGGGTGTTCGGACAAAACTGTCAAGAGGTCTTTTGATAATGCACTCACCGATTGTCGTCATTTCCGAGGAGAGAACAACCTAAAACAAGCACGCGAACGTGCGGTTCGCACTTGACCACATCCGTGCGGGTGTGAAGGAATAACGAGCTCTGAAGAGAGCATTTGAACGTATAAGCCGATTCTGTTTATTGGAGAGTTTAACACCGACATCACGACAAGGTCTGGTCAAAGGCAATCTAGACTTAACTAAACTGCACTCCTTTTACTAGTACGATGCAACGTTATTCGAGAAATTCCAGTGAAAATGTGAAACGACGGAAAAATGTCACACACAGACGTACAGTTTAATAATAAACTAACGTTCGTATTTACTTACTTAAATATGTAATTAATTACATACTTACTTGCTTAACTGTTGGCGTACTTACTTGTGTAGTTATTGACTTATTAAATCACTCACATACGTACTTACTTAGCACCTCGTACGAATTTTTGAGCTTGAAACAGACTGTTTTCCACAACGACCTTGACATTTGCATACAATTAATGTTGGCTGTGTGCTTTTTTCAAACTGGACATCGTTGGTTGTTGTACTAAAGCCGATGGTAAAATAATTCACTTAGAGCGGCATATATATATCTGTGATTTCGGGGGGGGACCTTTGGTCACCCATTAGTTTTCCATGTTGAAATGTAGTGGCGCAATAGGTTGTAAAGGAAAACAATTATCAAAAGATTTTAAAGGGAGCCACGGCTCACCCCAAACACGCCACTGTTCACAACTAAGCGATGGCGTGCGTTGACAGTTGGGTGGGTGGAAATAAAGTCACAAAAAAGTCACGAAATAAAGTCACAGTTTTGACTAGGAAAAACGTCATAGGAAATAAAGTCACAAATTAATTTTATTTGAAGAATATAGTTGTTATTATTATACTATATATATTATTATTACTATTTCACTGATACTGTAATACAATAACGTTTTATGAGTAAAACAGAAATTTCGAAGAAACTCTGGCATTTTCACTGATAATTGAGCAAAACAAAGTTTGATCCGTGATTAAGGTGAATATTCAAAAGAAACTGACGTACTTTTGTTCATTTTCATGTGAGCACCAGTGAGATTTCTATGAATATCAAAAAATAATGATGGACTGTTTTGCGTTGTCTTTGATGTTTATAATTAAACACGAATATTAAAAACACACATTTACTATGTATACTTACATTACCCTTAGCAACAAAAATCTATATAATTCTAAAATATGCCATAGAATTTTTGCAAAATTATGTAGAATATTATATATAAAATTCTTTAGAAAATAGCAGTGACTATAGAAAATCTACAGGATATTCTACAGAATTGCGCAAAAGATCTATGGCATATTTTCTATAGAATTCTATAGATTTTCTGTAGAATTCTGTAGAATTTTTGCTATGGGTACATTAGGAGTTGACTTTTTCTTGTGACTTGTTTCCGTTATTTTTCCTGTGACTTGTTTTCCTCCATTCCTCTTCAACATTTGACAGTTCAACGTCCTGTTAGTATGGGGAGACACGTTGCGCGAGCGGTGGGTTCGGTCGAGGCAGCTGCCAGGCCGTGTGGCGACACCAGGCCGTGGACGGACAGGTGCTGACAGAAGGGATGCCGCTAGGCCCGCGTGATGGAACACCCACCGGTGGCCAGGTCACGTCCAGCGTAATCTATCTGACTTGGCTGGTTATACGGCCACTTTGGCTAGGGATTAGGCTTTTAAACATTCCATAGTGGGGTGAAGCGTGGAAGACGACATTACTTAGCCCGGGGCGGCGGCCTTGTCAAGCACTGTAACTGTAAACGTGGGTGTTGTCAATATACATTAGAGATAATAAAGCGAAACCCCTTCCCCTCTCCTACTTGTTTGCGTTTGCTACGCGCTTCAAGGCAATCGTCCGGGTGCAAACACTAAACATTTCGAACGGAAACGGTGGAAATTGGTCAAATATCTCACATTCGAATACTGCGAGATTTATCCAATATCTCACCTAGTTTAGTGGTCACGCTATTAAAAATTAAGGCAGCATCACATCTGTTGTACATTTATTCGGCAGGTAAAAAGCAAATGCTTTTAGGACGTCTCCAGCTCATTTGTGTGGTTACATGTCTGGTGAGTAGACAATTCAATTCTCCCTGTTTAATTAAACGAGTGTTTATTAAACGAGTGTTTATTAAACGAGTGTTTATTAAACGACTGCCGTGGCGGTTGCCAATTAAGTTCTCCCCATTTTTAATTAAACGAATGTGTATTGGCCTCCCCGCCTAGACAACCGCTCACCTGCGACACTGGATTGGAACTAATTGAGTGCCTTCGCAATAACGTTCCATAAGCACGTAGCATACCCGTTCATAAATGACGGCTGCATTCGCAAAGTACATTCTCACGCGCGTCATGCCTAGTCTGGGGAGCTTTATTAAAAACAAATTGTGAGTCACGAAATAAATCGATTTATCTTATGGCGCCAACACTGCATTGGCATCAACATGGATATGTCTTGACATAAATATGGTAGCATAATTATGTAATATGTCAGTATACCTGACATAAATAAGTCACAACAATAAATGCGTCGACGACAACAACCCCTTGTAAACACCGTCTTGGGTGATAAGGCATGTTTTGACACCCACAGAGAACACCACATATGGAGACTATATATTGAATTAATAATCAGACTTGGGGTGAATGGAGAATATAGTGTTGGCATTATCATTGCATATCCGACATATACATCTATCTGATATCGTTTCTGCCTACAGTTTAATGTAATTAATTATAATGGTGCTCCATACCCGTTCTTGCAAAAAGAGGAACAAAATTAGAGTCTTTCTGACCTTATTACGAACATTGTATTGTATTTTGTTGATTCATGGATAATATAAATACTTATTAGGTTGTGTATGTCTGGTTTTTGTCTGAGTTACACAACAGAGGTATTTACCACGGACATTTTCCAGTAACATACATCAACGCTCGTAAAAAAAGCATCGCTCAATTGGTATTCAAATGAGCGCTCGCTTCAAGCCGCTAACGGCAAGCTATTGGGTGTCACCCAATTGAAGGTTTCGCAACGAACCTGTCAACATTAGGTAACCGATGCACTGAAGCGTGACCGATCTTTAGGCACCCGAGAAACGCGTGTGGAGTGAAACGACTAGAAGGTGGTACCGTGCGCGATCTCGTATCGGGTGCATTCAAATAACACAATCGCTACAAGCCGTGTGTGCTGTATCTATTATGAAGAACCACGCCCGTTTTCCAACTCTAGAGACTTCAGGGTACAGTCCACATCTGCAAGCGTTGACAGTGTCGTTCAATGAATGCCCACGTTCCCAGTCTGTGTGTGGCAATAGACGGTTGACAAATGTGTGAACGTCTAGCTTGTGAGCACTTGTTGTAGTTCAAATGGCTTCGTCTGCCTATGGATTTTGATAACAATATACTACAACATTTTACAAGAACATGTAAATAGGGTGTGTATTGCTTTAAAGATATCGAATGTTCAACTTTTGCTTGGGACCAGAGAACGTTTTTTGTTCGACGTGGAGGCAAATAGTACGTGAACAATTTGGCAAACATTGACAAACGTAACGTTACTCCTTGTGGGTCAAAATGGGGTTTTCATAATAACGTACCCTGTTATGGAATATTACAAGAACAATAGACTAGCTGATGCCGGGGGGGGGGGTGCTTTCAGTGTAGCAAAACCTCACTGCCAAAGACTTTATATGCATAGAGACAAATAGTACATGAACAAACTTTAACGGAAATAACAATACCCCTTTTGGGTTAAATACTGAATATAGTTGAAATTCAGCTGGATTATACTATTTATGTTAGTTAATATATGACATAACATTAAACATTTTACTAATTACTAGTATTAGTCTACTTCTAAGTTCTTACAATATGAGCATATCGAATTGTAAAATGCATGCACCTTTGGATAATAAATAAATGTCGTGTCATGACTGGTTATGAACATGAACAGCTTACAATATTTTGCTAATTTTGATGCTGACGTAGTTATCATACTGTCATGTATTAAACAAAATTCACAATTGTTTTAGCATTTTGTGATTTTGGGGTGAAATCGATTTCCAATTTAATTTTATTTGATGTAATGGGTTAGTCACACACCTTACTGGATCACTTACTAAATAGGTAAATCGCAAAGTATGCCACTGTCTAAACTTGGCACGTGTGCAGGTGAAACGTCACACGAAAAGACATGCAGTTCACAAAACTGTTAAATGTGGCACACCAGTGTACGAACACAATCCAGCGGAGCGTTCATAATCAGTTAAATGTGGCACACCAGTGTACGAACACAATCCAGCGGAACGTTCAGAATCAAATAAGGAAAAGTCGTGTCGCAGTTTGACTGGACATGGATAAGAAGTAAGACAAACAGTAAAATAAAAACACAGAGAAAGAAGCCCACAGCCCAGTGTGAACTCGCCTCGCGGTTATCACGTCAAGCTTCTAGTTTTTCGTTCAACTAGGTCCTGGGAAGCGAGGTCATCGTGATACCAACAGCTAATTATTCTTGTAAACACGAACGCGCACGCAACATTGATATACACTATGAAATAACACTTAGCTGATGCGCGATACTGGGCTACTATTAATAATAACAGACAGGTACATTAGCGGTTTAGCAACTCGGTCGTAATGCATACCACAAATAAAATGACGTGTCATATTCACTTAGATAAACGTCTATTCGAGTAATAACCGGAAACATTACTGCACGCATAAATCTTACACCCCACCACACGTTTGTTAGTTGTAAGCGACCGAACAAACCGGTGCTAGGACGGAAGTAGGCTTACTATAGAACGACTTACCACCAAGGTCGTAAACACGCCCATGTGTACTTACGCCCTATATATGCGACTACAAGCTCTAGGCAGAACGTAGAAAGTTATTATTTGTCTTTACATTCTACACTACAGTAATTATATGATTACATTATATAATTACTTTCTGAAATAATTACATTCTACAATTGCTGTATTTATTCTAGAATAGTATTATACAACATGATTACATTGTATTATTACATTGCATGATTGTTACATTACATGATTACAATATGCATTATATTTATAAAAGAACTAGTAAAAACACGGGGTTTGTTAAACATTGGACACAACTCGGAAACCAATAGATATAATACAAACCTTAACCGTAAAACATTATTTTGACCAAACGGTGACGACAGGAAATGTTAAACAAAACTATTACCGAATCTCTTGGCATAACTGACCTTTTTGAAACCCACATTCCTGTTATGTCTGGTGGTAATGGCGCTATCACAAGGTCGTGTGACACCCTCCTTTGTAGTCGGTGACAGCTTCGAGTAGCAGTCACCGTACTGATGACATGGTCACGTGACGACCCGCCGCAGAGCTCTGGTCGAAAAACTGGAAGCAAAACAACACCATTCGTCACCAACACCACCGTTGTTGTCCGCTAAAACAACAGCATTCATCACCTGTCGTCAGTTAAGACAAAAGCACTCACAATTTAAACCGTCGATGTTGTCAGCTAGAACAACAGCACTCACGATCATTATTGTCGTTGTTGTCGTCAGCTAAACAACAACACTCACAATCAATATCGTCGTTGTTGTCAGCTAAAACAACAACACTCACAATCAATATCGTCGTTGTTGTCAGCTAAAACAACAACACTCACAATCAATATCGTCGTTGTTGTCAGCTAAAACAACAACACTCACAATCAATATCGTCGTTGTTGTCAGCTAAAACAACAACACTCACAATCAATATCGTCGTTGTTGTCAGCTAAAACAACAACACTCACAATCAATATCGTCGTTGTTGTCAGCTAAAACAACAACATTCACAATCAATATCGTCGTTGTTGTCAGCTAAAACAACAACACTCACAATCAATATCGTCCGCAAATACAACAGCACATATAATTCTAACAAAATGGTAGCTAGATATAGCAGCTTGGAAATATATATAAACAATGATGATAACTTTATTTTAATATTCATGTTCAACTGTCTTATATATACACGCACGCACGCACGCACGCACGCACGCACGCACGCACGCATGCGTGCATGTGTGTATATATAAGACAGTTGAACGTGAATATTAAAATAAAGTTATCATCATTGTTTATATTGCGCATATGTGTACAGAAAGTTAGCCTACGTGCAAGAACTACGGTTATTGTCTATAAATTATTATTATAATTATATAAACACACATATGTATGTATGTATGTGTGTGTGGTGTGTGTGCGTGCGTGTGCGTGCGTGCGTGCGTGCGTGCGTGCGTGCGTGCGTGTGTATAAGACAGTTGAACATGAATATTAAAATAAAGTTCTCATCATTGTTTATATTGGGCATATGTATTCCGAAATTTAGCCTACGTGCAAGAATTGCGGTTATTGTCTATAAATTATTATTATAATTATTATTATATAAACACACACACACGTGTGTGTGTGTGTGTGCGTGCGTGCGTTCGTGCGTGCGTGCGTGCGTGTGTCTATAAGACAGTTGAACGTGGACGGAAGCTGCGGTGTCGCTGTTGCACAAGGATGTAAGCGTGTTATAAACAGTGATGATGTCATGATGTGCGTTGGCGCTTTATTTCCTGGCAACCAATTTGACTTATTTTGTCAACGTGGATAGAAGCGTTTCGTATTGCACCGTTCACAGAAGACGATAGCGGATACGTTCAAATTGACGAGGCTGCTTTATCGCAATTATGATATTATTAATCAGTACTGGATTTAAAAAATCACAATATTAAGATGCTGAAAGGTTTGGATCGATGTAATTTTATTTAGGTAAGTATGCATAGCCATGGGTCGTAGCGAGGAACTCCCTTCGCAATTATGTATTTGGTAAGTGACACCACTTCCTTATTCGCACAGATTGGAGGCTGCGTAGCCGGCTTGTATATTCCTTCCATAGTATAGGCCTACCCATTGTCTTCAATTGTCACTTATTTTCAAAAGTGGGCTTGGAACAAAGAAAATCACTGGCTGGTTGCCGACGGTTCTTTATCAACTATCGACGTGTTTAACTGTCGTTAAAAATTTGGCTTAAAACCAAAAATGTGTTGTATTGTTTTGCGTATATGAACAATAAGCCCCTGTGCATCGCTTGTGCGATCAAATGAGACGCAGACAATAGAAACAAACGAAGTTAGCAGACATTTTGTTACATTCAGTATTACAAAGAACTTTTTTTATACATATTTCTGGTCTATTTGCCGAAATGTTCCGCGCCAACAAAGCTTCCGCTCTTTGATCCGACGAAAGTGGCCCCTGTCTAGAGCGGTGCGCCTGCATTTAAAGAGGTTTGGGCTCTACAATTTAGGCTCCGTCGTTGTACTGGAACAGCTTTCGTCACACCCTGTACGAAATTGGTCATGCGATGGTGGCAACGCTGACCGACCTCCTCGACTACTGTTGGTGTTTTAACAAATCGCAAACAATATGTTGATTTTCCATTTACTTAGTCAGAAACAATATATATTAAAACTGGAGTTCCTCAGGGATAAATTCTTTTATTTATCATTTATATAAACGACACAGCCCCAAGGCTACTACATTGTTCAAAACAATCATATATGCTGATGACAATACCTTAACAAGCAATCTAAATGCTTTTAATGATATAAATGATAGCAACATCAGTCAAAATATAAACAATGAAATGAGCAAAGTAACAACATGGTTGCAAGTTAATAATAGGTTATCATTTAATGTTAAAAATAAAACTTATGATATTTCATATCCCTTTAAAAAGATAACTATACCCAATATTAAAATGAATGGCATTGAATTATTTCCGGTTGATGATTTCAATTTTCCAGGCCTCACCATTAACAAACACGTGTTGGAAAAATCATGTAAATAGAATAGCTAACAAAATCTCACAGAATATATGGATTTTTAATAAATAAAAACACATTCAACCTTGCAACATGTTATTCAAAATGTATAATGCTTTAATCTTATCTCATCTCAACTACGCAATACTAGCATGGGGATGCCAAACAAATCGTTTACAAAATCTGAAATAAAAAAGAAATATCTTAGACTATAACATCTTCTAAACATACTGCTCATACCAACCCCATTTTCAAGAACATGGATCTTTTAAAGCTGGATGATATTTTTAGACTCCAACATTTAAAATTATATTATAAACTTGTAAATAAAAAATTACCAGAATACTTTAATACTATGCCCATTGAACATAATTCAAACATTCACAACTGTCATACCAGAAACAGTAATAATTACATAAGTAAATCATAATGTTGCCACTAATTGCATGAGACATTCAATTATTCACACTGTTACCAATGTACCATCTGAACTCAGAAATAAGATTTATACCCATTCTCTCCAAATCTTCTACTCTAAAAATATTTCATCAGGAATTATGAAACTGAATGTTTTATCCCAAACTGTTATATTTGTACTAACTGAAAATAATACAAACCTTCTAACTTAAACAATTTGTAAACTCTGTATGTTGTTTAGTTATGACTATACAGAACGAATCACCATTACAGTGTTTTGTAACATAAGACAATTGCACTGTATTGTATTTTATACTGTTAGTATTTCTAAAGGATTTTTAGGGTTAAATATTTGTGTTTTTTAAATTAATATTAGTGGGGCTACTAAAACAGTTAATTAGTATTAATTAATGCTAGTGGCTGTTTTAGATGTTTTTAAAATAAATAATTTAATAATATTTAACTATTGACTAAATTTCAGTTTTATTTTAACATTAGTGTAATTTATATATTATTATTCTAGTATTATTTTGCTTGTTTGATGTTAGTTAGTGCTAGTAGTAAGTTAATGTTAGTGAGTTTGTGAGTTAGCGAGTTAGTTAGTGTTAAACGCTGTAAATTAATGCTTATTACTTATAAAAATCATACTTAATAAAAAATACTGTTATATTATAACTTTGTATTAAAATTATACATTTTACAACAGGGTGTCTCTTATGTTAGCGGCATGCATAATGCCTTAATGAGAGTCTCCCTGACCATACATTTCTTTACATTTATTTGCTGTATATAATATATAATATGTATTTTATGGTCGAATAAATTATTCTGATTCTGATTCACTATTTTAACATTAAATTCTGCATTTTGAAGTTTTTTGCATTTGTGTGATTGAAGTAAACGCATTACCAAATGTGTGTGCTACATAATGTTACGTAACACGATGAATTCGTGGAAGACGGCAGCCGCACAGCAGCCATATTTAGATAGATGTTACAATGACAAACATTTGAATAGCGATGTCGTGCTTCCGTAGACTAGCTTTGTGTAATATAACGTACAACCGTAACTGTTTGATTCACTAACCAAACGGCCGCTCATAATATCTGTTTGGATCTGTTAACGTAACGTAACAATACAGTGTAATGACATCGCGATACACCGCAGAACTATGTACATATCGTTGGCTAAGAGTATTTCACATGATCGGGTACAGTTGTATATATATATATATATATATATATATATATATATATATATATATTAATTTTGATGAGGTGTTACTGTCAGTGGTCTAGTTTTGTACAGTGTTTGAACAGGGCGGGAGTGTTTTAAACGTCCTACACTGGTTTAAACTTTGAGTAGGGGCCTAGCTGTTTGGCAGCATTTACACGTGTAAGCGGGGGAAGTATAACTTATGTATGAGGACAGAACCCGGCTAGTGTGCACGACAAATTGTAGGTTTGACGAAAACACTACCGCAGGTCGGCGACACGAAAAACTAAAATAAAGTGTGCAGTTTTCCATAAAAACCCAATCGTAATTTCGCGCACAATGTGGAACTGCCTGATTCACTGTTCGCAGTGGGTTCAGCGGTGAAATTAATAGCATAGTGTTCTGTCTTTCAGCCTCTTCGGCGCTAGCAGAGTACTCAGGTGCTCCGCGGGTTGTCACTCGGTGTCCCGGCATTCTCCTTGATCTTCCCCATGGAGGTGATCGGCATGGACATCCGAGATCCGCGATCACGGATTGGCTAACCGCGTTACGATATTTCCGATGTTTCTACAATGGCATGCAATGCATCAATGCCATCAATGGGGCGTTCTCGTCGTAAAGGGTAACTATATTAAGATGTGCTTCCGGGCGTTGTTTACTGCCGGCAGAATTTAACGTCTCGCCTGCCAAAATGTACGACAACCGACAATATCCGTGGCGACATCCGCGGTATCACTTCCGTCGACTATATTATGTCTATAATGTTAACAGTCGACGTTTGCACTGATCCGGCAAACTAACTTTGAATCCTTGGGAGTGCTTCTATTCCCGCACGCATCTACGGGCGGCGCTTTTTGTGCACGGCCCACATTTCTCGCGAACAAGACGTCTCGTCTGTCGAGAAATGATATTTGTTTGCTTGGAATGTCGACGGCGTGGGATCGATGGTGTCCCTTCTCACTCGATTAAGACAGTGGCAGGTTAAGAAATAAACAGTCTGATGGAGCATTCAACAACCGCTGTCGGCCTACGCGGGCTCCGGGAAACTCGAGCTTTCTTGAATAAATACTGCGTTCCTTGGATTTTTTCGGGCGTCGTCTCTTCTCTGATTGGCGATACCGCCACACGCCCGATGAAAGAACTGAGAGCAGATTAAGGCGTAAACTGTTGAGTGAGTGAGTGGGTGATACGCTGAGCAGAGTCAGTCGCATTGAGTAGCAGCAGAGATGGAGGTCGGCACAGCGCTAGCTAGTAGCTATACTGACGGAGTCTGGGCTAGAGGCATGACTATAGAGATATTGACAAAAAGCTATGGTGTGTACGTGTTAGTCTGTGCATGTGTGTGCGCGCGCGCGCGCGTGTGTGTGCGTACGTGTATGTGCGTATGGCTACATATATGCGAGTGGGATGCGTGCGAAGTCAGTGAATCATCTATCGATGTTTCATTGATGAACAATTTTTATGTTTTTCAGGTAATAAAACATGTCAGGTACGACATTAATTACGACTATTTCAATCGTAGACACATAAAAAGTATCTGGAGATAAAATTTGTGTTGCGGACATGTGAAGATTACGCTTGAGCACGCGTTTACCACCAATTACGCTGGCAATAAGGGCCTATTAGTACGTCTACACTCGTTCCATAGCACACGTTTCAGCAGCCACGGAAACATTGATAACGCGCAACACGTCGCGCGATTAGAGACGGTCGGTGTTGTATTCAGCACCAGGTGAGAACGGATCTCGACATATCTGAGTTCGACCTCTCTCAACAGGCGACTTGCGTTCCGCGGCGTAATATTATCTCGCACTAATTATTCAGGGAAACACACCGGTGCCCAATTACGCTGCTTACTCAACCGGCAACAATCAATTGCATCTTCCGCGTCGCCCAGTCTACGTCGAAACGTGAACGCACATACGCCAACCGTCGGGCTGGATAGAACCATACTTATATACGGGCTGCGCAGTAGAATGTACTCATCATTCCCGTTCGTTTTATGATGATGACTCGATTTTCAAGTATACTCCCACGGTTAGCTGTTTTGAGCCCTGTTGCTTGGGCAATTTCGTTCACTGCACACGTTCAGTTTACGTAGCTGTAGAATATTGCCATGGTGGTTATACTTTGAACGAATAATCTTCACGTAGTAGCTGTAGCGTGGCTAAAAATCTTCCCAGAGTAGCAGTTTTGCCACGGAATGGAAGGTGAAATGCTTTGGGCAGTTCCAAGTGCTGGATACTGCGCTATATAAGAACCACAACCGGATTACACAGCCCCAGATGTGTGTGTGTGCGGGTGAGGTGATTGGTGCCTGCGCTCGCATATTAGTCAAATTCTAGATCCGCCCATGACATAGTTCCCTCTCATTTATGTGTTTATAGACAGAGATCACAACCTATGTGGGTCTACGTCAGGTTAGGTAGTTTGCTTTCTCCTGGTATAGACACCGGTAGAAGGAACCACCGGCTTTGTTTCTTCCGAATGACAACGACAACGTTGGGTGAACAAAACGGTGATTCAACGAAATTACCCACGTTTCAAAACGGCAGGAGGTGGACTAAAAACCCGGGCCCCTCGATTGGCAGTCCGGGGCTCTTGACCACTACCGCCCAGTCTGACCCTCTCTTGACACCTCTTATCCATTGGTCAAACAGAGCGTGGTCAACAGTCACGGACACACCAGTTGAATGTCAACCGGTTATAAATATTCTTCGTTGTGTTTAAAATGCATGCCAGTGCGGCGACTGTTTGCTTGACGTCTCTCTAACGAGAACTTGTATTCGCTTACGCTTCAGCTGTTCACACAAGAGTCGAGTTCCCCGGGTCCAATTGGTAGTCAATTCCCCCGTGGCTTCGGCACTAAACCCGACTGTCATGCAGTCACCCCACGCTGCGAGCAATACGTTTAAAGCATCATTCTCAACATCTAATACGTTTAACGAGATTGCAGTGTTCCAGATGCCGAACGGAAAATGAGACCAATGGTTTACCGGGAGCCCAACAATGTTTGTTGTTCTTCCTCCTGAGTAGCTCCCATTTGTAAAGGGGTGAGGTTTATGATAAGAAGAACACTTGTGTAGCGCCATAAATCTATATAAATCCATTCTCAGACGCTTAGACTACATAATTATATATATATATATGTGTGTGTGTGTGTGTGTGTGTGTGTGTGTGTGTGTGTGTGTGTGTGTGTGTGTGTGTGTGTGTGTGTGTGTGTGTGTGTGTGTGTGTGTGTGTGTGTGTGTGTGTGTGTGTGTGTGTGTGTATATATATATATATATTAGTTAAATAAATGTGTTAAATTAAATCACAATACATAAACAAATAACACAATAAGTTACATAAAGATTATCATTAAAGTTAAGGGTATTATGACAATAAATAAGTAGACATTATGTAAAATTAGTAAAACAACATGTAGAAGATAATAATAATAAAAAAATGAATAAACTGACTGGTGGTACCTATAGTTTATGTCCTGTGTCGTTATAGTGATCTTTCTATTGTCATTCACTACATTCGCTATCAGCAGCCCCCCCCCCCCCCCCCCCCTCTCTTCCACCTTTCATCTTCATCCATCCTTCTAAAACCCCTATTTACGCAGTCATCCCATCTCCGCTGTGGTTTTTCCTTTCTTTTCCCGCGGCCTTCATGTATATCTGCCTCTGCTCTCTTCGGCAGACTGCTCGATCCATTCTCACTAAGCCTCCTGTCTACATCATCAGGATTCTTACGAACTTTCCCGTTACGCTGCGTTGCATCCTGATCTCGTCCTTCAGGTCATTCAGTCTCCTTCGATCTTAATCTATGTTAATTAACGAAAAGCGCTTTCATTTGTGATAAGGTCACTTTTTCTGCAATAAAACATGCCCTAATAAAAATTGTCGTGCGTTACACGTTTCACCTGCACATATTGTTCCGACATCAAGGTGACAATTACCGACGTGAAATCCAACTATGCGTGCAACCTGAATGTCGTATCACAAATAAATATGGTAATTTGTTCGTGCAAAACCGTTCTTCAATCTTATTATAATCGAACTCATATATGTATGTATGTATGTATGTATGTATGTATGTATGTATGTATGTATGTATGTATGTATGTATGCAGGAATGTTAACGTTTCCCTCTGAAAAGGCCTGAACTGCGAGCGCCAAACTTTGAAGGAATAATCTACGACCCCTAGAACAGGACGTAAGACCTATATATATTTTTTAATACCCCATATATGCCAAGATTTCCACCTGTGATGTGCGCGTAATACGTAACCTAACAATCGCACGAACCAGGCGCGCGCAACAAATAGGCATACTTCGGGGAGACAGCATTTGCGTCATGGATTTGGCAACATGAAATGTACGCTGACACAATAATGCTTATGTCTACCCTCGTGCCAATAGCATAGCAATACGAATATTATTTGATAATTCTATACTATCACGACTAGGGCTTATTCATAATTATTCTCCACGATCTTCGTCATTTAAAAAATGCAACGAGTATTTACGAGTGCAATATCTGGTGTTTATGTAACGATGCTGTGTATTCTAACATTTGGTAAATATTGATATTAAGGCTGTCATCTACCAGAGCTTCCCGTCTGGGGACGAGCATTGTTGCTAGTTTGTACAACCCCCGTACTTAAAACTGATACCCGTCGAAACCGCTATCACTTCAATCTTCTACGATGAACGCGGAAGTGATATTGTGACCTCATGCGTAGCCGTTGTCTGCCAGGCAAAACACAATCCACCGGAAGCTCCGATGTAGGCCTAATATAACATATTATTTAATATATTATTTGATTGCAAAATGAGTACTATTACATTGAGCCTATCACCAAATATAAATTATATTTGTTTTCGTGTTCTGTAAATGTAGGCCCTACATTATATGGGCTTCGTATTAGCCTATAGTATAGGCCCTATAAGAATCCAGATTCCCAAGTTTATTCACGCGTGTATTTCGCAAGGTTATAGGCCTTCGTTCTTTAAAGGGTATATATATATTGGTCATCCTCAACAAGACGAGTTGTTTACTTAAAACGTTACGTCTTACGAGCAAAAACAAGAATTTAATCAGTAATACATCGGCGAAAACTAATCGTGCATGAATGCTAATCGACTGCAAGCGAAACGACGTTGTTGTGAAATGTCGTGACGTGCGTACGGATGATGTCGTGGCTATCAAGCACATCGAAATAGCACGAATGTTTTGAGATCAGGAACTAGCTGCAATGTTTGCAAAGGAGCATTTGAGGCTGCTGCGTGGAGCATTTGAGGCAGCCGGCAGGGAAATGGTAACCTTTGTGTAATTGCCATAGTATTGGTCACTATTCCAACGTTGTTAGCTATGACATTTAATAACTTACTATGGCCCATTCTACAATAAGATGCAGGTTCGTAGGCTGGGAGGTATGATGGGAATGTCAAAGGGTGCAGTTGCAGATCTAAGGGGGTGCACTTGGGGAAGTATTTGGGAAAATCAAGAAGGGGTTCATAAGGAGGTTTTCAGGGAGCCGGCTCAAGAGGGGGTGCAGACGGAGGTCTTTGGGGCCATCAAAATGGGGGTGCAATTGGCGTTTTTTGTTGATAGGCATCGCATGCACACCCCGCAACGAACCACACTTTACTATAGGCGTGGAGTGTCTGTATGATTTCGTTTAAACGATCACGAAAAATACTGGATGTGTTACGTTGACAGTCAAAGGCATCGGGATAGCCCCATACAGTATCTAGAACAAAACTACCGTTTGACAAAGATAACAACAAGGACGAAACTACAAAGCCGTAGGCCGTAACCGGACCTTGGTTCTGTAATTCCTACGCACAGGCGGAGGCGCGCGACAAACCCTTGCGAGTTGCGTTGTCTTCATAATGAACTTTCACTACTCTGTGTCATTTAGCAATTATCGGTTATTTTAGGGGTGGGTCTAAAGGTGAGAAGGTGTATACCGTGAGGCATCCTGGCAATATTGTGCCGCCAATACTTGCAATAGGCAATGTTGTGTCACCGACTATAATTTTGGGATGTGGCTATAGCAGTGCTGTATGGTGATCGCTATCGGCAGCGTACCTTGTTTTCGAAACAGACATACAGACAACAAATACTTACTCGAACTTCTATGTAAACGTGTAAGCGTCCAGTGCAGATGACTGAACGAAACATATACCAGGCGTAGTAAACGACAGCTTACCTGCATTTAATAGAAGTATCAGACACGCAGTCGACGATGGTTCGGTATTAATCTTCATTGTCACAAATATTCGTACTCAGCTAAACTGTGCGTGCTAAATCCGTCTTTGCGTCCAGCGAAGTCCGGCGAATCTCCGCGCTTCCCTGACACGATAGAAGCGTCAACTTTACCGGAGTCACCAGCGACTGTGAGCGAGATAAACAGTGCGCGTCGTGGCCCGCCCCTTCCACCGCAGTCGCCGACGATCACTGCGGCTAGTGGCGGGCGCGTCGGCCGCGTTAACTAACTACGCCACTTTCATGACGACTTTGTTATTAGTTGTAGCGCTGCCGTTGCTGCTGCAGGTGCGACGATAGGCTTAGTCCACCGCTCACCTGGGACATTCCCCCAACAATGGGTGTCGTTCCTTCTGTATTTGAAATATATCCAGGAGAAGCCTAGGCAATGGAATAGCTCTGACACTAATTTTTTAATAAACTTCGGGCTACATATTTCTGACTTGAAATTATACACGCAAACCCCTATAAATCCGTAGGCCCTATAAATCACCCGTATAATGCTTCGCCATCTACCAGACTACTGAATACGCTTAGATACCTACAATCAAACAAAATCCGCCGAGTTTTTGGACCATTCACCACGAGGGTCCATTTGTGAACCCGGTGGTCCAGACCGCCTGGCAACAACGGCACCGTCCGTCTCTCGTCGTAGTAGGCCCTATTTCACATGTTCCTATCCTATAGACAAATATTCGTTGGTAATCTAGATATCCTTCTACTCTCTCCCCCAAGTTCCGACCCTTCCCCGCCTCACCATACGCCAACACTTTCCTGTGCGTTGAGTGCAGTGAAGCCACAGAAGCTTGTCTCGGAGAGGCAGAATCTGCTCAAGTCAGAAACTCTATAAGTTAGTTAGAATTAAGCAAACATTTCACCAATCTAGCATGTTGACTCGAAGTGAGACAACTCGCACCGGTAGTGTCTGGCGCCAATTTGCAGTCTGGTTAAAGTACGTTTAACATGGGAATCTTTACACACGTTTGCTAATCTGTCGTCTCGGCAAACAATTCTTGTAATCACTGTCTGCCACGTAATGCATTGGCTTCTAGTGTAGGGTACAATGAAAAACTGCGGGCATGAACTGCGGGCAAGAAATGCGGGTATGAACAGCGGGCAAGATTCGCGGGCAAGAATCGCGGGCAAGATTCGCGGGCAAGAATCGCAGCTCGGGCATCAACTTGCATTATATATTATATAGGATTGTTTCTCCACGAAATTATTCTAAAACGAGACGAACGAAAACACTGAATCGAGGAAGAAGCTATAAACCGACTCATTTTTCCCCAGACGGTGTTGAGACGTGAGAGCTACCTACCCACCTTTCCCCTCTGTATCCCCTTCCCCCACCCCCTATTCGAGAACATAGAAAATGCTAATTCCTGTAGTTAGGGTTAATAGGGCAAACGTCACCCCATTTCCCAGACAGTTTGAATTAACTTATTTCCCCGGGCTACTACATTTCGAGCGGCTCTGGTGTGGTTCTAGCTCAACGACCGCCCATGACGCTAAACAGAATGTCATGAAAATATAACTTTAATGCTAAGTTGACCTTACTTGTCAGAGCCAGGTACATAGCCCCAACTAATCCGTCATGCACGAACACAAAAGACGATATTTACCAACACGTTTTATAGGCAAATATTAAAAACAAAATAAAGACGATTTCAAATAAACATCGGGAACCCAACCACTTGGACGTAGGCCAATTAAAAATCTTTAATTTCGACCAATATTTAAGGATCAAGTAAGCCCCCTACTTGTTTTTCACAACATGACTTATGTTTGAATACATTTCGTACATATTACATAGCGAAATATAATCTACGTAATCGTTGAATATCCATTTTCATTGGCAAATTGTCACTTTTGTGTAGAAACTGACCAAAATGGCCACGATATCGTTCGAGTGTATAAATGATTCACTATCTCTCACGAACCGCCGTGCAATCACCACGACATGAACGCAAACCAAATGACAATGTCCTTGATGTCGACATACGTCATTTGTGATTATCATAAAAATTCACTTTGTAGTTATACCCTAGTTTTACTGTTAACTTGATTTACTAAATTGTCGTCAAAGCAGCCCTTCAAGGCAGGGGCGCTCTAACTGTGTGTTATCAATTATGCACGCACACCATCAGAGGTTTGCAGCCTTTGAGGAAATGTCTAAATTCCGCCTTTAAATTTTAAAATCCCATCACTGTGTTTGCCAAAATTAAATTTTTAATGTATTTGCAAACGACCACAAGCAGGGCGCGCGTTTATGTTGGTATTGTTATTGGTTTGCGTTTTCATGGCATCAATACTTTCGACATGTCTTTTTATCCAAAATACAACTTCTGCTCATACCAACACAAAGTGTTCATGTTTTCAACAGAATAGTTACACATGTTACGGTCACATTTAAGTATTAGTATATCGTTAATCTCCAAATGCATCAACATATAACGCGACCCTATATATACACACATTAAACACCTTCTCAATGTCAAACAACTTTTACCAGTTAGTTGTATTATATTTATATCACATATGTTAAAATGCAACATTTAAACTTTACTATATCATTAATCGCCAAATGCAACAATGTACAATGCAACCCTATATATACACACATTCAACATCTTCCCATTTTCAAACAATGTTTAGTAGTTAGTCGCATTATATTAGCATCACATATGTTAAAAGGGAGATACTTGACACCGTAAACACAATGTGTTAATAACAGAAATTACCTATACAACAACGAACAGTTAACATTCTGCTGTTTATATATATATATATATAAATATATATATAAATAAATCCATGTAGTCAGCTGGTAGGTCAACTGCAACAACGACCACAAGTTATAATAGATGCAACACAGAAAAAATAGGCTGCCATGATTTGAATAAAATACAGACATTAAAAAATTAATGCAACTGTCTTGTTGTGTGCCCAAATAGATGCATATTTGTGACAACATGTGCTTGATTGCATTAAACTTTGTGCTCATTATATCAATTTTAAAATAAAACGTATTATCCACGCAACCAGGGGTCAAGCGGCTTTGGTCTGCTTAAAGAAAGCAGTTTGCCTAACGTAGCGCTCTATGCATATATTTGGCCTGCGAATGCTGCCAAATATATTTATTAATATATATAGATTAATAAATATATATAGAATATTTCTTAAATGCCATCTGATGAAAACGTTGTTTCTTAATTGGAGTTAAACATAGGTATATCATTTGAAAAGGTGTCTTCTAATGCCAGAATGTTGTCTAAACATTTTCAATTTATGACACTCATTTGAACCAATAGTAAGTGTACTTTTAAAATAAATATTCTGATATTGTTTTCAGACCAAAATAAACATTATGAAACCAACCTTTATGACAATATTTTGTCGACATTGAATCAGATTTACAATTCTTTTAACCTAAAATTATGGATTTGTTATTATTAATACTAATCTGCCAACCTTTGTTTCTGGTATGGTGTCAGTTCTCAATTAATCTACATATCGGATAGCCCACTTCTTTCAATGGTGTTAGTCGTATTTGAGTTTTAGAACTCACGCAGTCAAGACAAAATGTATGTAAGTATTAAAGCTACGTATAAATGCAAGCTATTATTGCAATTTACAGCAGTGAACTGAAATCAGACCCTGAAATTCCTGAATTACTGTAATAATGCGAATTATGTACACAAGGTTTTGCAATAACAAAAAATGGGTCAAGAGGCCCTGAAGTCCTTTGGGCTAATACCTCGATATGTGACCCCGGCTGACCAAATGAATGATAAGCCAGAAAAAATGTTAACATTGTTTTCTTACATTCTTGTAAAAGTTGGGTAGGGTGCATTACACGGTTTCAAAAGTTATGACTGCTACAAAAATTTGCGAAATTATGGAACATTGAACAGGGTAAGGTTGAAAAAGTTAAAATGAAATTATGTCTTTATGTGTAAAACTAAGAGGACAGATTATTTTAGAGCAAAAGGTAGACTACAGAAGAAAAAAAAATGAAGAAGCTAATGCAGAGTTAAGAGAATTGGCTAGTGGGTATAAATGCTTTATAAAACAAATATCAAAATGCTATCATAAACAGTTACATGAAAACGTGCGCAACCTAAAACATAGCAAGCCTGCAGAATACTGGGATATACTTAATAAAGCAAGTAACAGTAGTAACAAATGTGGAAATATTTCACTGGATAAGTTTATGAACCACTTTGAAAAACTCGGTGAAAAACATAAATAGAAACCCAAAATGAGGTACTAATGCAAATAAAAACCAGGGCCAGGCTGTGTCAGCCTTCTTCTCATGTGATGTAGTGGTACAGCAAGGCGAAAACTTGTCTCCTTTGTTATTTGCTATTTACCTGAATTTTGAACACTGTTAGTCATAATTATAAGGGACTTGACATGGCAGCTGGTGAAATTTACAACAACTTTAGTAATGATGATGTAGACATTTTCTTGAAAATTTATGTTCTACTATATGCTGATGACACTAGAATGATTCAATCAAATACAGATTTCTTGTGTATAGCGGAATTATGTCAACTCTTCTAATGGTTGACATTTGGTTGTTTCAGATGTCAACTTCGGCCCAAAGGACTAAAAACTGCAACCAGCACACTGAGAACCATTCTCATACAGTATTTCTATAAATACACTGAGCACTTTTGAACATTTTAAACAGTTACAATATTGTTGTTGTAAATTCATCACTGTCCATTTCATCATCATCATTTGCCTCTGCTGCATCATGGGAATGGTCTGTGGGGTCACTTCCTGTAGCAGTGGGGTCACTTCCTGTAGCAATGGGCTCATTTCCTACAGTAGAGGGGTCACTTCCCGTGGCAACAAGGTCATTTCCTGTAGCAGCAGGTTTACTTTCTGCAGCACAAGGGTCACTTCCTGTAGAAACAGGGTCACTTCCTGTAGAAGCAACGTCAAAGAACCTCCGCCATAGGTCCACTGTGTCCGTTCCCGACCGGTCAGTCCAGTAGCCTGGTCCTGGAGCCGCCAGCATGTCATCAACACCTGACACACGTGAAAATCGAGACAACTCAGGCTCTGCATCCACCTCATCTCGTTTCCATGGTAACGCGCTTTCAGCTTCCGTAGGTTCATAACCAATGTTTTCTGGAAGAAAGTTTATTTCTTTTATAAATTGAAATCACATGTGATATTCCGAATTAGTAATTTTATCCAGATGTACAACATATTATAATCCTCACTCTTTTGAGTGTTTGAAAGCAAGTCTTACATTGTTTTCTTACAAGGATCAAGTTTTATCATAGAGGAACATCTCTGTGAAATTTATATTTTTGCCATAGTTGGCCACAATTTCAAAATTCTTCTTGAAGTTGGTCCGACCTGTAGTGATAACTGAATCAAAGACGTCAATATGACCAACTATTGTTCCTACCAAAAGCTAAATGTGCTATTGCTGATAGTACTGACGGTTTTATTATTAATAGTATTGCAACACCACGTCAATTATATTGATGCATCAATGTTTGATGTATTGTTTCACCCATAATAAATATGATGCCATCCATAAAATACATTGAAAATGTCACGAAAATCTGGCAGAGTTATTGTATAATATGCAAATAACAGCAGAGAGGTGCAGGGGTGGGCTGGCAATTAATCAAGCAGGACAAGCAGGAGTCTGAAAGCTGTATTGGCGCAAGACACAAATAAATGAATGAATGAACGTTTATTCAACAACAGCTACAACATAATACATGCACAGTATGGTTTGCTGCTGCTGCTGCTGAAAGGACATAGCTGAAGTCATAGACTTATGTGTTGCTATGCCCTTCTCGAACTAAAAAAAAAGGTTGATTAAGCCCCAATCGTGCTTTGGCATTTATCCATTGTGGAAGTAATCTTTTCGACAAATTCTGTTAAAGCTAGTGAAGCTGAGTGATTACTTCTGAAGCCATACTGCCCATCTGTCAATATGCGTTGTGTTTCAATGAAAGACATTAAACTTTTGTTGTATATTTTTTCAAGTATTTTTGAAAATTGGGATAAGAGAGATATAAGTGTATAATTAGAAAATTGAAAACGATCTCCTGACTTAAATATAGGAATGACTTTTGCTAATTTCATATTATTTGGAAATGATCCACTGATCAAAGATCTGTTAAAATGTGGATTAGCGGTTGTACAATTTGCGTTATTACATGCTTAACTGTTTTCATGCTGATTTCATCGGGTCGGTATGAAGTTTTACTTTTGCACCCAGACACAATTTTGAGTACTTCTTGCTCAGTAACGGGGGACATATACATTGATTGTGATACAGCACGTTTTATAAATTCGGTTGGCAGGGTTCTATGAGGTTGGATAATTTAGAACCTATGTCGAAAATTTTTTTTTTTAATGATTAGCTATTTATTTATTTTCTAATACTACTAGGTTTTCACGAACATGAAACTTGTTCAAATATGTGGTATCAGATTTTTTTTACCTATTATGCTGTTAAGAGTTTTCCAAGTTTCTCTTATATTAGTCTTACAATCTTCAAGTTTTTTCTGTAATATTTTTTCTTTTCTAAACGTAATAATTTTGTTAACTTATTTTTGTAGCGGCTTTATGTTAATTCTGTCCTATTCTTTAGAAACGCTAAGTACATGTTATTCTTCTTTATGCAAGCGTTTTTTTAGCCCTCTTGATAACCAAAGTTTATCATTCTTTTTTGTCTTTCCTGAATACGTTGTAATTTTTATAGGACAGGCATCGTTATAAGTATTACTTAGTATTTGCATAAAGCACGAGAACGCTAAATCAGGGTTTGACTCGTTCATTACAGTGTCCCAGTTTGCATAATTTAAATCGTGCTTAAATTTGTTTAATGAGTCCTCATCTAACGTTCTGTTATATTTATATGTTGGATTATCGTTAATAACCGCATAAGTGCTGTTGTCACACAGGACGAAAATATGGCATATGGTCTGTAGCATCGCTTAAAACAATGTCGCACATTTTGTTTCTACACAGTTCAGAACAGAAAATGTTATCTATTATACTAGCAGTCGTGCTTGTTATTCGTGTGGGCCTGGTGATCAAGGGATATAATCCAGAGCTGAACATTTGATCAATGAAGTATTTTGATTCAGCTTGCTATTCGCAGTGCAATAGGTCTATATTGTAATCACCACATATATACAACATTTTGCTGGTGAGATTTCCGAGTATGAATGAGAGATTGTCATTAAATTTGCTGTGTAGTTGACACCATGGTTTAGTCATCACAAAAACGTTTGCAAGGATAGTCAACAGGTACTTAACCACGGTTTGCGACATCATGTCGCTCTTTTACCACCAGTTGTAAACACAATAGTTTCTATCATAATAAAGAGTTATAATTGTGGCTTTGACATAAGCAAATTGGCAATTGTAAGTATGACCAAAAACACAATTTCAACAAGCAAACCACCGGGAACAAATTAAACAATTCAAACATGATCTTCAGCAAAACCGTGCAGTAACCTAGAACTGATGGCAAACACTGCTATGCTTATACACGTGGATCAATCTGATGATTTGAAGGGTGTGGCAGGAAATGGAGGTTAGTCTTAAAGACTGGTGGGAGATTGGAGGTTGGCCCCAAAATAGACGGGAGATGGGAGGTAGGCCTCAAAACAGGTGGGAGATGGGAGGTTGGCCCCAAAACAGGTTGGAGATGGGAGGTAGGCCCCAAAACAGGTGGGAGATGGGATGTAGGCCCCAAAACAGGTGGGAGATGGGAGGTTGTCACCAAAACAGGTGGGAGATGGGAGGTTGGCCCCAAAACAGGTGGAAGATGGGAGGCAGTCCCAAAAACTGGTGGGAGATGGGAGGTTGGCCCCCAGAACTGGTAGAAGATGGGAGGTTGGCCCCAAAACAGGTTGGGAGATGGGATGTTGGCCCCAAAACAGGTTGGGATGGATGTAGGCCCCAACACAGTTGGGAGATGAGAGGCTGAGCCCAAAACAAGTGGAAGACGGAAGTAGACACAACGACAGGTGGGCAATGGATGTATTCCCAAAAAATAGATGGGAGATGGGAGGAAGACTCCAAAACAGGTGAGAGATGGATGTAGGCCCCAAAACAGGTGGGAGATGGATGTAGGCCCCAACACAGTTGGGAGATGAGAGGCTGAGCCCAAAACAAGTGGAAGACGGAAGTAGACACAAAGACAGGCAATGGATGTATTCCCAAAAAATAGGTGGGAGATGGGAGGAAGGCTCCAAAACAGGTGAGAGATGGATGTAGGCCCCAAAACAGGTGGGAGATGGATGTAGGCCCCAAAACAGGTGGGCAATGGATGTATTCCAAAAAAATAGGTGGGAGATGGGAGGAAGGCTCCAAAACAGGTGAGAGATGGATGTAGGCCCCAAAACAGGTGGGAGATGGATGTAGGCCCCAAAACAGGTGGGAGATGGATGTAGGCCCTAACACAGTTGGGAGATGAGAGGCTGAGCCCAAAACAAGTGGAAGATGGAAGTAGACACAAAGACAGGTGGGCAATGGATGTATTCCCAAAAAAATAGGTGGGAGATGGGAGGAAGGCTCCAAAACAGGTGAGAGATGGATGTAGGCCCCAAAACAGGTGGGAGATGGATGTAGGCCCCAAAACAGGTGAGAGGTGGGTGTAGGCCCCAAAACAGGTGGGAGATGGATGTAGGCCCCAAAACAGGTGGGAGATGGATGTAGGCCCCGAAAATGGTGGGAAATGGAAGTAGGCCCTAAAACAGGTGGGGGATGAATGTAGGCCCCAAAACAAGTGAGAAATAGAAGTAGGCACAAAACAGATGGGCCATGGAAGTAGGCCCCAAAACAGGTGGGAGATGGATGTAGACCCCAAAACAGGTGGGAGATGGATGTAGGCCCCCAAAAACAGGTGGATGTATACCCCAAAACAGGTGGGCAATAGATGTAGGCCCCAAAACAAGTGGGAGATGGATATAGACCCTATAACAGGTGGACAATGGATGTAAGCCCCAAAATAGGTGGGAGATGGGAGGTAGGCCCCAAAACAAGTGGGAGATGAGAGTTTGCCACTAAAACAGGTGGGAGATGGGAGGTACTTGGTAATCCCCAAAACAAGTACAGGTTGGCCTCCAAAACAGATAGAAGATAGCCCCCAAACAGGTGGGCATTAGTTCCAAAAAGAGGTGGGAGATGGGAGGTTAATGCCACACACCCCTCATTCATAAAAATCCATGCCACAAAAAAGATATAATTCGTAATTTGAAGGCACTAAATCGGAAGAGGGTAAATCATATTACACTGAGCATTAAATTCAATGAGAAGCACATGAAGGAGGACACAAAATTACCTTGAGTTGGTGTTTTTTCTAGGAGAGCTGTTAATGGAAATAGTACACCATATAAATATTCCACATTCCTTTTAACTTGACCCTATAAGAAAAATTTGTTCCAACAGAATGAAGATGTGAAAAAAGTTTTAAAAATGTATATTTAAAAATCATTTAGATATCCTGAAGCTCAAAATCTCTCTACATTTTTGTTTCCTGCTCATTTCAGGATCAGTTCGCAAAAAATATACCTCTCTGGTGTACCGACTTGCTTGCTGTGCATTTGTTTTGAGGAAATCATGAGACAAACTTTCAAATAATATTCTACTGGGCCTAGAAGAAATTCAGTGAAAAAGTGCAAAAGTGGCTCTGCTTGTGTATACTACGACATAAGGGCCATAGGCTATTCCCAAAGGTGGCCATAACCCAATGCCCCCCAAATATGCTCGGCGACATTAGAGTTACTACTGTAATAATACACTGTAATAATAACAAATAAATTAATTACTTCTTCAGCGCCAATATCCTCAGACAATCCGAGCTCAGTGGCGCAACAAAACCAAAGGATTAAGCATTCTCGTACTAGGCGAAAGTCGTCAACAAATGGATGGATGTGCTAAGAAGCTAGGGAGGATAGGTGATACTAAAAAGGTAGGTTTTCAGGTGACAGTGAAATGTAACAATATTTTCTGCTGATTGAACACTGACGGGAAGCGAATTCCATATACTCGGCGGGCAACTGAAAAAGCCACCAGAGTTCCAGCCTTTGTCTCAACTCTGGGAACAGATAGTAACTTTGAACTAGACGATTGAAGTTGTCTGTGCTGTCTAGCTGGGGTGAGCACTGAGTGTAAATATTCAGGGGTTGGTAGGTGATTGTAAAGAGGTCAAACATAATGCGATATTGCACGGGGAGCCAATGCAGTGGTTTTAGAAGTGGCACTGAGCGGGAGAATCGATGAGATTGTGTGACTACCCTTGCTAAACAATTCTGGACACATTGAAGTTTTGTAATATCCTTAATAGCAATATTATGAAGGAGGGAATTGCAATAACCAAATCTGCTGCTAACAAAAGCTGATAGTCTTAGTGACAGAAAGTGACATATATCGGTGAATGCGACAAAGATCACGGATATGATAAAAACAGCAACGACACGTTTGGGATGTTGTCTAAAATTTAAGTCGTGATCAAAGGTCACTCCTAGATTTCGTTCTGAGGCTGCTGGCACGATATTTTGATTCAGGATGCATGTTGGGAATATGTCATCAAGTTTACCACGCTGCATTGGATAAATAATTGTTCCTTACCTGTTCCGTCAAAGGAGTCTTCGCCAACAGTGAAGGTGATTCCATCCTGATCTGAATTGTCTCTCTTCTTTTGGTCATCTACAAAGTAAATATCGAATTAAACCTGGCACCCTTTTTATAACATGTCAAGACAGTTCAAGTTTTCTGGCACATTCCGGTGATACAGAGTTATGAGAATCACATAAAAGGGAAACATTTCAGTTTTACAGTGATGTCAGTGTAAGTCAATTTGTTGTGAAGTTATGGATAGTTGAACTGACCCAAGCAAAACAATTTTTGAGACAGACAACATAAAAGTTTGGTGTTTACATTTCAAATTATATGTCATTAAATCCAAAACAGAAAAAAAATTCTAGATAATAATTTGAAATTGCATTATTCAAACTGGATGTAAATTGTTTATTGTTTCTTAAAAAAACGAAAATCAATACTTTCACCCCTGCAAAAATTGTGTTGGCATTTCCTCAGTTTGGATAAAATTAATGTACCTTATGAAAAAAACCGTTACCAACTGTCACATTTACACTTGAACTTGATTTTGTATGGAAATAATTTATAAAAAGAACTGTTACTTGTGAGATGACCCGTCAAAATTTGATAGTGGAAAATTTAAAAAATGTGATTTTAGGCACCTGAATATGGAAACCCAATAATTATTGCGATGGTGCTGCCATCTGGCGTGTAGAATGGATTGTTGAGATCTAACATAGTTAATTGTAACGTTCATGCTCCTGGTAGTATACATCTTTAAAATTATACAAATAAAATCAGTTTAAGGTTTGCAATAACTGATAATCTGACATGTTAGATAGACATATTGTGACTTGTGTGCATATTTTTTGGACTTTTTGTAACCTCTACCTGTGGAGATCAGATGCTGTGTAACTTCTACATATTTGTTCATGTTGTTGTTTCAGGAGTCATTTGTTTAGATTCTACGGAATCTATGACTACATCATATATATACTTCTGTGTTATCAGTGCCATCGGCATTTATTTTCTTACTTTGAGTAATGTAGACTTTAAACATCTACATACTAATATGCTATTTGATCATTGTAAATGCACCGTCCCCAAGACACCTAAGTCCACTTGATTCTTTCAATGTCCATTTACTTCCTCGGACCTTTGGCCTCGGATCTACCAATTGAAAACGATTAAAACAACATAACAATAGTCATTTACAGTTATTTACTTTTTCAGTGGATAAAGTGTATGAGGAGACATTCCCCAGATGGCGCCACTGTTACAAATGTTAGTCAAAAATACTGTGATGTTGCTAACAGTTGGGATCAGGACACTGTTACACACGAAAAGGTGCAATTTATTTTTGAGAAATAATTTTTTTACAAAATTCACCTGCTCTGACATAAGTGCATTTGAGTAGTCAGATTTCCCGGTGTGATTGTAGAAGCTGTTGACAGTAAAATGGTGCATTGGTAGCTGATTTTACTAAGCGGAAGGGTATTTGACAGCAATTTGGCTAGTTGACCCTTTAGCCGGATTACACCCTGCATCCATTGGTAAATATTGACGGGTGTCACACATACAGGCATTTTACGAGAGCTAGAAATATTAGATTTTGACTAAACTCGACCAGCATGTCAACGAGATGATAATAACAGCAGGTGAGAAGTTTAAGAAACTTTATAGGTCACGTTTTCTTATAATCACACAAAACGTTAACATGGTCGCCAATGGGAAAACTAACAGTGTGCTGAGCCCAGTTGTCTTGATTTGTTGTTCGATGGGTGGGAGAAGAAAGCTAGTTTTCATAAATCTGACATCCTTTAAATCACGATACCCTACCTTCATCGTCAGAGTCTGCTGTGAATCCTACATTCTTCTTCTTCTTGCCATTGTGAGCCAGATGCTGCTGACTTCGACTGCGCTCACGCGCGGCCACGTGACGCAGGTTGTGACGCGCCATGTGCGGAAACATAAGTCGTCCCTCCATGTCGGGCAACATGTGATGGCTTTGTTGGCAGAACTAGAAGAGAAACAACGACATAGATGCAATATATACGCAACTTCTAATGTCAGCTTGCCACTGCAACAAGTTCCCATGCTTCTGACAATCCATCAGGTTTTTCTTTTAAAAACTTACGGGATCGGATGAAGCTGATTCTCAGAGCTATTCAAGCATTTAATGACGTAAAGCTATTTATATAATACTGACTGAATAATACGTTAACAATTTAGATTTTATTGTCCATTGTTTGCGTTGTTGCCTTCTCAGGAAAAGATCCAAACCAAGATGTGCTACTGGACAAGTTTTTGTTCGATGGTCAACAGGACATTACAAAAAAATCACTATAAATATATAGTAAATAAACATAAAAAAATAAAATAAAGTTCTTATATATCGCAGTATGTTCTATAGAACTCAAAGCACTTTACACTTTATTCCCAGGCAGTCCTGTTCAATCAAATTTTAACAAACTATGATACAGTATTAATTAACATAACCATTTTTCAGCACATTACAATACAGCAGACACATTGCAGAGCGAAGGAAACAATTATAAAACAACGCAACATGCTGACGTTACCCGCTTGCGAGGTTTAAACATGACGTCCTCAATCATGTGGTGGACGAGCCCTTCATCCCTCATGCGCCGCGAGTCCTGGACACCCACTGACCGCAGGTCTATCATCCCATTCTGGCAGTCAACTCTACAAGAAAAGGTGAAAGTAAAAGATAAAAGTAAGTTCTTGAACAGTGCAGTATTCAGTCCCGAGGACTGCTCAAAGCACTTTACTCTTGACTCCCTGGGCGACCTGTTCAATCAAACACCATCTCGACTTCTGTGGAAAGCATTCAGACACACTGCAATTAATGCAACATAGAGTGCTGTATCTTCACAGCTAGTAGTACAGACGTGGGGCGAAGGAACTCGGTACTCGTGAACTCATGCTCAAGTACATATCCGAATCCGATGTGTTCGTTCTTGTTCTCCTACTTATGAGAATGATCGATTACTCTTGCTCAAAGTATTAAGATTAATTATAAAACATATTTACACAGCACCCAATGAACCAAGATTATTCTCAGGTAATTAATATACATGAATTCAACTACTTTGACTTTTATTAACACTAAATAATAATAAATTACTTCCTTGCAATCATGCAGATTGAATATGAAGTAGACTTCTATTAATACTAAAAACTATACAAGGTAGTCCATGCCAAAATCATTAAAATAGTCATACCACGATTAATATGTTATTGAAGGTCGACGACATTTTGTTATTGAAGATCGACGACATTTTCACGCAAAAATGTCTTATATTTTATTACAAATTTGTGAATAGTATAGTTCCTTCTTACTGTAAATCTTTATTTTCACTAAATACCACACACCATGGCCATCACACTAGGCAAAGTCATTACATCTCTATTCCGTACAGCCGAACCTCCCGAGCCAGAAAGTGTATAAGATACTACCTGCCAACTCTACTCAGAAATATGCCACCTAGAATTACGGAAAAAGTCAATACTCATAGTCTTCACGGTTTCTCTTTATATCTGAAGAAATATCTATTGGATCAATACCAAGAGACTTGCACAATTGCAAATTGCTATATATGTAGGCAAAACAATAATCTGTCATTTTAGAAAGTGAATACTTTTTATTATATAATAAACTGCCTACATGCTTGTATTTGCATAAATTGATGCAAAACCACAAAGATTTCTTAATTGTATCCTCTTTTTACTAATAGGCCGATTTCTAGGTGTATTCCCGAACCAGAGCAGCCCTGGTTATGAAGATCTAACCTGTCTCTGCCTATACTAACCTTTTAGTATTTGTGTCGTGTCTTGTCTTTCATAATGTACGAAGTAATTGCGACTAAAAGTAAACTATAATTTAGTCTAAACCGAGCATGGTATTCTGTTCTCCAATGAAGTGCTTTTCTATGAAATGAAACAGCCATTCATAAATCACATGTAGGCTCATAATTATTGTGCTGGATTATGGCGACCTTGTGTATATTCTACCAAATCACTTCATATTTTTACTGTGTGCACCTTGGTGGGAGAATACGGATATGAATGACATAAAAGTAATCTACTGAATAATCATTTACTATGTTAAATTGACTACTTGCAGTAAATATTCTCTTCCCATGGGTGGCTCTCACGCTAGCGGCTTTTGAGACTTAGTGAGAGTCTCCCAACATAGACTAACTATTGTAAAAATGTGTGTTGCTATGTGTGCTTTTGTTTGTTTATTGTCGAATAAATTGTTCCAATTCCAAAAATATGTATAAACCTAAAAAGTATATCATATGTAAACAATATAAATTAATAAACAAAAATATAAATAAATGTACATGTGTTCACATCAGCATATAATAAAAGGCTACTCTAAAAAGAGAAAATAACAGCAGAAGAGAGGATCAGAACAGAAGTACAACAAAGTAGATGGACATGGATCGGGCAGGTGCTTAGGAAGAATGACAACAACCACTGCTGACAGCACTGACGTGGGTGCCAAAAGGAACAAGAACAAGAAAAGTGGGTCGCCCAAAAACAACATGGCAAAGCACTGTGGAAAAAGAACGAGACCATGTGGTGGGCAACATGGAGCGAAGCAAAACGCATAGCCATTGACAGAGCGAGATGGCAGAAATTTACATTTTATTGTCCATTGTTTGCATTGTTGCCTTCTCAGGAAAAGATCCAAACCAAGATGTGTTACTGGCAAAGTTTTTCTATGATAGTCAACAGGACATTACAAAATAAATCACTATAAATGTATCCCTTATGCAAGTGATTACAGTCTAATACTAAAACACTATAATAAATAAACATAAACAAATAAAATAAAGTTCTCATATAGCACAGTATATTATATAGCACTCAAAGCCCATTACACTCAACTCCCTGGCAGTCCTGTTCAATCAAATTTTAATAAACTACAAGTCTTAATTAACATAACCATTTTTCAGCACATTACAATACAACAGACACATTGCAGAACAATGGAAACAACTAGAAAACAATGCAACATGCTGATGGCAGAGTTACACAGCAGCCTTATGGGCCACAAGGCCCAAAGAGGATACATAGGGTAAGGTAAAAGAGCGTTTTTCCAGACAATAATGTCTTCACTGTCCTGACACGGCGACCGATTCCACGTTTTCCACTTACAAGTTGGTGGACGAGGCATGGTGGGCATTGAAGAACTTTGCAAGGGACTGACTGGTGGAGGGCGTGACGTGCATCTGGGAGAGGATGTTATAGGAGCTCGTCTTTATCATCTCCCGCATCTCAATCTCCGTCAGCCTCTGGTACACCTTCATCAGAGACTCCCCCCGACCTGAGTGCCCCTTCTTCAGTAGCAGCGGCTTCACAAACTTATTGCTCAGGTAGTGGAACCTGCAGAAATAAATGAATAAATAAATAGTCAAACCTCGCTATTAAGGTCCCATTTAGGACTGGACAAAAGTGACCTGAATAGCGAGAGATGACCGTATTAGTGGGATTAACATCGTATACTTCACTGTAGGTAGAAATAATTTGGGACTGTTCTAGGGTGACCTTAATTGTGAGGTGGCTGTATTACCGAGGTGACCGTGGAGCAATGTGCCACTGTATACATTTACATAGCGCCAGATCTAGTTAAAACTATCCAAGGTGCTTTACTGTACAAAATAAGGTATAGTAATTAGTAAAATATGAGAGATAAAAGTTATCTTTAAAATGATTATCATCAAGTCGTCTAGAAACACTCAACACTAAAATAAAACAGGTTTAATGCCAAACCTAAGACATTATAGCAGTTAAAATTTTAATTAAAATAGAACATTTTAAAAGCTGCCTCACTGTGCAGTTCATGTAATGACACTGGTACCTAGGTAGTTCATTCCAAAGGTCTGGTGCTGCCGTCACAAAATATAGTCAGGAACTGGTCACCAGATGGCAGCACTCTCCCACGACCACATTGAAGCTTTGTCTGACCAGTTTTAATTTTAGTTTTATTATTATTCCATTGTATTAATTTACCATTTTCATCTGTAAAGTATAGTGGATATCTTCAAGTGGATTGACACCATATTGTGTGCACCTACAGTGACTAACAAGAATTGTAGACTCCCTTATCCTTATCAACATTAGAATTAGAATTGAATTAGAATAAAATCAGATCAACTTTGAGGATCCTATCAATAAATCAATCATTCCCCTTGACACATAACCCATTTACAGACACAAGTATTACATCATTATATTAGATACATTATTTTATAATTTAAACAAACACATGGATTCATTTTCAAACATAACTATTAAATATCAATTACTTTTCTCGTAATTCGTTCGGTCCAACATGTCCAGTGACGTCTTCAATTCCCGCCATTAGATGGTCTATTGCCTGAAGAGAATATACACGCCTAAATGAAATGTGTTAATAATAACACATATACAAAACACGGTGAAAGAAAACTGTTATCTGCATTTTCACAACAAATGTGTTGGTTTCACGAGCATTATACAATCTATATTTTGTGTAACATTTTGTTTCTTTTCCACAAATTGCTACAACAGACAGAGATATGCCATAAGGTTTCTCAAAAAATTAAAGTTTGAACTTGTAATATATTAAATAACCATTGTAAATGTGACATTTTGCCTGATAAAATCAATACAGGGTGTATAATGACATTATTTAATGCATGGTTTACTGGGCATTTTTATCTTGTTTAATTTCCTTTCTGCCATCAAAACAACAGACACCACTTTCTTCTGGTTTTATTAAACCAGTTTCTTTCTGAAAAATTATAATCATGATACAATTACAAATTCATGTGTCAATGTTCTTACTTTTATAATTTGTACACACTTCATCTGTAGTTAAATATTTATTGTACGTCATCAATGAAATTAAACATGACATGATGTTATAATTCCCAGAGTATGTTACTAGTAGTATTAAACCAAGGCTGTCTGTTCCTGATTTTTAATATAATGTTCTTAATACTAGAATAAATATTTTAAAGGTATATAGCCCACAAACCTGAGTTTGATAATCCTGAAACAGTGTTCACAAGTTTGAAAGTTGTGCCCGTGAAATGTACAAATTGTAAACAAAACAATTTGTAAACAACCGTTATTGGCTCTGACTGATTGGACAGAGTACAATCAATCCACTGAGCTTCCTGCTAATAATTACCACCATCTGTTGATTCTTGCCAATGGAACAGACAACGTGTGCAATAATGTACAAAATGAGGGAAAATGTTCCAGTGTGAAATTATGCTCTTACATGGAATAAGAAAACTTGACTTTAAGATTAATTGGCAAAACAAGAAACAAAACTGTTTAAGATATTGTGATGAGAATATGATTCAACAAATTGAAAATGTTTGTCAATAAAATATGTTGACTTATTAAACATTCTTCAGGATAGTTCTTTTTCAGATAAAAAACTAATTTTTTCATATCCAAAGTGTATTTTTATCTGATAAAGGCTTTCGTCTAATGTCTCAATTCCTCAGTACCGATGACGCCAAATGAGGTCATCATACATGTAAGGCAGAACAGTATCTTTGGAGAAGGAGGGGAAGATCACCAAGAATCAGTACTGGTATTTGTATCCCACATTAGAAAAAGTACCACAGGTGTATGGATCACCAAAAATCCACAAGGAGTGGTGCAACTCAGACCATTTGTTGACTACACACAGACAATAGCATACAGAGTGTCCAGGGAATTGACCAACATACTACAACCAGGATAGGAAGACCAGAACACCCATCAACAGAGACGAGGGTAATTACGAACTGCCTCACGTGTATTAGGACGTCATTCAGCGTCATCAGTACTGAAGAAGTCAGCATGAGACGTTAGACAAAACCCTCTACCTGATAAAATACACTTTGGATTAAAAAAAAAGAAATTTGTTGATCCAAATATGTTGAGAGTTCTTCCCTCGTACCCGAGTGTGAATACGCTCGATCACTCGTACCCGAGTGTGAATACGCTCGTTCACACTCGTACCCGAGTGTGAATACGCTCGTTCACACTCGTACCCGAGTGTGAATGTGCTCGTTCACACTCGTACCCGAGTGTGAATACGTTCGTTCACACTCGTACCCGAGTGTGAATACGCTCGTTCATACTCGTACCCGAGTGTGAATACGCTCGTTCATACTCTGCTTGTGACTGTCACTCTTCTTCACTCGTAACACGTCCACCAGTGGCTTAATGGTTGACCCCTAAACAAACATCACAAACACATGTTTATCAGTGTGCTATTCTTGTAGGTAAAGATCATTACAATATAAACATAGATTTTATACCAAGAATAAATAGCAAGTTTTATGCATTTGTTTTAGCATTGGTGATCCCAAAATATATTTAAATAAAGAAATGTGAGGTGTTTTAGAGCATGCCAGGACTGGGAAGACAGCGATGCAGTGCATCAACATCTAGCAGCATTGCCAGTGGACAATGAACACATTCTTAGTTGTTTCTCAACGTGACAGGTCTTTAGAACAGACATTGTCCATTATGAAAGAATGAAGTATGTGTTGATTGTGCTGATGATAATGAGGACAGTGAGGTATGATGGTAATGAAGATGATCATTATGGTGATAATAATGATGAAGATGATTATAGGGATGATGATGGTAGTGGTGATGATGATGAGTGTTGAAGATAATAATGACGACATTGTCATTGACAATGACATTGATGAAGATGATGATGATGAAAATGATGAAGGTGATTATAATGACAATGGTGGTGATGAAGTTGGTCATCATGGTGATTACGATAACAACAACCAAGCGAACATGACGAACATGCAGTATAAAAACGTAATTCAATCACAATGATTACGACTAAACCAACAACTGCATTCAACAACAGTGATACCGACAACCAGAACAGAAACGAACCGGCACAACAACAACTAATAACAACTACAACTAATAACAACAATGACTTCAGCGTGCGACTCACGAGTAAGAAGACAGTGAAGTAGACGACTACAATGGTCGTAGTGAGGAAGAGTCGTTTGTTGGGGAAGATGTCTTCATTAAGGAGAGAAACGAGGGAGAAGGCAATGGCTCCCCGCAGTCCCCCGTACGCCATGATGAACTGGTCCACTTTGCTCAGGGGGTCCACACGCACGCGGTTCGACAGGAAGGATAGCACGATCACACCTGGCATGCCGAAAGGGAGAACATTTATTTACTTCGACCACAAAACATAATTGGGATGATTAGCAATTACGTGACATCCAGTCTCGTATCCTAGCAACAGCCCTTGGCGGGCTGTACACAACAACTGCAAGAAGGTGTGTCAGTGTCTACTGCAATCAAACGAAGGAAACAAGCCACTAGTTTTTCAGGTGCACATCTTTGGCCGGTCACCTGAAGAACTTGTATTCTATTGTCAGGCCTTAGAGGTGGCACAATCCATCAAAATACTGCTTCATCGTTTGTGGAACATTCAGTTGTGTGTAGCCAAGATGGCTGATCACCCAATAAGGGCAATGAGGCACGACTAATGGACTCAATAGTACATGGCTGGGGGTGATTGCATAAGAGTGCAAAGTTCCAATACAGTGGAACCTCACTGTTAAGGTAACCCTTATGTTTGGACAAGTGACAGAAATAGCAAGGTGACCATATTAGTGGGGTTAACTTTGTATACTTTACTGCTATAGAAATAATTTTGGACTATCCTAGGGTGACCTTAATTGTGAGGTGGCTGTATTACCGATGTGACCGTAAATCAAGGTTTGACTGTACATATTAATTATTACAAAGGGGTGTATATCGCAGGGAAAATATGTTACTGTGGCACCACCTAGCAAGTGAAACACTAATGTAAATTACTGCTAATAAAATTGTTGTATAACAAAAAGTGAAAGGTCCGTACCATGGATTGGTAGGCAAGGGTGGAACCAATACTAAGCAAATAATTTTATTAGGCAGTATTGTTGGATTACAAATTAGTCATTATTTTTTAAACCTTGAAATTCACCTGGTCTATGAAAATTTTGCTCTAATAATTTTGGCAATAAAGCAATAGACTGTGACATTAATTCAAAACGAACTAAAAGCATGCCTTCTACTGCTAAAAGCGGCAATTTTCTGTCAATCAGAGATATTTCTGTCCAGTTGAGTTGGAAACATATCTCCACCAGCGCAAGATGCATTAAACCAGCTTCTGTTTATCTGATGGTGTAATACTGACTTCCCTCCAACACAAAGGGTTAATACTGACTTCCCTACAACACAAAGGGTTAATACTGATTTCCCTCCAACACAAAGGGTTAATACTGACTTCCCTCCAACACAAAAAAGTGTTGCCTGTAATAATTAGCCAGATATGCAGTGCAGAAGTGTTATTTTTGGGTTGTTTGGTTGTGTCTTTCAACAATACAGAATTGACAAACTACAGATTTGTAGACGCGAACATAATCTGACAAGTTGTTAGTACTACACCCACCAGTTTAGAAAGCATTCACACTTTTATAAATAAAGCAAAATCATTATTTAACAGGAGGTTTGTGTCAAATGTTTAGTTTTTTATTTCTTAACACTGACTACTGAAATTTCATGGGAATATAAAAAAACTGAAAAATAGGAAGGGTGACATATTTTTTAGATTTGTAAAAGAATTATTGACTGTATATTTTTTATTTGTCTATATTGACTGTTCAAAATTTAAATTAAAAATATTTCATCGGCATACAGTAGGAAATTCTTTTTTTTTTAAACAAACACAGTTAATCATGCTAAACAGTTTTTAAATGAACACAAAAGTCTAGATGAAGACATATCTTGCTGAATTTTTGTATGAGTGGTGTGGGGAATTGCAATGGTTCGTTAAAACATTGCAAGGTTTAAAGGGTTAATACAGTGCTTTTACAATAGAAACAATTAGACTTTACGACCACGCCTGTTCAGTCATCGTCTTGAGCCAGGGCTGGTAATGTAGTATCAGACTAGCCCTGGCACATATTGTCAACACAAATGTGTGGAAGGTCACTGAGCCAACTGTACTTTGACCCACTTGCTGTCTTCACTGATCTTGATTGTAAGACCAGGTTGTATCAAAGAGCAATTCCAAGAACTTGCCATTACACCTGCCTGCTACTGCTACTGCAATAGCTGGTGTTTACTACTGGAATGATTCAAATTCAATTTGAATGTTTCGTAGGAGAAACAATCAAATTACAAACATTGCCACAGGTATATTCAGTATGTGTAGTTTGGTGTGCATAACTTCAGCATATTTATACGAACATTATATTAACAAGCAAAAATGCCCATCCTCCAGATGGCGCTACACACACAGACGGAGAAGATGGTTTCCCGGGTTGTTCGTAAATAACATTTGTTGACATCTGAAGAATTTTTTACGTTAACAACAGTTATGCAAAACATCTCAAATGATCGGCGAATGGTACTCAGAACAATTGCCGAAACATAACATTGCAAGCAATTGATTTACTACCGTCTTGGCACAAACATTAAAACTGGCAAGAATCCTTAACAAGTGGGGAATTTTGAGAACAAAAATAAAGGCATGACTTTTCTTTCGAGGGGTCATAGGTTAATCCCTAAAAGTATAGGACCCTGAGATGCAAACGGTGTAGGACAAAATCTTTAACATACCCACGCATTCATGTGCTAGGTTGGCTATATTTAGATAATTGAGGAACAAGCAAGGTCATTTGAAAGGGAGACAGTCTGTTCCGCCACCCCTAATTAGCATGTGTTGTAATATGTAACAGGAAGTCTGCTGTGTTGAACGTGGGTAAATAAAAAATCTTTGAACATGAAAGGGTATTGGGGTGCTCAGTCACATCAGCAGTATTGCCAATAAAGATGGTTTTGAAACTGGATGTTTTGTTTTTCATTTGGACATGGTCATATCTTCCAAACTGCGTACATTGTTACGGGCTTATTAAACTCAATTTGGCGGGCAATATAACTTTAACATAGTTATTATTGTCTTAAGAACATTATAGTAATATACCAAAATTTAGAAACAGACAGCTTCCTTTCAATAAGTACATCTTGTGACCAACGTGTTAGATCATGTTAATAACTATGAATTGTTACCAACGTGTTCGCTTTGAGTAACTGACCTAGGGCTCTGTAGACGAGGCAGAAGACCAGCACGAGAAGGACGAAGGCCGTATCCCAGTGGTGGGAGTTCACAACTGTCGAGATGCCGAGCAGCACAAAGATGATGGTCTCACAGATGGAGGCCAGCATCTTCATGAAGTACTTGATGGTGGTGCGAGACTTGGGCGATACGTTCGCCTCAACAAACTGTCGCATCACCATCCCACAGAACGTACACCTGGTGGACAGTGAATGAATCGCTGGGTCAGTGCGGAATATAATATGACCCACCACAGCGAACTGGTTTTAAGTCACATGGTTCTATTCTGGATGTGAGTCAAAAGTAGTTCTCTAGGTCATGTTCATAAATTTTATGATTTTGGCAGAAATGCCTACCTTATAACACGGCTGCCTATCTGACAAAAACAATTTCCGTAATGACCCCTCCTGTCGCATCCCGCCCCGGTCCACAAGGTTGCCAATCAAACATTTCTCTGAAGTAGTTACAATGACAAGCCCAACCTGTTCACAGTGCCTGGGAATCCAGGAAGTTACTAATTTAATCATCAAAAGTAGACACAACTTTGTTTCAACATAATTATTGGGTTGCTACACTGAAACGCCTGTGGCAGTTTAGGTCGTTGGTTAGAACTTCAAAAGTATGCTTGTTTAGCAACATTCAATAATTGTGTTAATTACAGCTGTCAAAGTGCCTGCATGGCCAGATATGCCCCAGTGTTTATGTCTGTAGAGCATCACCGTGGGAAAGACAGCGCCAGTGAATAGCCAATAATCATCCAACGAGCTTCTAAATTTACAACGCACAGCAGGAAACATTATAATTATTACTAACAGTCAATGACAAAATTAAATTTGTGCATTCAAATAAAAACCTTTGAATAAAAATATGATAGTTTTATATTGCAATTATGATACTCACTTTATATTCTTCTAGGACATTTTATAATTATATTCATAACTTTCAGAAAACCATAACTAATTAATGGTTCTACCTAACATCATCTTAATTTATTTCTTTCATTATATAATTCTACACCTGTAAATTTTATTAATGTTTAGACGCGCATTAAAGGGGCTCTGTACAGATTATGCTATTCCACAGCAGAAGTATTTGTCGGCTGACGCTTTGCGTCTGCGGCTATTTATAGAACAGTGTGGTGCAGGCGAAATGTTTGCTGTCGTTAGTTCTCGGGGACACAAAACAAGCATGCGCTGAATGTAGTGATTGTGTTGTTGATGAGGATTTATTTATGACATACATTGTTGCAAACTAACACTAAATAAATCAATCCTTATTAACAAAACAATCACTACATTCAGCGCACGCTTGTCTTGTGTTCCCGAGAACTAACGACAGCAAACTTATTGCCTGCACCAGACTGTTCTATGAACAGCGGCAGACGCCAAGCGTCTGCCGACAAAATACTTCTGCTGTGGAATAGTGCAATCTATACAGTGCCCCTTTAATGACACTGATAGTTTTGGCCGCTGTAATTGCTGTTGACCGAGAGATACAGACATAATAATATGCCCACGTGCCACGGCAGTCATCAGCAGACTGGTGGCAGTCAAAGTAGTAACATTGTACACAGGCACAGCATTGGATGATATCACCTTACTGACTTTGTAGAACTTGTAGTGAACTAAATATTTGTTGATAAATTGTAACAAGTGAATGATGACAGTTTCTTCAGCGCATCTCGAGCAGCATTATTTATAGATTTAGCAATTCTTTAATGCGTATAATTTTCTTTAGTGAATATTTGTATTCCCGTAATACAGCAGCAGTTTCCGCAATGCCGTAATCTGAGGTGAATTTCCATAATGATTACGGAAAATCCGTAATGGTACGCAGTCGTTATAAACTAAATTTTCAGTGCCCAGCTTATTTTCCTCAACAAACAATCCAAAACTTATAAAATACAGGCATTTCCAAACCACAAACCCAGACACTGTGAATCAAAATGACCACATTTCTCAAAACGTAGCTTGTTTGAAGATTGTTTAAATTTTAGCAATATATAAAAACTACTGGTGATATTTAAACAAGTGAAGTATCATTTGTAGCTCATGGTCAATGGAATCAAAAAGGTACACAATTCCAACTCACAATGTTGTGTCTTAATACCCTCCTTGATGTAGGGGGTCATATATAAGCAATGTAATGGTGCAGGTTGAAGTGTATATGGTTATAAACGTACACAGTGTAATGGTGCAGGTTGAAGTGTATATGGTTGTAAACCTACGCAGTGTAATGGTGCAGGTTGAAGTGTATATGGTTGTAAACCTACGCAATGTAATGGTGCAGGTTAAAGTGCATATGGTTGTAAACCTACGCAATGTAATGGTGCAGGTTGAAGTGTATATGGTTGTAAACCTACGCAATGTAATGGTGCAGGTTGAAGTGTATATGGTTGTAAACCTATGCAATGTAATGGTGCAGGTTGAAGTTATATGGTTGTAAACCTACACAATGTAATGGTGCAGGTTGAAGTGTATATGGTTGTAAACCTACGCAATGTAATGGTGCAGGTTGAAGTGTATATGGTTGTAAACCTACGCAATGTAATGGTGCAGGTTGAAGTGTATATGGTTGTAAACCTACGCAATGTAATGGTGCAGGTTGAAGTGTATATGGTTGTAAACCTACGCAATGTAATGGTGCAAGTTGAAGTGTATATGGTTGTAAACCTACGCAATGTAATGGTGCAGGTTGAAGTGTATATGGTTGTAAACCTACGCAATGTAACGGTGCAGGTTGAAGTATATATGGTTGTAAACATACACAATGTAATGGTGCAGGTTGAAGTATATATGGTTGTAAACATACACAATGTAATGGTGTAGGTTGAAGTGTATGTGGTTGTAAACCTACGCAATGTAATGGTGCAGGTTGAAGTGTATATGGTTGTAAACCTACGCAATGTAATGGTGCAGGTTGAAGTGTATATGGTTGTAAACCTATGCAATGTAATGGCGCAGGTTGAAGTGTATATGGTTGTAAACCTACGCAATTCTAATGGAAATTTGCATTGTAGCATATCAATGTGAAGGAACAGATTTGTAATTTTATATTGGCAGTACTTGAGGCAAATTGCAGAGTAACATATTGGAGAAAAGATGTAATTGCTACAGAAAAATGTAATGTTACGTGCCTGGTTTGTTACTAGAATGTCAAATTTCAACTGTCTGGATTGTTACTAAAGGTCAATAGTGTCACATGTTTGGATTGTTACTAATAAGTAAATTATCACCTCTCAGGTTTGTTACTAGACGGTAAAATGTCATCTGTTATGAATGTTACAAGACCAAATTCACAACACCAGGTTTGTTGCAGCAAAGTTGAGTTGACCTTATCAAGTATGAAACACGAAAATGCAATAAATTAAGGATCCTTACGGGAAGCTCAAACTGTGCCAGAGCAAAGTGCCACTACTTACGCCAAGATACCGGACAAATGGAGTGACTCTGACGTCAGGTATGACAGGTAACCCATGGCGAAGACAAGCAGTGGCTCGATGACACGTACTTCCTCCGTGAATCGAGAGATGAACCCAGCCAGCAGGCCATAGAGGACCCCAATTAGGGTGGCCCCAATCGCGACGACAAAGAAGGACGTGATACCAGCCACAATGTCTAGAGCAATTATGTTCTCCAGCTTAATCTCGCTGTACGTCTCAAACATGTGGTAGAGCACCTGCAACAGCAGAGACACCTGGTGACACACGGGAAATTGTTAATGAAGTGACAGTGATACCCCGTGACATAAACGATCCATATATGGTTATAATTTGTGATTCTCATATCTTAAAATGTGTTCTTTTCATTACATCTTATACTTTTTAATTCTCGTTATTTGTAATTTTCTTAATATATATTAAAAATAGGTTAACTTGTGGTTCTCATATTTTAGACAAACTACACAATATAATGGTAAGAATAAATAACTAAATATCCTATACAAATTGTACCGATTCACAAAAAGTATCATTACATCTTATAACATAATTTTCTACTTGTTGATTATTTATGCATGATTTATACAACTTCAAAATAAACTATTTCCCGCTCCCTCTCACCATTTCCATCTAAGCCTTCTTTCCCCTCATGCACCATCCCTATCCCTCCCCTCCCTCTCCCACCCCTCCCTCCTCCCCCTTTCCTTTCCAAGCTCTCTCTCACTCTCCTGTTCCCACCATCCCCCTCACTCTTTCCCACTCCAACTCCCGTCCTCCTCTCTCTCCACCTCTCCTTCCCCTTCAGAACCCTCTCTATATACCTCCCCGACATTACCCTCCTCCCCTCCCTCCATCTCCCTCACTCCCCTCCCCCTCTCCTCCTCCCTCCCTTCCCCCTCTCCCCACTTACCACACTGACTCCATCATTGAGTAGTGACTCCCCAAACAGCACAATATGCAGCACCTCATTCACGTGGATCTCTTCAAAGACAGCGAGCACTGCCACGGGATCTACAGCTGACAGGAGCGACGCAAACACGAAGCAATGCAACACCTTCAGACTGATGGGAAACAACGCGATCCCTGCGGCCGAGCATCCCCAAATCGACAGCCCGATGGCGATGGTGTTGTAGATCGTTCCGACGATCGCGAAGAGCAGAATCGAGCCGAGGTTGTCGAAGAACGTGCGGTAGGGCATGAAGTAGCCCGAGTCGAGGATGATCGGGGGGAGCAGGTAGAGGAAGAAGGTGTCGGACTGGAGGGCATATCCGTCGATGTGGGTGAACAAGAGGATGAGTCCAAGCAGGACTCCAAGGATGATGAGAAGGCAGCTCTCAGGGAAGATGGACGACAGCTTGTGGTTCAGGTGGAAGCCTGCAGCAGACAATGGCAAATGATGATAATAACAAATAAAACAGTTCTTTGATGTCGTGTCTAGCTTCAGTCATCCTCATGTGCCATGGGTGCTGATGATTACATCAATCTCTGACTCTCAGTACCCCATGGCATATCACCATGTTGAACTGTTGAAGTCTGCTTGACCAGGTAGTAAACCAATCGTCTCGTTGCCTTTCAAGTTAAGGTGACTTGGTTTTGAGCGTGGCAAAAAAGTTATTAGAACGTGTGCTACCACAGAATGGTCTGACTGGTAATTACTGGCATTTCTTGAGATTGCCCTTTCATATGGGGCATGGACATTTACATGGTATATAAATACAATATAGATTAACTATAAAATAATAATGTTTCTGTCTATGCACATGGTTGTTGACAATCACATGTTACTAGTGAAACTATAATTCATCAAAAATATGCATGACTGAGGACAGATAGGTTAAACAAAATTACACTATTCCCAAAAATTAATCCATTTCCATCTTCTTGTGGTGGGACTTTTGTGCAGTTAGTTATTTTTTTAGCAATTATTTGTTGGATATATCTTATGTCAGCCACTACGAGTAATGTTAAACCTAATAAATTAAAATAGGGTCACTAGTCCCCTATAATTACCTTCATAAAACATTAGGGTCATTTATGATACAGTTATCATGTGTTGGGAGAAAATAGGGTGCTTCCATTGTTTGCAGCCTGGTGAAACTAGGGACACTTCTGTTGAACATCATTACCGCCTGACACAGAGTACAAAACCTAACGTCTTTCACACGACAACCAATCAACACAACAGCCAGAAATGCTCTCAGGATGCAGTGATGCTTGATAGGAATTACTTCTTAGTGAAAGGGTCAATATTATCAACAATGAAGCTAAGCTAGACATCGGTTAAGACCATACTGAAAAGGAAATTAAATATACTAGTGTTCATGAGTGACCTCGGCCAAGCAATACTGGACACTATTTAACAGCCATTCATAGTAAAGTTCCCGCCTACTGCAGCAGTGATCAATAGAGTTCAGAAATACAATCAGGTTCAGGTAGACGTAGCAGGTGAGACACGATCAACGACAGCGTTATCTTGGCAAGAGTTACCGCAGGACTCGATTACATATCACAAGTACACACTTGCTCCACGGCTCTACTTCTACCCCTCCGTAATCCGCAGCAGGACGTAGCACGCTGCGAGACATTTCCACCTGTCAGTCTTTGGCTGTTCTTGACAAAAACTGTGGTAATGCATTGGTAATATTGTCTCTTGCTTCTTGTTCTTTACCTGTTCTTGTTTGTCATTTAGTTATTCTCTTGGTGTGTACATTCTTTCATTCTTTCTCAAAAGAAAATTGTACAACGTTCTATAGAAGTTGGAGTGACCATATGTAGAATTCAGCAGAATATTCTATAGAATTGTATAGAATTTTACAATGGTATCAATATTTTAGAGAATTCTATAGAAACTTTATATATATTTTATAATTTGTTACTTATTTTTAATAGAATTCAATGATTGTTCAATGGAGAATGTAAGTATCCTAGCTTTGCTATAGACAACATTTACATGGCGCATAGCAAATGTTTCGGCTGTCTTTAAAAAAGGAGATAAGCACTTACCAGAAAACTACCGCCCTATCTTCCTGACATCGGTCCCATGCAAGATTCTTGAACACATAATCTACCTCAACATCATGACCTACCTAGTAGAGCACAACATCCTAACACACCTAAACCATGGCTTCAGAGCAGGCTTCTCCTGCGAAACACAACACCTAACCACCACGCATGACCTATTCTCTTCTTTCGACTCTGGAACTCAAGTAGACATAGCAATATTAGGTGGTGGAACTTCATGTTAATTTGTGCAGTTAGTTTCAGCAATTATTTTTTTGATATATCTTATGTCAGCCACTAAGAGTAATGTTGAACCCAATAAATTAAAATACGGTCACTAGTCCCCTATAATTAGCTTCATAAAACATTAGGGTCATTTATGATATAGCCATCATCTGTTGGGAGCAAATAGGGTGTCTGAAAATAGGGCATCCATTGTTTGCAGCCTGGTGAAACTAAGGACACTTCTGTTGATCATGAGTGACTTCAGCCAATCAATACTGGACACTACTTAACAGCCATTCATAGTAAGGTTCCCGCCTACTGCAGCAGTGATCAATAGAGTTCAGAAATATAATCAGGTTCAGGTAGACATAGCAGGTGAGACACGATCAACCACAGCGTTATCTTGGCAAGAGTTACCACAGGACTCGATTACATATCACAAGTACACACTTGCTCCACGGTTCTACTTCTACGCCTCCGTAATCCACGGCAGGACGTAGCACTCTGTGAGACATTTTCACTTGCCAGTCTTTGGCTGTTCTTGACAAAAACTGTAGTAATGCATTGGTAATATTGTCATGTCATTGTCTCTTGTTCTTTATCTGTTCTTGTTTGTCATACAGTTATTCTCTTGGTGTGTACATTCTTTCATTCTTTCTCAATAGAATATTGTACAATGTAAGTATCCTAGCTTTGCTATAGACAACATTTACATGACGCATAGCAAATGTTTCGGCTGTCTTTAAAAAAGGAGATAAGCACTTACCAGAAAACTACCGCCCTATCTTCCTGACATCGATCCCATGCAAGATTCTTGAACACATAATCTACCGCCACATCATGACCTACCTAGTAGAGCACAACATCCTAACACACCTAAACCATGGCTTCAGAGCAGGCTTCTCCTGCGAAACACAACACCTAACCACCACGCATGACCTATTCTCTTCTTTCGACTCTGGAACTCAAGTAGACATAGCAATATTAGACTTTAGCAAGGCTTCTGACACAGTCCCCCACACAAACTCTATATATATTTTTTCTAATTTGTTACTTATTTTTAATAGAATTCTGTACAGTTTTTTGCTAATGGATGTTAAACCAAGGCTATCTGAGAGTGTCTGTACCTGGTAACTATATTGAAGGTATACTGCCTACAAAATTGCATTTAGTGAGCCCAATGTTCATGGTACATATTAAAACATAACGTAGATTCCAGGGCTGCATTTGATGCACATGTAAATATTAATGTTGGCATTCAAGTACAGGGCTGCATTTGAATGGGCATTTAAATGTTTAATATTCAAGTACATCTGTCACGAAGCCTGATGGTAAGAATAGAAGAAGTGAAGTCTGGCAAGTTGACAGAAGTGACCTGGTAACTGTCCCAATGGTGATCTAACTACACCTACATCTACTCAAGCACAGGCTGTTATGTTTGTTGAATGGAGAATGTAAGTATCATACCTGTGCTGTAAACAACATTTACATGATATATAATACAACTTAACTGTAAAATAATAATGTTTCTGTCTATGCACATGGTTGTTGACAACCACATGCTACTAGTGAAACTATAATTCATCAAAAATATGCATGACTGAAGATAGATATGTTAAACAAAATTACACTGTTTCCAAAAATCAATCCATTTCCATCTTCTTGTGGTGGAACTTCATGTTAATTTGTGCAGTTAGTTTCAGCAATTATTTTTTTGATATATCTTATGTCAGCCACTAAGAGTAATGTTTAACCCAATAAATTAAAATACGGTCACTAGTCCCCTATAATTAGCTTCATAAAACATTAGGGTCATTTATGATATAGCCAACATCTGTTGGGAGCAAATAGGGTGTCTGAAAATAGGGCGTCCATTGTTTGCAGCCTGGTGAAACTAAGGACACTTCTGTTGATCATGAGTGACTTCAGCCAATCAATACTGGACACTACTTAACAGCCATTCATAGTAAGGTTCCCGCCTACTGCAGCAGTGATCAATAGAGTTCAGAAATATAATCAGGTTCAGGTAGACATAGCAGGTGAGACACGATCAACCACAGCGTTATCTTGGCAAGAGTTACCGCAGGACTCGATTACATATCACAAGTACACACTTGCTCCACGGTTCTACTTCTACGCCTCCGTAATCCACGGCAGGACGTAGCACTCTGTGAGACATTTTCACTTGCCAGTCTTTGGCTGTTCTTGACAAAAACTGTAGTAATGCATTGGTAATATTGTCATGTCATTGTCTCTTGTTCTTTATCTGTTCTTGTTTGTCATACAGTTATTCTCTTGGTGTGTACATTCTTTCATTCTTTCTCAATAGAATATTGTACAATGTAAGTATCCTAGCTTTGCTATAGACAACATTTACATGACGCATAGCAAATGTTTCGGCTGTCTTTAAAAAAGGAGATAAGCACTTACCAGAAAACTACCGCCCTATCTTCCTGACATCGGTCCCATGCAAGATTCTTGAACACATAATCTACCGCAACATCATGACCTACCTAGTAGAGCACAACATCCTAACACAACTAAACCATGGCTTCAGAGCAGGCTTCTCCTGCGAAACACAACACCTAACCACCACGCATGACCTATTCTCTTCTTTCGACTCTGGAACTCAAGTAGACATAGCAATATTAGACTTTAGCAAGGCTTCTGACACAGTCCCCCACACAAACTCTATATATATTTTTTCTAATTTGTTACTTATTTTTAATAAAATTCTATACAGTTTTTTGCTAATGGATGTTAAACCAAGGCTATCTGAGAGTGTCTGTACCTGGTAACTATATTGAAGGTATACTGCCTACAAAATTGCATTTAGTGAGCCCAATGTTCATGGTACATATTAAAACATAACGTAGATTCCAGGGCTGCATTTGATGCACATGTAAATATTTAATATTCAAGTACATCTGTCACGAAGCCTGATGGTAAGAATAGAAGAAGTGAAGTCTGGCAAGTTGACAGAAGTGACCTGGTAACTGTCCCAATGGTGATCTAACTACACCTACATCTACTCAAGCACAGGCTGTTATGTTTGTTGAATGGAGAATGTAAGTATCATACCTGTGCTGTAAACAACATTTACATGATATATAATACAACTTAACTGTAAAATAATAATGTTTCTGTCTATGCACATGGTTGTTGACAACCACATGCTACTAGTGAAACTATAATTCATCAAAAATATGCATGACTGAAGATAGATATGTTAAACAAAATTACACTGTTTCCAAAAATCAATCCATTTCCATCTTCTTGTGGTGGAACTTCATGTTAATTTGTGCAGTTAGTTTCAGCAATTATTTTTTTGATATATCTTATGTCAGCCACTAAGAGTAATGTTGAACCCAATAAATTAAAATACGGTCACTAGTCCCCTATAATTAGTTCATAAAACATTAGGGTCATTTATGATATAGCCAACATCTGTTGGGAGCAAATAGGGTGTCTGAAAATAGGGCGTCCATTGTTTGCAGCCTGGTGAAACTAAGGACACTTCTGTTGATCATGAGTGACTTCAGCCAATCAATACTGAACACTACTTAACAGCCATTCATAGTAAGGTTCCCGCCTACTGCAGCAGTGATCAATAGAGTTCAGAAATATAATCAGGTTCAGGCAGACATAGCAGGTGAGACACGATCAACCACAGCGTTATCTTGGCAAGAGTTACCGCAGGACTCGATTACATATCACAAGTACACACTTGCTCCACGGTTCTACTTCTACGCCTCCGTAATCCACGGCAGGACGTAGCACTCTGTGAGACATTTTCACTTGCCAGTCTTTGGCTGTTCTTGACAAAAACTGTAGTAATGCATTGGTAATATTGTCATGTCATTGTCTCTTGTTTCTTGTTCTTTATCTGTTCTTGTTTGTCATACAGTTATTCTCTTGGTGTGTACATTCTTTCATTCTTTCTCAATAGAATATTGTACAACATTCTATAGAAGTTGGAGTAACCATAGGTAGAATTCAACAGAATATTCTATAGAATTGTATAGAATTTTACAATGGTATCAATATTTGATATAATTCTATAGAAACTTTATATATATTTTCTAATTTGTTACTTATTTTTAATAGAATTCAATGATTGTTGAATGGAGAATGTAAGTATCCTAGCTTTGCTATAGACAACATTTACATGACGCATAGCAAATGTTTCGGCTGTCTTTAAAAAAGGAGATAAGCACTTACCAGAAAACTACCGCCCTATCTTCCTGACATCGGTCCCATGCAAGATTCTTGAACACATAATCTACCGCAACATCATGACCTACCTAGTAGAGCACAACATCCTAACACAACTAAACCATGGCTTCAGAGCAGGCTTCTCCTGCGAAACACAACACCTAACCACCACGCATGACCTATTCTCTTCTTTCGACTCTGGAACTCAAGTAGACATAGCAATATTAGACTTTAGCAAGGCTTCTGACACAGTCCCCCACACAAAACTCCTCCATAAATTATCTCACTATGGCATAACCTATATGAAACTATAATTCATCAAAAATATGCATGACTGGGGACAGATATGTTAAACAAAATTACACTATTTCCAAAAATCAATACATTTCCGTCTTCTTGTAAATTAAAATAGGGTCACTAGTCCCCAATATTATCCCCAATGAAGCTAAGCTAGACGTGAGGTAAGACTTTACAGAGAAGGAAATTAAATATACTGGTGTTCATGAGTGACCTCGGCCAAACAATACTGAACACTACTTAACAGCTATTCATAGTAAAGTTCCCTCCTACTGCAGCAGTGATCAAAAGAGTTCAGAAATACAATCAGGTTCAGGTAGACGTAGCAGGTGAGACACGATCAACAACAGCGTTATCTTGGCAAGAGTTACCACAGGACTCGATTACATATCACAAGTACACACTTGCTCCACGGTTCTACTTCTACGCCTCCGTAATCCACGGCAGGACGTAGCACTATGCGAGACATTTCCATCTGCCAGTCTTTGGCTGTTCTTGTCAAAAACTAAAGCATTGGTAATATTCTAAGGTTCCCGCCTACTGCAGCAGTGATCAATAGAGTTCAGAAATATAATCAGGTTCAGGCAGACATAGCAGGTGAGACACGATCAACAACAGCGTTATCTTGGCAAGAGTTACCACAGGACTCGATTACATATCACAAGTACACACTTGCTCCACGGTTCTACTTCTACGCCTCCGTAATCCACGGCAGGACGTAGCACTATGCGAGACATTTCCATCTGCCAGTCTTTGGCTGTTCTTGTCAAAAACTAAAGCATTGGTAATATTCTTATGTCACTGTCTCTTGCTTCTTGTTCTTTATCTGTTCTTGTTTGTCGTTTAGTTATTCTCTTGGTGTGTACATTCTTTCATTCTTTCTCAATAGAATATTGTATAACATTCTATAGCAGTTGGAGTGATCAAATGTAGAATTCAACAGAATATTCTATAGAATTGTATAGAATTTTACAACGGTATCAATATTTGATAGAATTGTATAGAAACTCTCTCTCTCTATATATATATGCGCCCCCAACATATACATCCTCCTATACAAAGCAACAATGCAAGACAATCTAATTTCTAGATTTTCTAATTTGTTACTTATTTTTAATCGAATTCTAAAAATGTTTTGCTAATGGATGTTAAATAGTTTTGCAGGTTAAACCAAGGCTATCTGAAAGTGTCTGTACCTGGTAACTATGTCGAAGGTATACTGCCTGACAAATTGCATTTAATGAGCCCAAGACAGTGTTACGTATTAGAATATTGCGCCTGCAATATGTTCAAATTGTAAACAAAACACTAAATTTGTAGAAAGAACTGTCATTGGCATGTATTGCAGATGCACGTGCCCCCAACTGCAAATACCTTTGAAGTTGGATGGTTCCTACACTCTTTAAATTAGGATGGTTTTCCATGGATTCACTGAATTTCATGCTAATAATTACCACCCCTGATTGATTGCTGGCAATGGAACAGACAACCTCACTATAACTGGGATTTAATTTTTGCATCATGTTCAACATTTTACTTTCTATGGCCCTTTGTGTCGGTCTTAATTCAGTACTTCGGGGAGTCATTGCTTTCTGCTTGCAAAATTAGATTACACTGTACATGCAACAGTGATTTCACTTTACAACTATTTATAAAATACTTACACTTCATACAAGTTATTGGATTATTGGTGTTGCATGTTGAAAAAAGTACTAAAATACGATTTTGATAAATGCCCAATTTCCTAACATTATTAATCAATAGTAGCTATGTATATCATCTTCAAAATTAAAGTATTTTATACATAGCATAGTTTACATAATGTGATTAAACAATTAAATAACAACTGTATCATTAGTTCTGCAAGGCGTACAGTTTTGTGAAACGTATTCAATGTACACCTCATAGCAATTTCTGTCTATTTAATAGTGATATTTATATCGCTTCTAGATGTGTGCATGTCTTTAGTATTACTAAAGCTCCCAACAATGCCAGGTGTCTAGTTAGGCCAATGGCAAATATGAGATAATCTGCAGCCATCAACAGGCTTATGTTGTTTGTTAGAACCAAACACTTTCCTTATTAGCATGCCCGCATACAACAGCTTCAGGCTTCTAGAATTAACTGGATTGAACCACTGTGTCTTGTGATCACTGTATCACGTCTGTTAGCAAATGCGTGGCACTGACAGTGTCCTTAAATGGTTTTATTTGTTCAAACGCAAATGTAAATGCAATTTTTCAAGATGGCTTTTAAATGCCAATGCTTTAAGGTCATATTCAAATGTTACGTTTTAAAAGAAAATGTTTTGCTTTGCAGGTTGTATTTTTAAAGCTATTGTAAATGTCTTTTTTATATTATATTGGTAAATGTACATTTTATAAATTATGAATTTGAATTGCCTAGGTTGCATTCAAATGCAAATGTTCAGGGTATGTTATGCAGTATTCATATGCAAATATTCAGGGTACATATGCATTCAAATGCATAAGTTCAGAGTATATATAAAGCAGCATTCATATGCACGTATTCAGGGTATGCATTCAAATGCTAATGTTTAGTGTATGCATTCAAATGAACAAGTTTGGGTATACATGCATTAAAATGAATAAATTTGGGTATACATGCATTCAAATGAACAAGTTAGGGTATACATGCATTAAAATGAACAAGTTTGGGTATACATGCATTCAAATGAACAAGTTTGGGTATACATGCATTCAAATGAACAAGTTTGGGTATACATGCATTCAAATGAGCAAGTTTGGGTATACATGCATTCAAATGAACAAGTTTGGGTATACATGCATTCAAATGAACAAGTTTGGGTATACATGCATTCAAATGAACAAGTTTGGGTATACATGCATTCAAATGAACAAGTTTGGGTATACATGCATTCAAATGAACAAGTTTGGGTATACATGCATTCAAATGAACAAGTTTGGGAATACATGCATTCAAATGAACAAGTTTGGGTATACATGCATTCAAATGAACAAGTTTGGGTATACATGCATTCAAATGAACAAGTTTGGGTATACATGCATTCAAATGAACAAGTTTGGGTATACATGCATTCAAATGAACAAGTTTGGGTATACATGCATTCAAATGAACAAGTTTGGGTATACATGCATTCAAATGAACAAGTTTGGGTATACATGCATTCAAATGAACAAGTTTGGGTATACATGCATTCAAATGAACAAGTTTGGGTATACATGCATTCAAATGAACAAGTTTGGGTATACATGCATTCAAATGAACAAGTTTGGGTATACATGCATTCAAATGAACAAGTTTGGGTATACATGCATTCAAATGCAAATTTTCAGGGTAAGCATTCAAATGCAAATGTTCCGGCCTCGGAGTAAGCATTCAATGCAATGTTCATAGTACATATTAAAAACACACTGAAGATTCCAGGACTGCATTTGATGCACATGTAAATATTAATGTTAACGTTCAAGTACAGGGCTGCATTTGAATGGGCATTTAAATGTTTAACATTCGAGTGCATCTGTCACGAAGGCTGATGGTAAGAATGGAAGAAGTGAAATCTGGCTAGTTGACGGAAGTGACCTGGTAACTCTTCCAGTGGTGATCTACCTGACGTCCACATCTACTCAAGCACTATGGGTGTTGTGATTGTGCCGACCAGAGAATGTAAGTATCACAGCTACCACGTATCACTATTTTATTGTGGTTAGTTCTAGGTCAATGTGACCTGTAGACAATAACAGAACTTTCAAAGCAACAAAAACTTATATTTCAGTGTTCTGCCCAGGTTCTAAAAAAAGACAGGGTGCCATTTAAGAAAATGCCAATGCTTTAAGTTCATGTAGGTGAACAATAGCTAAAAAGGCACGTGTAACGCGTGACTAAATAGTTAACATAAACCATATTTAACAGTGTTTTGCCCAGGTTTTCAAAAGGGCAGTGTTCCATTTTAGTAAAGTGCACGTAGAACGCGGTAAGCAATGGTTAAAAGGCACTTGCGATATTAAATAGTTAACAAGACATAGTAGCAGTGTACAGCTTGTAGTTTAATATCATGCTACTTATATATAGTATATTACATACACAGTGTATACGTATATTTATGCATTATAATATTGTTGGCTTGGGCAAGCATTTGTAGAACAAAACACAATATTTAACTTTACGTCACTTTTTACATAGTAATTTTGAAAAATGACATTTAAATAAATATAAATGTGGATTATATAGACATGTGGTGATTATATAGACAATACAACATATTTTATTTTATTAAATTGGCATGTCTTAACTTTATTTAAGTTTTAGAAAACACAATATTCAGCATGACATAACATTTTATGTATAAATTCACATCATATTTAAAATTCTCAGAGACTATTATATAAGCAATAGGTTGAGGCTGAACAGAAATTGGGATATATTACACTGCAAATAGTAAAAGTGTGATGTCAAACATAAAAATAATTATAGACATGCTTAGCTAATTTGTAAAATTCAATTTTATTTACAGAAAAACTACCCACACACAATCTCATTTTTAACAAACTCTCAATAAAAAAAGTAATTATTACTAGTTTGAAACCACCCTCTGAATAATAATGATTAGAGGTAGCAAAAGAAGACGCTAGCTGCCAGCAACCTTAGCACCCTTCGCTAGTCCACTACATATGCACGAGCATGAGCGACGGGATAGGAGTCGAAATAGGGGCGCTTGATCGAAATGATCGCATGGCGCAATTGGGATACATAGTGGGCATACTTGCAGACGATTGAGTGTCTGCAAGCACCCCGATCTCATGACACATCCATTCCCGATGGCAGGATGCGCTCAGTTGGGAACAATCTAACCGCGCGTGTGATACGATCGGGGCACTCGCAAATGAATAATAATATACACGATCGTGTAACCGTCTGTAGCCACGAGAAGGGTTACATGCAAAATATAGCAGGGCGTCATATAAAAAAGGTAAGGCGTATTTTTTTGCCTTTTTTTGGGTACCACTGAACAAAACATCATGAACTACACGCAACAGTGATATATATGTCAGAGTGACTTTCTGGAGACATGTTGCAAAGATAAATGGATATTAAAATAGCCATATGGAGAACCAGACACCTGCCCTTGTGCTAAACACTGTATCTAGAGTGTATCTAAACGACTCGTTTAAACCCAACTACAAACTTTGTATTTCCCTTCTTTATTTACAAAGTATGTTTTAAAGTTTAATAATGTTAACTTTATTCAAAATTTCAGAGTAGCATTCCTAAAATAAAGTCAGTTAGGTTTCATTAATTTTTATGGCATGCACTGAGGCATCAGTTATGCGTCAGTTACATAAAGCTGTCTGCAGGTGTGCCGTGGTTGGACAGGTGTGCCGTGGTTGGACAGGTGTGCAGTGGTTGGACAGGTGTGCCGTGGTTGGACAGGTGTGCCGTGGTTGGACAGGTGTGCCGTGGTTGGACAGGTGTGCCGTGGTTGGACAGGTGTGCCGTGGTTGGACAGGTGTGCAGGGTCAGGGCAGTTCACCTGCCAATCACGACGTTGGTGCTAAACTTGACCCCACTGGTGACATACTTGTGACATACCGATGACATACTGATTGATGACATACTGATTGATGACATACTGGTGACAAACTGACGTCAGACAGATGAATGACTGGTGACTGACTGAAGACTGACTAACAATGGACTGATGACTGACTGATGACTGAGTTGACTGAATGATGACTGATAAGTAATTGGCTGGCTACTGAATAATGACTGACTGATGAGTAATGGATGACTGATAGATGACTGACTGAAAACTTACTGATTGACGAGTGACTAATGATACTTATATGACTGACTGATAACTAACACTGACTGATTGAATGAATCAGCAACAAATTATCCCTGATATCTTCTTAAAGACTAAATCATGATACCTAACTAAACAGTGGTTTGCAGTTAAAACCTGCAGGCCAAGTCACTGTGACATGCGAATGTTTGGAGGTAGAAGTCCTCAGAAAGTGTTCCATCACCATCAGTGGAGAGCTGCTGTTTCCGTAACCGTGAGTAGGGTTAGGGTCATGTTGCATTTTTTGTGCCTAATCCATTGTACTGACTTAGTGCAAAGGTGACCTTAAGAGAACTATTGGCCGACACAAGGTACAGGTGTAGGGTAGGGTAGGGTAAATGGTGTGTATAATTACAAACTGTTGCTTGGCCTATGGCTACTATCTTAATGCCGTAAACCCATTGTCAGAATTTAATTTTCTATACACAGTAGATACTTGTCAGACAACAATTTGTCTATAACAGCAAAATAAAGTTTATCTTGATAAAAATAGAAAATCGTGTATCACCAGTTGTATCATATGGCTGCCAGGTTAGTTTCTTAAGGCCAATTTTTGGCCAAATTGTTACTTGCCAGATAAAAGCATGAAAATTGGACCATGTGTGTAAAATTTCATGGCGAATCCAATTAGAGGGGGCTCCATGTCAGATTGTGTGTCCTTGACCTTGAATTTCAAGGTCAAATGTTACTGAAATCATTTTCAATACCACCACTGTTTTTGTATATGTGTACAAATGTGTGTGTATAATTATGTATGTATGCATGTGTTTGTGGGCATGTATGTACAGTATATCTACGACCTTGAATGTCAAGGTCAAATCTTTTTCAAAAACATCCCTGTTTTTGTTTATTTGATAACTATAACGAACCTCGTATTTCTCAGTACCATCGCTGTTTTTGTATGCATGCATGCCAGATCCAAATATGATGTTGAGTTCATGACCGTGAATGTCAAGGTTACATGTCAGTAACCTGGAAATGTCAAGGTCAAATGGCAATAATAGGGAAATTTGTATTCTTCAGCAGGCGACTATTTTTTTGCACCACAAAGAAATTTTGGCTACTCGCCAAAAGTTCCATTCCAATGTGTCTGCACTCGTTGGTGTCATTCGGCAACACAGAAATCCCTTCGACCTTGAGTGCAGCAGTCTGGTTGTGTTCCACAGCCAAGCATGTGCTCCAGAGTCCGTGGTGAAGACCATATCAAAGCTGGAGACTGTGGGAAAGGCACAATATGAGACATTCCGGTTGAATGTCTTACACGAAAGGAGCACACCATTCAGCACCTCGATCAAGAGAAACGCCTTTCCCACGCTATGAAAACCGAAGCTGGAGAGGAAGAAAGGCATGCAGTTGTCGAACATCATGTCAGATGCACCACTGTTTGGCAAGTTGTACATTGTAAACCAAGTCCGCGATGGCGGCCCCACTGTGTTTTTTGTGCACGAGAACCAACCTTTCCCGCCCTCTCTATCACAATTTGGGCTAGTGAGATTTGGTACAAAGTCAGACATGCTGTCTTTTCTTGATGTTCCCGACCAAACTCACATGTTGACCCCCACAGGCTGCACAACGTTCCAGGAATACGCCGAGCAAGAGTTTATGGCATTCATCAAGAGGGAACTTGAATCGACATCGAGGTTGGACATTGTATGCCACGTGTGGGACAAATATGTCGATACCAGCTTGAAATTAACAGCCAGAGAGAAGCGTGCACTTGGTGGAAGAGGGCGAGTTACAAGACAAGCCAAGGTTCCAAAGAAATGGCCATAGTTCCCGTGGGACTAAAAAAAAAAGGAGGATCTTTTCAAGTTTCTTGGAGAAGCAATCCATACGGAGCAATGGCCAGAAGACAAGGTGGTGTGCCTGACATCTGGTGACAGTGTAGCTGCTCATGGGACAGTCATGGATGAATTGTGTTCCCACGAGGAGGCAGACATGCATATAGTGTACCACTCACTGCACGCTCTTCAGCAAGGGGCGAAGACAGTCGTGGTGTTTGACAACGACCGTCGGTAACTTCCAACTTGTGGGTGGCATCTGGAAGATGGCGAAACTTCAGAAACATACACGTCAACACTGTTTCTGACAGCCTTGGAGAGCAGAAGGCTAAGCGACTCCTGAGAGAGCCATGCCATGACGGGCTGTGATGTAGATTCAGCGTTCCATGGAGTGGGGAAAAGGTCAGCTTGGAAGGCTTGGTCTGAAGTTCCTGGTGTGACAGAGGCATTTGCAACCATAGCGAGGTAACTTTTTGCCAAGTTAGATGTGGCTCGTCCAGAATTTAATTTGATGGAGAAGTTCATCATCACAACGTATGACAAGTCAAGTGCAGCAACATCTGTTAATGAGGCAAGATGAGAACTTTTCACAAAGAAAAACTGCATCTTCAATTGTCTGCCACCAACAGAGGATGCATTGTCTGCCACCAACAGAGGATGCATTGCTGCATCTACCAGGTCAGCATATGGTCTTTGAGTTGTGTGGCTCGGCCGGATGTGCCGTCCCCAAAAGACTTTGGATGGACGTTCGAGGATGGAAGATGGTCTCATCTTTGGTCAACACATCCTGAAGCTACTAAGGTGTGCCTGGAGCTTTTGCGGTGTCGATGCAAAAGCGGAAAGCTTTGTGCAGCGCACTGCATGTGCTCTAAAGCTGGCCTGTCATGTACGGACCTTTGCACGTGTTCCTGTGTCAAGAAGTGACAAGTGATTATCTGACCTGCTGTGCACGGACTTTTGCATGTTTTCCTGTTTAGAGAAGTGACAGTGATTATTGTTGGCTTGGGCGAGGAAATAAAATGTAAAAACAATACTTACATACATATTTACTGTGTGTGTGTGTGTGTGTGTGTGTGTGTGTGTGTGTGTGTGTGTGTGTGTGTGTGTGTGTGTGTGTGTGTGTGTGTGTGTGTGTGTGTGTGTGTGTGTGTGTATGTGTGTTTGCGTGTTTGCGTGTGTAGCATGCATGAATAAATGCACACATACATTCATACATAAAAACCAACGATGTTATTGAAATATATATACATATAACTTTCAGTAATATTTGACCTTGACATTTAGGGTAAATAACATACTTACATACACACATACATGCATAGGTACATGCATATATTTATATAAACAAAAACAGCGATGTTTTTGGTGAACAAAAATTTGACCTGACATTCAAGGTAATGGACACACATACATACATAATTACACACATACATTCGTACATACAGATACAAAAACAGACATAGTATTGAAAAAAAAGGATATCTCACGTTCAGTAACATTTTACCTTGAAATACAAGGTCAGAGACACAAAATCTGACAGGGAGCCCCCTTTAATCGGATTCGTTGTGAAATTTTACATATATGGTCCAATTTTCATGCTTTTATCGGGCAAATAACGATACTATCCCTTAGACACCCTTCTATGCATAAGAGGCTAAGCTAAAAATGAGCTAAAATAGTTACATTTACATTGCACAATTTAGTGAGTCATCTCCAATTTTAAACATGTACATCAACACAATATCCAACATAAATGCAATGCAGCAAATTTTGCCACTGACAGTAATACGAAGAGACTTATTTTTGTTTCTCTAACAAATTATATGTGTTGTTCTATTATGAGCAATTTAGTGCATTTATAATGTTCAATAGGGTGTTAAATAATTATATAACAGCTGTATAATTTGTCAGTAGATGTACTGCTTTCAACCAAGTTATAAAATAGATACGATTATAATTAGGAGACAACATGATATTTGTATTTATGATTAAACAAATCCAAGTTGTACTCTCGTGAGCTTTGCCAGGGGAAAATGGTCGGAATGCACCTCTGCCTGAATGTACCAGTCGCAATGCACCAACTGCCTTGCCGCAATGCCCCAACCGCCTGGTCGCAATGCTCCAACGAGGTGGTCGCAACGCACCACTTTTGGTCGGAATGCCCCACTTTGGTGATAACGACCTGGTCGCAGTGCGGTCCGGCTGCAATGCACTTCTTATGGTATCTATATATTATAAAACATTATGGTTTCTCTGTTTGTTTGTTTTTCCCCGGGCTACGCCAGGTAACTCGGCTAGTATTACGACTTCTTTCAGTATCACCCACGCGTCTTTGCGTGTATATTACTTTATATATATTAATATTATATGGGTAGTGATATGTGTACATGGACTTTGTTTGAAATTTGAACTACATTTTACTGTTAGTAGTGGGTGTCATAATTTTAAAATACATCAAATCAAATGCGTTTATTCAAACACATCAAACAATTCAAGTGTACAAGTGAATGAGACATACAAAACCTACGGGTGACAAGTTTGAAAGGAGAAGCATAGAACTAGCATTACTTGTAAAGGCATGCTTCTCCTTTGTTGACAGTTTCTAGCAGCTTTTGTTTTACATGACATTAAATTAATTAGTTATATACAACATGGCAATTATTACAAATGTTTTGGGTGCTTGCTACGAAAACCTAAAAGAAAAACAGAAAACGAAAAAAGTCAGATTGTATATGCATACAATAACTCTCAATTATATGTTTGCTGAAGTGTGATTTAAAAAGGTGAAATGAACTTATATTGCTAAAATTGATCTTCAACGACTTCCACATTTTGGATCCATGTACAATTAATGACATACATCTTCTAGTGTTTGAAGCACGGGCACGTAAAAATTGATTTTGGCTTCATGTGGAGTACTTCTTAACATGTTTAACAAATAACCTTTGAATAGTCGACAATAATTCAATTTTACATTATTATTATACATAAATAGTAATATCCTAAATTGTACCAAGTCAGTACATTTTAAAATGCGAGCTTCGTAAAAAAAGTGGAGTTGTGTGATCGCATCGCTGTGCATTGTGCATTATCCGTATTACCCTCTTTTGTAACGTTTTTATGAACCCTTGTGGAACTCCACATGTTATTCTTTGTGTGTCTGAGCTGTAGCCATCAATGTTTACAAATTGGCTATGATTATGCAAATAACTACTAATCCAATTTACGCGTTACCACGAATGCCAGAGTTCAAGTTTTTTACATAACAGTTGGTGATCAACAGTGTCAAATGCTTTTTTAAGATCTATGGATACGCCTAACGCATATTTCTTTTGTTCAAGCAAATTTGTGATATCTTCAAGTAATTAATTCAACCAAGGCATGCGAAGTTGACATGCCTTCTCTAAACCCACACTGGCATTTGTTTAGGATTGTACAAGCATTCCTGAAGCCTTCAAGTCGAGAAGTAAAAAGTTCCTCTAGAATTTTTGAAAACTGTGGCAAAAGTGAAATCGGCCTGTAGTTGGTAAATAGATGTTTTTCATCAGATTTATATACAGGTATTACTTTAGCCGTTTTCATCTTATGTGGGAAAACGTCACATTTAAATGACAGGTTACATATATGTGTCATCGGTTCGACAATGCTTTCAATTACATTTTTAAAGACACTCATCGTAATGCCATCACAATCGGCTGAAGATTTATTACCGCAGTTATTAACAATGCGTATGACCTCTTCCTTATAGATTGGTATCAAAATATTGAACGTTCATTACGTTTGCCCATGTAATCCAGAACGGACACATCTGGAGGAGTTTCAATTTGTTTAGCTAGCTCGGGTCCAATGCTAGTAAAATACTTATTAAACGTGTTTGCTATTTCAGCCCTGTCACTGATAGTAACACCATTGTTATCATATTGTATGTAAAATTGTCCATGTTCCCGACAAGTTGTCCTGGTGCTCAGACAATAATTTACTAAAATAATCCTGTTTAGCATATCGTATAACAGTTGTTAGTTTATTCTTGTACGATTTATACTTTAATTCAGTTGCTTTGCTTCTATTAGAAATAAACTGTTTGTATAAATTTGGTTCCTACATGCATTTTTGAGACTGTTTGTGAGCCAATGGCTTTTTTGTTCACACTTATTTTTATCATTAACTCGGCGAAGCAGACAATGCTGATTATACAATGCAGTGAAATCGCTAAGAAAATTTTTATATGCCTTATCAGTATCAGTGTAACTAAGAACCATTTTCCCACGAATTAGCTTTCAATGTTGTATTTAGTGCAAAGATATTATCAGCGCTTAATTGACGTTTGTATCTAGCAGGGCAACTGCGACTACGTCGACTACCATCAGACTTACAAATGGCAAACACAGGCAAATGATCGCTTATATCAGTGACAAATAAACCACTCGTTATATCGCTATCAATATCGTTAGTAAATATATTATCAATAAGTGTTGATGATCCAATCAAAATTCTTGTAGGTCTAGTAATTATGGTACATGCCAAGGCTAAACATCATATCCAGGAAATATGCGAACCATGTTTCAATAAGTCTATATTGAAGTCGCCACAAATGAATAGTTTTCTTAACTGCAGTTTGATTAAATAGGCGATCAATGTTATCACAAAATACAGATACGTCAGACCCAGGTGTTCTATATATGCAGGCAATGACCACATGTCTATTTTTTGCTAATTTTAACTCTATAGTGACACATTCAAATACATCCCTTATAACTGTTGATTTACTCGATATAACAGAGCAATCGAGAACATTTTTGGTGTATAGAGCCACACCCCGTCCTTGTTTATAATCCCTTACAACGTGAAAAGATGTGTAACCTGGTAGTTGAAACCGGGGAGTCTGATCGGATCGAGCCCATGTCTCAGTAATAGCAATAATGTCAAAGTCCATATTAAGTGATTCTAAAATAGTAGTTCGTTTTTATAAAGACCTCCATGATGTTTACATATACATTAATAATGTTCATTACTAGATTGTTGCATATGTTAATTTGAGCTGACTCGCTCGCTACATGTAAAACATAAGAACACTGTTGGATTGTTTTCCCTTGTAAAGTTACACTGTTAAATTCTACACGCATAACTGTCTGAAAAGATGTAGTCAGAAATCAAGATGACAATTTTATTAATTAAACATATATACATCGGTAGGCCGTATTGTCACCTTCGTTACTACATCAAATGTTCCTACACTGTAGAGCACATTGAAAAAAAAAAATTCTACACATATTACTGCATTAGCACATCGTAGTCATACATACGGAATGCAACCATATTTGACAGATGCACAGTTACTACATGACATTATGTCACCTCCGTGACACACCATTCGCCTCCTACATGACGCAATGTCACCTCCGTGACACACCATTCGCCTCCTACATGATGCAATGTCACCTCCGTGACACACCATTCGCCTCCTACATGACGCAATGTCACCTCCGTGACACACCATTCGCCTCCTACATGACGCAATGTCACCTCCGTGACACACCATTCGCCTCCTACATGACGCAATGTCACCTCCGTGACACACCCTTCGCCTCCTACATAATGCAATGTCACCTCCGTGACACACCATTCGCCTCCTACATGACGTAATGTCACCTCCGTGACACACCATTCGCCTCCTACATGACGCAATGTCACCTCCGTGACACACCATTCGCCTCCTACATGACGCAATGTCACCTACATAACAAACTCGTTAATGAACACATCTTAATTAAGATCATTAAGCAATAATTCAGCTCGGCTTTGTTGAGCAACACGTTGTACAACATTATCCAATCAATCAAATATAACATAGTTTATTGCCAGTTTAATTTTAGAAGAAAATGCGGCAAAAATATGGAAATCCTCGTATAGTGTTAGTGGGTGAGTGGTGAAAAGAAACTTGGAGGGACTAAAGTAGCCCGTAACATCGACACTGCTACGGTTATTTTTTTTATTTCGTTGCGATCGCAGTGTTTAAGGGGGATTCATAGCGGTTGGGATAAAGACGGGAGAAAAAGGGGACTCCGTGCAAATTAATATGCTGACAATTAACGTAGCAGTATGTTCATCAATCTGGCGCCTGCAAACCTAAATCTAATCTTCGGCGATTGTCACCAACTCGCTGCATCGACGCAAATATTCTGATGTCAACATCTTGTCCACTTCTTCGTACTACGTCCACAGGGTTTTCAATGCCTTCTGCCGAGATGTCAAAGACAATGGAGACATCTCCTCATTGACAATGAATGGCCCAATCAAATACCTGCTATCATCCGTGTGACTTGAACAGAGATGAAGGAAATTGAGAAGAAAGCACAGACACTCAAAAGCGTTAGCATTAACCAATCTTCACAAATCCACATCACAAATGGGTCTCCAACAGGTGTGATATTCAGTGTTTACACAAACCGTGACTACACACATTCTTAGAGAAGAAGAGTATCAAAAAATATTTATGCTACGCTACTTAATATAACATTAGTTACTATTATTGTTGTTACATCTTACATATCTGATCTATTATAACAACTTAATTCACACGCTACACGTGGAATTATTATTACGTTGTTTACACAGTTATTCTGGGGTTGACCAGTTCACTCAATAAGTATTTATTTTATACTAGTTTAAATTAATGAACTGATTACAGCCTTGGTTGGCTCCGCTGTCAACCCGGAATGTTACACTTGTTTGATCATGTTTGTATGTATGATTTATACAATTCTATCTATCTGTGTGTCTGTCTGTCTATGTATTTTCTTGTTATTCAGAATGTAACATTAGACAATATACTAACACAAATCTGACACGCAAGATCTGCTCAGTTCCTAACTTCTATTCAAAGCATTCAAGGAGGACTTCGTAAGAACTGGATTACCCAGGTAGGCCTTCAACGTCATCAAAGTTAAACGGAAGCTAACATCAGCTAGATGCTAGCTGTTGATGTCCGTTGCATTGTTTCAACGCTGTTATTCAAACAAAATGGTCTGTTCGATGAAACAATACAAGGGTATTAAGCCAATTGCTATGGCCTCCAAAACAAACACCATGTAACAATCTGCTCAATAACACAAAGCAGGAGTAGAGAAGGGAATTACACAAGTCTCTAAATATTTGCCAGCTGTTCAAGCCAACATCAATTAGACATTGATGTCTGAAGTTTTATTTCAATGTACTTTGTACAATGCCATTATTCAAACAAACCGACCTGCTCAATAAAACAATGCCACAGTAGCATACAATTAACATGTACACACATCCAAAACAACCAACATAACAGATCTGTTATAACAACACGCATGAGCAGGATGCCTATTAGGCTATTACTATATGACTTCTACACATTCTACACATTAAAGGACAGTGTAGTCGATATTTCATGATAGGTTATATAATACGATCATACACCTGTATACGAAGACAAAACATGGTTTGCTTTCAAGAACGTACAGAAAGTTAACGAAACATGTTATTTCTATATTAATTTTGCATTTAATATGTTTTAATATATACAATTGTATTATCTGTATATACACAGGTTTGACAATATTACAATCAGTGGGGCATTCCGACCCAAAATTGCGTTGACTGCACCATTGGAGCATTCCAACTACAGTGTATGCGGTTGGAGCATTGCGACTAGGTTTTGTGCATTCAGGCAGTGGGGCATTCCAACTATAATTCCCCATTCCTGCCAGCCATTCTGGTAAACAGTATGTGGGGGGGGGGTCTAAGTACATGTTGCTCGAGAGTCGAGTGTGTGATATTATCACCAGGAAATTGGACAATACTGAATAAGAAATGAAGAAGAAGAGACTTCACAACTCAATCACATATACATTGAGGCGATGCGACGGATATATCAATAAATAATTGCATACTTGGTGATGGGAATGTCCTGTTTTTATTGTATCAACGTGGTGATAACCAGTGTCCATGGAGTCAAACTCACCTATCTTGGCGATGCTGGCCAGCAGTATCCAACCGGTGACGACCATAGGGCCAGCGACATAAGCGAAATCGAACTTAGCGACGCTGTACCGCTGTTCACCCTCTCCCTCCTCCCGGCCCTCGCCCGTCTCGTTCCCCGGCGCTTCCTCGTGCCCCAAGTCATCCATTGACTCGTTGAGCGCCCGGCGCGCGCGACCGCGGATGGCGCTAGCCTCGACCGGCGCCAAACACACACGGAGCGCCAACACCAGCAGACACACTAGCAGCCATCGCACACCAGCCATCATGGAACTACCGTCGGCGTCGTCGCGTCCATATCTCTTGGCGTCCGGCGCTGTCAATGCAATGGCAAGGCCGCGCAAGGTTGCGGAGACAGACCGTCCAACCAGTCGCTCGCAGCTCACCTCGCCTGCCCTGCCGATCTTCTTTGCGCAGTGAAGCGGAGCTCTGCGATTATTCGCCGCTGCCGTACGATGTTTACAAGGTGCGAGTGTACGATGACGTAATTGCGGAATTCCCTCGCTCTTCAGAGCCGTGCGCGGCTACCCTGTAAAACGCTAGAAACAACAATCGGTGATATTGATAGGCCGGCCGGCTGGCGAGTCCGGCTGTGCGAAATGTTGTGCCACATGCCGTGAAGCTTATTAGTTATATGAACGGTATTTAAACAGGAAGTTTTGCAATACAGCCATTTATTGAAATTTGCCTTGGAGTGACACTTTGACGCGTGTTGCTCAAAATGAAAGCGTCGTCTTCTTCGGCAACGAAATATAAGGGGGTTCATGAACCTCCAATTGCACCCTCTTGAGGCTCGCCAGCAAAACGGGGGCACAGTCCAAAGGTATGTGCCCCTAGGTCCTCTGGATCAAAGTATGTATATCACCAGTCACATAGACAGATCCAGAGAGACCAGGGGGTGGCAAATGTACCCACATGTACCCATTACTGCACATGTACCCCTGTATGAGGAGGTACTTGAGATGTGCGGGTGTGGATGAAAGATGGAGAGAGGAGACTGCTGACAGGAAGCTATAGCGAGAGAACGAATAGGACGAGTGGTTCAATAATACCACACCTGACCTCAAAAAAAACAATAATCGAGGGAAAACGACGGCAGGCAAATATGTAACGGCAAACCACGACAAAGGAGGGAGAAGAATATCACATATTTTTTTCGGAACGGTGACAGCATCTGGTGGAACAGCCGAAGAACGTAAGCGATTGTATTTGTGGTTTCCCAAAGCGTTATGAGCAACGACGTCTTGAACAGGACACGCACATTGACGAAGATTAAATATAGCGAATGAATAAATTAGCCAATCCCAGATTCGACATGTCAGGTTGACACTCCTCCGTAGAACAGGAAGTGGTTATCCAAATGATCGTGTCCTTATCAGGATGTAGCGAGCAACGACGTCTTGAACAGGACACGCACATTGACGAAGATAAAGTGTCGCGAATGAATAAATTAGCCAATCCCAGATTCGACATGTGAGGTTGACACTCCTCCGTAGAACAGGAAGTGGTTATCCAAATGATCGTGTCCGTATCAGGATGTGGCAGAGGTGGGATGCCGGGATGTTGACCTTCAAACAATGGTGGGAGATAACAATTTGGGCCCGTGTCACACACCCTCGCCATTCTATATCACACTTCAAAAGAGTGCTAACGAAAGCGGAACAAATGAATCACATAAATCATTAATGCATTATATGCCCTATGCTTCCCTTATCTATTCTAGCCTGTACGGAGTATGTACATATATGTTACTGTGTGAAGGGCGATGATATAATCACGGGTATCCATTACGTTAAGTAATTCGAAATGTCACCTAGTGGGGGATGGGTTTCAGGTTAATGAGATCGGTTTTGTACGGCATCGTTGTTTTTCATATAATTTATGTCATGGACAGGCCATGATATATTTTGTAAACATCTAATTGCTATGTTTCTAGTGACGCCACCTGGTGTGTGTGCAAGTTTTCCATTAAATGTCCAAGCCTGCCGATAGGCGTCCCGGCAGTTGGCCACACTGAATTGCAAAGTAACACTACGATAAGTCAATGTAATCCCTCCTTTTATATTGTCTAGTCCTTTTCTTCTAAAGTATTTTTGTATGTGTAGTCAGATTTATAGTTGAGCTCTTTGAAATGCTTTTGGGGTTAGATTCAGTTCTTTAAATTAAAGGGAATAATTATGTTGCAATCTAGGCGTATTGATACTGGATGGCTGAGCGGTGACTAATTTGAACGGGTAGTTTCGCGGGGAAGTCTGGAGGAGAGGAGAGCCATGCGAGCTTGAGAACAGACGTGTTTTGTGTCATATCCGTGCCGTTTCTGCTGATATATATGTATATATTCGAATCTTCCCTGTGAGTACCGGTATTTCACTTAATGTGCTTACAATGGTGCAGTAACAATTATCGTTACATTGTATGACTAGTGATTTGCATAACCATCCGTTATTAACTTAGTTTTGGCCTCGTGATGGCAAATCAAATTCAGTCTAGTCCTTCCTCTGCTATGTAAGTCCCCAGCGAACATCCTCAAGGCCAGTTTTATCTTGGTGGCTATGTAAATGTGCGGGTGCAGGCCATACAGTGTGAAATTGCAATTGGTGTAACTAATTAGCGTAATGGATAGTTTAGCTTGTGGTGTTGCAGATGGGTAATGAGGTCATGCCATGTGCCTGATGTGGTTAACTTAATTTTAAAGGCCCTGATTACGTGGCCAGATATAGTCTTTTGAGGTGGATGCTAGTGGTTATGAATGTACAGTGATAGGTTAAAATAATTGTCTAGTTGCAACAGTGCGGTTGCCAGCAGACTAAGACATTTGATTGTTTTAATATGTACTGTTTATATTCTGCTAGTACTAAAGTAATGCCCCAAGCCATGGGTGAACATTACTGAACATTTCATTACCATATATTACTATTGCATTAATACTATTGCCATACTTCTGTATCGTGCTACACTTATGAGTGATGTTAACACCTGCGTTTATCCTGTAGATAGCTTCTTCGTTTCCTTGGGACGTCGGTGTTAATCTTGACAACTTGACTGTGGACAGGTATATATTGTAATTGATTTTGTATATATTGAGTATACCTGGAGTGTGTGGATATGTCCTTGTCTTGATGCTATGGTCATACATATATTATAACGAGGATATTGGTCCTTGTATTTAAATTGTCTGACGAAGGAGAGTATTCATGTATATGCCGCTTTTAACCATTATATAAATGTCGTGGCATGGGATGATATGAAATTGTAATAACCGGTTGTGGCTATTATTATAGAATAATAAGGTGGTATTGCAATGGGTTCGTGGCAGTAAGGTTTATGTTTTGGTTGTGTAATATTTTTATAGAATAATGAAAGTGAAGAATGTAATTTGGTTCGGGAGATATCCTGAGGATATTGTCATCTGGAGTGTTGTCTTGCTGTAATGATTATTGTGTGTTTTGTTGTACATATGCTTACTGTGACCTGTTATTGTTACAGGGTCTTATTCCCTGCAATAAAGACCTGTGAACCGCTCGTGCTCGTCTCGTGACAACTGGTGTCCAGAAGTGGGGATCGCCCCGCAAGACAAGAAAGACCCTGTCGCACAGTCGTGTCTATTCACCAAAGTATTGTGGGTGAGCTGCACATTATTTATCACACAGTGGATGTGTGTTCAGGTTATTGTTATACTGTTTTACAGGTGTGGTAGTTTTTACTTGTGTATTATCCTCAGGTGGATGGGTGTCATTTTGTTTATAGTTGTATTGAGGTTGTAGTGGGGGTTATTCTCACGATATATTTGTGTATTATCCTCAGGTGGATGTGTGTCATTTTGTTTATAGTTTTAGTGGGGGTTATTCTCACGGTTGTGTAGACGTGGAAATAGTACCTCCTCAGTAGTACCTCCTCAGTCAGCTGACACCGGTCAACCTTTAGTTTATTCTACGATTCATCTATCTATTCTATTACTCAACTATGGCGGACGAACGGATGGCGCAGTTGATTGCCCAGTCCAATGCTGCTTTAGCAGCAACATTAGCTGGTGCTCTACAACAATTCAGGGCCTCGCCTGCCCCTACGGTTAAGCTGGCAAAATTCCTGGGTCATCCTCGGAAGGGGGGTGAGCCCACTATTTCAGAATGGCTTGACGAATTTGACACCTATGCTCGTCAAGCAGGGATTAGTGACGAAGACCGGGCCATGTCAGTCTTTGATCACCTCGGAGGATGTGCCCGAGAGGAGGTGTTGTGCCATCCTGAGGCAATTCGGCTGGACTACAAATCTTTGGTGGACTTGCTGACTTTGAGGTTTGGTCCATCTGAATCTGTCCCATCGTTGAGCACAATGTTTCATGCACGCATGCAACTGGACGGAGAAACGTTGGCTGATTATAGCCGGGTCCTTATGCGGCTACACAGTCGCATGGAGAAGGCCGCTGTCACCAAGGCAGAGGGCGATGCACTGGCACTGCTTCGTGACAATGCCCTGAAAGAACAGTTTGTTAGGGGCGTAAGGGACCAGTCTGTTAGGCACGAACTCCGGCGGATTGCTTTGAGTTCTGCCAACAAGTCCTTCCTCGACATGCGAGGTGAGGCGCTCTCCCTGTTATGCGAGCATGATGAGAGGCAGCATACCGTGCGAGCACGTGGTGCCGAGGTGGGCCAGGAAGACACTGTGGAGAAAATTTTGTTGCAGGTGCTGCAGTCTCAGCAACAGCTGCAAACACAGATTATGCAGCTAGCTTCACAACAGGGTCAGACGGCTAACCAGATGCAAATTATCTTGGATCAGTTGCCCAGTATGGTAGGTCAACCCCGGTTTGCTGCACCAGCTAGACCAGCCCGAGCAGCAACCTCACCCAGGCCCAACCCCCGAGATGGCTCGTGTTTCTACTGTAAAGAGCAGGGCCATTACATCAGAGAATGTCCGAAGAAGAGGGTAGCCGAATCAAGGAGGGGCCCGGAGTCGATTCGTGCCCAGGGATCTGCCCTGTCGACTCGGTCGGAAAACTAGTCCCCTCCGCTACAGTGGGCAAACTGGTGGAGGCCGAAGCTTATGTGCCCAGGCATAGGAAACTTGCCTATGTGGAGCTGGCTGCTGAGCCAGTGGTTGATGTACAGGTGGGTGTAGTGATGTCGAAGGGGGAGTTGTTGGAGAAGCTGGTGGCAAGGAGTCCCACAGCTGAGATACATATTGGTGGAGTCCCCGTAGGCTGTGTATTAGACACAGGAGCCGAGACATCATTAATGCCCTCCTCATTCTATCATGAGCACCTCACCGGTATGGTAGGTGGCTTAGAGAATGTGGGCACATTCATGAAGATTGTTGGGGTGAACGGCCTAGATGTGCCGATAGAAGGCTGCCTTGATGTCCCAATTACCATTTTTGGGCACACCATCATGGCAAGTTTCTTCGTGAAACAAGACACCACAAGGAGTGGTGGTGAGAGAAGGGTCAAATACCCAGTAATTCTAGGGTGCAACATCCTCCGAGCCATAGCCGATAAAGCTATGGAGCCAATTGGGCCATCGAAAGATGATTGGCGACTAGCTTTGCGGTGGCTCGAGCTCGAGTCAGGCGGAGAGAGTGACTGTGTAGACAGCGAGTCAGTTGTTGTCGGGACCGCTAGTGTGGCTGTCAGCCCACCAGGTGGCAACAGGGACACAGGTGAGGAGGTCAGGGAGCTGGCTGCAGTGACGCGGGAGTTAGTCATTATCCCACCAGGGGAGGTGGTCATTCTGCAGTGTTGCATAGAGCAAGCAGCATCTCTAGAAGGGAAGCTAATGTTGTTACAGGCAGCAGACAGCATTAATGTACAGCTACACATGGTGGAGGGTGTGCAGTGCATTAAAGAGGGTAAGTTGGAGGTGCTTGTTGCCAATCCTGGGCCTGAGGCGGTGACTGTCCCTGCAGCAGCCAGGATATTGACAGTCCAGGAAGTGGCTGTCACCGATCAGGTGGTGATCTCACCGACGCCAGATGCATTGAACATTTCGGTACAGCAGGTGATTGTAGAGGGCAATGGCGTACCATCCCCTTTGACGCATGACTTGCACTCGGGCGATCACGACCAACCAGATGAACAGATCTTTTTCTTTCCAGATGGTGCAAAGTACACTCTGCCACCCGGACTCAGTCTAGATGGGTTGGAGCCGGATCATGCGCTACGAGTGGCAGCATTGGTTAGGCAGTATGATTCTGTCTTCTCCAAAGGGCCACTTGATGTTGGGCGTTGTGATCTGATACCACACGAGATCAGAGTTACTGATACAGCCCCGGTTCATGCTGCTTACCGCCGTGTTCCGCCACACATGGTCGATGAGGTGAAGCAGTTATTGCAGGGCTTTCTGGATCAAGGACTTATCCGCCGTTCGTCCAGCAATTATGCCAGTGCTGTCGTTCTGGTGAGAAAGAAATCTGGGGCTTTGCGTCTATGTATTGATTACAGGCAGCTGAACTCCAAATGTCTCAAAGACGCATTTCCTCTGCCGCGCATCGACGAATCGTTGGAGGCCATGAGTGGGGCATGCTTATTCTCCTCACTAGATTTGGCCCATGGTTATTTTCAGGTGACAATGCACCCTGAGTCGGTGGCCAAGACTGCATTCCGTGTACCGTGGGGATTGTATGAGTTTACACGAATGCCGCAGGGATTGATGAACAGTCCGAGCACTTTTCAGCGAATCATGGAGATGATCTTCGGTGACTTGAATCTGTGTGAACTCATACTCTATCTGGATGACCTTTTGGTGTTCTCCAAAACTGTGCCAGAGCACATTGACAGGTTGGAGAAGGTGTTTCAGCGGCTACAACAACATGGTTTGAAACTGAATGGGGCAAAGTGCAATTTATTCCAGGCACAGGTGGCTTACCGTGGGCATGTTGTGAGCAAGGAGGGAGTGGCAGTCGATCCAGACAAAATTGCACGTGTTCGCGACTGGCCAACACCGACAACGCAGGCTGAGTTACGTTCCTTTCTGGGCCTGGCGTCATACTATCGACGGTATGTGTCAAATTTTGCCAAGGTAGCTGCACCCTTGCATGCACTGACAGGCAAGGAAGATGCAAAAGGGCGGAAGGCACCAAAGGTCTTGGATTGGTCCGAGGAGGCTGCGGCTGCAATTACCTCTTTAAAACAGGTCCTGTGCAGTGCCCCTGTACTGACATATCCCCGGTTTGACCGTGACTTCGTGCTGGAGGTGGATGCCTCATTGAAAGGTCTGGGGGCATGCCTTTCTCAGGTGGATGACGATGGTAAGTTGCGGCCAGTGGCATTTGCCAGTCGTGGTCTGAGGGGGGCAGAACGCAACTATCCAGATTTTTCCAGCTTCAAGCTGGAGCTGCTTGCACTGAAATGGGCAGTGTCTGAGAAGTTCAAAGCTTATACTCTCGGATCACACTGCATAGTGTATACAGACCACAACCCTCTTGCCCATTTGAGAACTGCAAATCTGGGGGCAACCGAGCACAGGTGGGTAGCACAGCTTGCTTCCTTTGACATGGAGGTGCGATACAGGTCAGGAAAGACTAACCAGTGTGCGGATGCATTGAGCCGATGTCCAGCTAATATGTCAGCTGAGGAGACAACAACTGTGCTCCATCTGGCTATGGACAGCACTGCCGTCCCTAAAGAGATTAGGGGAAGTCAGTCTCATGACATAAGACTGGCAGAGCTCACAGTGGAGAGTGGACTTACACCGGCAGTGTTACCCTCTTACAGCCCGGAGCAACTGGCAAAGATGCAGAGTGAGGATCCTGTACTTGGAGAGTTGTGTGAGCGGTGGAAAGCCGGATGGGATCCTGGTCAAATGGCTCCGAATGATGGTTTGCCTGGCCTCCAGGCCTGGATCAATGAATGGCCAAATCTTGCAGAAAGAGATGGCGTTCTCTACCGGATCGCACGTGACTCTGTGCATGATTCTGTCTACCAGCTACTGGTGCCGACCGTGTTACGTACCACTGTATTGCAGGCAGTGCATGATCAGTGGGGTCACCAAGGAGTTGGTCGATCCTATGGGCTGTTGAGAGCTCGATGCTACTGGCCAGGCATGAATCGGGATGTCAGGGAGTATGTGCGTAAGTGCTTTCAGTGCACTGTCTCAAAAGCACAAACCCCTATGGTCCGTCCACCCATGCGTCACCTGTTGGCTTTTAAGCCCATGGAGCGTCTGGCCATTGACTTCCTGAAATTAGACCGTGGACATGGCGGGTTCGAGGATGTGCTGGTGATGACTGATTCGTTCACCAAGTTTGCACAGGCGGTGCCGTGCAAAGATCAGACTGCTCCAGTAGTTGCTAAGGCGCTGCGTGACCACTGGTTTGGGTGTTATGGTGTCCCAGTACAGTTGCACTCAGACCAGGGTCGTAACTTTGAGAGTGAACTGATCCGAGAGATATGTGGCTTGTATGGTGTGCAGAAGACACGCACCACTCCTTACCATCCGCAGGGGAATGGACAGACGGAGCGGTTTAACCATACTCTTTGTTCACTGATCAAGTCGCTTGGTGCGACAGAACGTAGAAAGTGGCCAGGGGCATTGCCTCATCTTGTGATGATCTACAACACTACCCCGCACAGTGTCACTGGTATATCGCCATACACACTGATGTTCGGACGGAAGCCGCTGCTGCCAGTGGATCAGCTGATCAACAACACTAGGCTAGACTGGAATGAGGACTATGTACAGGAACAGTCTGACTTGATTCGTCGGGCACAGTCCATTGCAAAGGACAGTCTGATGAAGGCAGCAGACGCAGACAAACAGAGGTGGGACCGTCGAGCCCACGCAGGCCCGATCCCAGTGGGACATCGGGTGCTTCTGAAGCAGTGTGCGTTCACGGGCAGGCACAAACTGAGCGACCATTATGGTGGGGTCAGTTATGTGGTGGTAACATCACAGACTGACAAGAACCTGTATGAGATTCGTCCGGTTAATGGAGGTCCAGCTAAATGGGTGAATCGGAAACTGCTGATTCAGGACCCCCGAACTGGCTCACCGGACCCCCCAGTTGGGCTGGATATCCTGCCAGTGGTAGAGCCCAGTGTCTCAGGCAATGCAGACAGTGAATCGGTGACACTGTCACAGGGTAGAGGGGAGGCTCCTGTTGTTGGGTATCGTCGGTCAAGCCGTATCAACAAGGGTCGCCACTCGAACCCTGCACATTTGCCAAGGGCTGGGCACTAAGGACGATTAAGTACGAGAAGTAGTGCTTGTACATAGTTGTGAACAGTTGCCATACATGTAGATGCGTACGTGGTAGTTGCCTGCACGAGCGGGACAGGGGTTTCCCACTGCCATCGAACGCTGTATATATTCTGTGTTTTCATTGGTTTGTAGGGGCGTACATGGTAGTTGCCTGCACGAGCGGGACACGGGTTTCCCACTGCCATCGAACGCTGTATATATTCTGTATTGTCATTGGTTTGTAGGGGCGTACGTGGTAGTTGCCTGCACGAGCGGGACAGGGGTTTCCCACTGCCATCGAACGCTGTATATATTCTGTGTTTTCATTGGTTTGTAGGGGCGTACATGGTAGTTGCCTGCACGAGCGGGACACGGGTTTCCCACTGCCATCGAACGCTGTATATATTCTGTATTGTCATTGGTTTGTAGGGGCGTACGTGGTAGTTGCCTGCACGAGCGGGACAGGGGTTTCCCACTGCCATTGAACGCTGTATATATTCGGCATTTTCAGTGGTTTGTAGGGGCGTACGTGGTAGTTGCCTGCACGAGCGGGACAGGGGTCTCCCACTGCCATCGAACGCTGTATATACTTGGTATTTTCAGTGGTCTGTAGGTGCGGATGTGGTAGTTGCCTGCACGAGCGGGACAGGGGTTTTCCCACTACCTCCCGCTGATAGTATTTTCTGGTTTCAGGCGATGGCTGATGTCAGGCCAAGCGTGGTCTTATTTGGACATTCGTTTGTCAGGCGACTATGTTGTCGCTCTGAGCACCGGCGTGAGTCGCTCTCACAAACCTTGGGATTGGAGGGAAGATGTGCCCTGTCCAGCTTTGGCCAGGGTGGCTTGAGCTATTGTAGAATTCTCTCGAACCCTGGCAGCTATGCACAGCGCATACTGGCATGTGGTCAGCCCGACCTCCTAATTGTGGACGTGGGATCCAACGACCTTGGCGCAGTGGACACATCTGTTGCCGAGGTCGTGGATAATGCCCTCAGGTTCCTGGGGATGTTGGACGCCTATGGCGTTTCTCCAAAGAGGATCTTGTTCCTTTCCGTAATCCAGCGGACCTCCACGGGAAAGCATGGGGGGGTGTCCGTGAACACGTACAACCACCGAGTGAAGGCGTTTAATGCTCGCCTAGCGACCTGCCTAAACCAATATCCACATGTCTCTGTAGTGTCGCAGGCTAAAATAAATAGACCCAAATTCATTTCCACCGACGGGTGTCACCTCACTGAGGAGGGGCTAGTGAAATATGGGTACGGTTTGAGGCAGACTGTGCTCAAACATCTGCCCTGGTGCTAAACATGTATTGTCTTAATAAAGGTAGAAGAATGTTTATGGTGTTTGCTCCATGTGGAGACAGGGGTTGCCCACACCATTTAGTGGCTTTATTCTAGTAATTGCCTTTGATTACCGTGTTTTATTTGGGTTTTAGTCATTTAAGGTTAACGCTATAAGAAGGGTGGTGGTGTTTGCTCCATGTGGAGACAGGCTGTTGCCAGCACCACGTGGGGATTGTAGTGGTAAGTTATAATACTGTTTTTTTCTTCTGTGTCTATTGTGAGCCCCATGAGGGCACGAATGTTGGTGTTGGTGCCATCCGTGGACGGATGCCAACAAACCTGGGGCGGTTGTCATGGACAGGCCATGATATATTTTGTAAACATCTAATTGCTATGTTTCTAGTGACGCCACCTGGTGTGTGTGCAAGTTTTCCATTAAATGTCCAAGCCTGCCGATAGGCGTCCCGGCAGTTGGCCACACTGAATTGCAAAGTAACACTACGATAAGTCAATGTAATCCCTCCTTTTATATTGTCTAGTCCTTTTCTTCTAAAGTATTTTTGTATGTGTAGTCAGATTTATAGTTGAGCTCTTTGAAATGCTTTTGGGGTTAGATTCAGTTCTTTAAATTAAAGGGAATAATTATGTTGCAATCTAGGCGTATTGATACTGGATGGCTGAGCGGTGACTAATTTGAACGGGTAGTTTCGCGGGGAAGTCTGGAGGAGAGGAGAGCCATGCGAGCTTGAGAACAGACGTGTTTTGTATCATATCCGTGCCGTTTCTGCTGATATATATGTATATATTCGAATCTTCCCTGTGAGTACCGGTATTTCACTTAATGTGCTTACAATGGTGCAGTAACAATTATCGTTACATTGTATGACTAGTGATTTGCATAACCATCCGTTATTAACTTAGTTTTGGCCTCGTGATGGCAAATCAAATTCAGTCTAGTCCTTCCTCTGCTATGTAAGTCCCCAGCGAACATCCTCAAGGCCAGTTTTATCTTGGTGGCTATGTAAATGTGCGGGTGCAGGCCATACAGTGTGAAATTGCAATTGGTGTAACTAATTAGCGTAATGGATAGTTTAGCTTGTGGTGTTGCAGATGGGTAATGAGGTCATGCCATGTGCCTGATGTGGTTAACTTAATTTTAAAGGCCCTGATTACGTGGCCAGATATAGTCTTTTGAGGTGGATGCTAGTGGTTATGAATGTACAGTGATAGGTTAAAATAATTGTCTAGTTGCAACAGTGCGGTTGCCAGCAGACTAAGACATTTGATTGTTTTAATATGTACTGTTTATATTCTGCTAGTACTAAAGTAATGCCCCAAGCCATGGGTGAACATTACTGAACATTTCATTACCATATATTACTATTGCATTAATACTATTGCCATACTTCTGTATCGTGCTACACTTATGAGTGATGTTAACACCTGCGTTTATCCTGTAGATAGCTTCTTCGTTTCCTTGGGACGTCGGTGTTAATCTTGACAACTTGACTGTGGACAGGTATATATTGTAATTGATTTTGTATATATTGAGTATACCTGGAGTGTGTGGATATGTCCTTGTCTTGATGCTATGGTCATACATATATTATAACGAGGATATTGGTCCTTGTATTTAAATTGTCTGACGAAGGAGAGTATTCATGTATATGCCGCTTTTAACCATTATATAAATGTCGTGGCATGGGATGATATGAAATTGTAATAACCGGTTGTGGCTATTATTATAGAATAATAAGGTGGTATTGCAATGGGTTCGTGGCAGTAAGGTTTATGTTTTGGTTGTGTAATATTTTTATAGAATAATGAAAGTGAAGAATGTAATTTGGTTCGGGAGATATCCTGAGGATATTGTCATCTGGAGTGTTGTCTTGCTGTAATGATTATTGTGTGTTTTGTTGTACATATGCTTACTGTGACCTGTTATTGTTACAGGGTCTTATTCCCTGCAATAAAGACCTGTGAACCGCTCGTGCTCGTCTCGTGACATTTATAATACTAAGTTCCTTAGCCGCGGGACAAGACGACCCGATAAGGTTCCAGGATTTGGCCACCGGGATCGTTATTGTATCAGAAAGAACTTGACATATTGTTTATGGTATGAGTAAATTTGTATTTTGAATTTTATGAAAATCGCATACAGGTATAAAGTAATATATTGGTTTTTCGTCAACTTCCTGGAATGTTTTGGTAAATTGCTGTAACTTAGGCCCACCGAGTTTTGCTATAGTTTCATAGCAGGCTTGGTGCATAGAATTAAACGACGTTAGCATATTTGTTTACATTTTATCTGCTTAATTATATAAATATCAATTTAGTTTAAAATTGTGCAAACTAACGATTATGTTGAATTAATCGCCCTATTCCTAGCGTGACATAACAACTGTGGGGGCATATACATAATTCATGATTTATATGAATGTTGTTTCGTTTGTGTTATTTTTAAGTGAAAATATAGTTTTTAGCACCAGTGTTATTGAGAAATGCTGTTGTATTCACTGCATTGACAAAATTACATTCTGCCGGTAATTGTGTAGATGTCACGGTGATTCATATGTCACGGGGGAATTGTGGCGCGGTGAGTATAATGCCTATATACACCCGTGGGTATTCGCTGCAGGCCCGCCTTGCCGTTATTGTGAAGCCACCACATTTACGATTCTATTTGCGTCTCCCTCCTCGACTCTGTAAACATCCCATTGTGCAGCCAACAATGGTCCTCTAGAAGCATTCCCGGCGTTACAGTCATCCATTAACACGAGGAGAAGAGCTGTGAAAAAAATTGTTATTGTACAGCTAATTTCTATCTTATTGGACTTGATACATCGAACATTCAACCAAGAAACTGTCATGACATTGTCAAGCATTGTCAGGTATGTATATAGAGTAATTTGGTTTTCAGAAAGAAAAAAAACTTTATTAAACTTGAAAACAAACACATTGTCTGATTGTGTGACGCCACAGCCAGGCGTGATCCAGCCTGACTAATTCTCGCAATGTTTATAATATTGAATAAACTCTACCAACACTGATGCATATTATCAATTGTTCATACGAAATGCCTGGTTGGGTTTCTGATATAACTATCACTGTGTATACAAGCATTTTATGAGTTGATATTTATATGCTATTTGAAGTATTTCAGTAACCAGACTCCAGAGTACTCAGACTCAGTAGATTCCTATATCAGGATCAAGACATCAAGGAACCACTGCCAGATGAATTCACCATCAGCGTGACTGACACTAAGTTGGCACTTAGTAAGGTAAAAGTGAACAAAGCCACGGGTCCGGACAATATACCACCATGGGCTTTGAAAAACTGTTCGCACCTTCTTGCAGCACCGGTCACTGCAATATTCAACAGCTCGCTCAGGGAAGGTGTATTGCCAAAATTGTGGAAATCAGCAACCGTTATTCCGTTGTCGAAGAAACACCCTCCAGTGACAGTTGAAAATGACATTAGACCAATATCGCTTACACCAATTCTGGCTAAGGTTTTTGAATCTCTAGTGCTAAAGTGGGTCGATGTTTATGTTAAACCACAAATAGACGACAAGCAGTTTGGGGGTATGTTAGGGACTGGTACCACGGACGCCCTTGTTGGAATGCTTCACAAATGGTACGAAACCACCGATGTAAAGGGCAATTTTGTAAGAGTGCTATTTCTCGATTACAGTAAAGCATTTGATCTAATTAACCATGATATACTAATACAGAAACTGATTGCAATGGAAGTACCACCACACTTGGTCCGATGGATGGCAGCGTTTCTACTAGACCGCGAACAGAGAGTAAAAATCGGCGACGCGGTGTCAAAGCCAGGCTACCCTAATGGGGGCGTTCCCCAGGGAACTTTGTCAGGACCAAAACACTTTGTGGGTCATATCAATGATTTGCAAACATCGTGTCCTGTGTTTAAATATGTTGACGATTGCACCATATTTGAAATATGCAATCAAAGTATGATATCTGTTATACAGGATTCTGCCAACATTATTGAGCGATGGTCTAGTAATAATGACATGCGCATCAATACGAGTAAAACAAAAGAAATGGTTATATGTTTCGGTAAAGATAGAACATTTGTAGAATCTCTGCCGTATATTGATATAAATGGGACAGATATTGAGAGAGTTACTCAAGCAAAAGTTCTCGGCGTAACTATATCATCGGATTTAAGTTGGAATGCACACGTAGATGAAATAGTATCAAAGGCAAGAAAGAGAGTGTATATGATCTATCAGTTGAAACGTGCTGGTATCAACCAAAATGACTTGGTTAGAATATATGTATCTGTGATTAGACCAGTAGTTGAATATGCCTGCCCGGTATGGCACACGAACTTGCCTAAATATTTATCGGACAACATCGAGATAATTCAAAAAAGGTGTCTCAAAACTATATTTCCTGGTTGTGTGTACGAGGATATTCTGGAGATGGTAAACTTACCAACGCTGCATGATAGACGCAATGAATTGTGTAAAACGTATTTCGCTAGAATGAAGCATAGTGACCACAAACTGAATACGCTACTACCAAATATTCGAAATGTGCCGTATACACTAAGATCATTCAATGAGTTACCCGTCCCAGTGGCGAACACAAATCGCTACAAAAACTCATTAATTCCATGGTGCTTAGTACACTGCCATAACACTTAATGATTTTAGTGTATGTCTCAACAGTCAATTTTAATATTTAAACTATATGATTTAATTTTAGTATATTTAAAGTATCTTATTTTTTAATGAAAGATAGTAATGCAATGTACACGTTTTAATATAAAGCGCCTCATACTGAGTTTGTTGCGTCACGGGGCGATTTTGTGTAATTTACTTAACAGTATCTTTGGTGTTGCGTTATTTTATTTAGTACAACATGTTTTATGAGTATTGTAACATAATGTTGAGTCGTATTGTAACTTGTAACATTATGGAATTGTGTGATTTGGGGCTTTTATGGTGAATGTATGTACAATCCAACTGAAAAGTTGCAAATAATAATAAATTTATTATTATTATTATAAGTATTTCACTATTTGTCATGTTACATGTAGGTTACAGTTTCAATTTGTCTAAATACCAGTGTACACTGACTACAAGTGTAGGCATCCTTTGTATTTAGGTACTATATTGAACTTATATATTTCAGGTGAACTGTTTCACAATATCTTCAAAGCAGAACCTTGGCCGACGAAAGAAAAGGAAGTTTTACGGCAATCGATACACAGCCGCGAAGACATCTGCCGCTGTTGAACCTGAACCACAAGAGACACCACCAGTGCTACGTAGCTCATCAGCTATGAAACTTGTATCTGAAAAGCCCATCGTTGATGACACCCTCAGTGGCTACCGAATGTTTGACGTTGACCAACTGACAAATTTCATTCAGCAATTTCCATGTCCTGCTTGTCAGCATCAAGATTATGACGTGACAGAGGTGAAAGTAGGGCTCGCTACTTTGGTGAAGTTCACATGCAAAACGTGCACTGATGAACTGAACGTACACAACACTCCTGGTGAGAACATCAATGTGCATGGTCAGCGGTTCCTCGCCAATATGAACATGCCACCTCCCGCCAGTACAAGTCGATCAAACCACTACAAGGACACCATCCACGCAGCGACTGAGAAGGTAGCACAGCAGAGTATGGCAAAGTCTGCTAGAGACACTTTATCCCCTGACTGTAATGCAACTGTTTCTTGTGACGGTACTTGGCAGAGGCGTGGGTTCTCTAACAAAATGGTGTAGCTACGGTCCTATCTGTGAACCCAAATGGCCCTGCCAAAGTCATTGATGTTGACATTTGTATAAACCACTGTGATGCATGTGCTAAAGCTAGAAAGAAATATGATGCCGACCAGTTTGCAGCCTGGAACACTAAACATGAACCGGCATGTGCCAAGAATCATGAGGGTAGGCTGGCCAGATGGAGCCGAGGGGTATGCTTCGTATTTTCAGGAGGTCTGAGGAAAAACATAATCTCTTGTACAGTGGGTATTTGGGTGGTTGGGATTCAAACAGTTTCTCAACTGTTGCCAATGCAGATCCGCCAGTGCACACAGATGTAGAGATAACAAAGCTGGACTGTTGTGGCCACGTACAAAAGCGTATGGGAAGGCGATTGCTAGACAAAGTTGCAGAACTGAAGTCAAAACGTTTTAAATAAGGGCGGAAGAGATAAAAGGGCATAGGTGGTGCAGGTGGTTTAACCAAGAAAGCCATAAAGGTTATCCAGGGTCAATATGGTGGGGACATAAGAGGGAATGTGGGTGATCTGGTGAAAATGAAAACGGCTGTGATGGCAATTTGGAAGCATCGGGGTAGGGATCACAGTGACTGTGATGATTGTTGCCCTGCACACAATGGTGACTTGGAGAAGGCGAACAAGAATTGCCTGCCTAAATTTGTTCTTGATGCAGTCAAGCCTGTGTTTGAAGTGCTAAGTGTAGACAGTTTGTTGGCAAAGTATACCCATGGTGGAACCCAAAATTCTAACGAGAGTTTCCACCATTTAATTTGGAGCAGATGCCCAAAGACAGTGTTTGTAGGCAGGAAGAGGCTGGAGACAGCAGTGTTTGATGCTGCTGTTGTGTACAATGATGGGGAAATGGATAGGATGGAGATATTCTCCAATCTGGGTCTTGCGAAAGGCAATTACATGAAAGTGGCTTTTTATGCCTTCGATAGAACGAGGGTGACGTCTACTGAAAAGCAGATGACAGAGGCTTCTAGGGCCAGTAGAAGGCAAAGACAACTTGCAGAGGCTGCAGCAAGCACCAGCGATGCTAGTTACCAAGGAGGAGCATTCTAAATGAAGCATTCTTGCCAATATGCACAAGGGAAACTTTAAAATGCTGTTTTCTTGATTTCAAATTTTCGGTATATTTTCGTGTTATAAAACACAATATCTAGAAAAGTTATTGGTGAATATTGATGAAACTTGGTGTGAGAGTGAAGTAGTGTATAGTAAATCATGTGAACTAGAATAATTGATATTGCTTAGATACTTACATAGATAAAAGGTATTTTGTAAATGCACACACATGCTGAGTCACGATTATGAATTAAAAAATCATATTTATTTTGAAACTGAAGTGACAGAATTTGTTTTACTTCACATGAAGCAATGACATTTTACCAACAACAAAAAAAAATTCAGCTCTGTATCTCAAAAACTGACTTTGGAATCATGTTTCGAAAATGCCCTATATATTTGCTTTGTCGGCCATCTTGGGTCATGTGACATGTCAAAATTAGGTCAACGTTACATTTTTCCATTTCATACTCTATTATGCTCACATGCAGAACATTTTACATCTCTAGTTACAATAACAACAAAGATTATTTGTTATGGTGAAACCTGCCCTTAATTGCATTGCTCAGTTAGGCGTTAGCGCAGTCTCGTGTTAGACTTTTTATTATAATAATAGGTTTTATTTCTTTGCAATAAAAAAAGATTGAATAAAATACAGTAAAAAATGAAAAAATATTCGTTATAAAACGTATGATTAAATAGTTAATTAAGTAAAAAGAACACATGCGCGTACAAAGGTATCCACATAGGTGTACATTCATAACGTTTAATATTATCTACAGCTTTTTATTAAAGAGATACCAGTTAATATAGGAGTTCTTAGTTATGTTTGTTTCCACTTTGGATAGTGGGTAACGTGTACCACATCGTGTGTTATGCGTTGTTCCCATTGGTGTTGGCAGGAGTTTGTGCAGTTTGTGCTGCGGTTCGATTTGTGTAAAGAAAAGTTCACATAATTGTGTACGTCTCTCATTCAGAGTAACCAGCTGCGCAAACGCAAGTGCTTCAATATAGGGCGTGTCCGAAAATATAATGTTCATAGCACGTCTTTGCACTTGCTCCAACTCACTTTGCAGTCCAAGAGTGAGTGAGGTCGACCTTGCAGGGCAAGCGTATTCTAGCGTAGGCCGGACCACCGTCTTGTATACCGTTAGAAGGTCTTCAACGGGAATACCTGACCGTTTGAGTTGGAGCAACAGAAACAGTTTCTTGCCTGCTTTTCGTGTTATTGTCATCCCATGTCAAGTTGCTGGTAACAGTGATGCCAAGCACCTTTGCTTCAGTTACTCGCTGCGTTTCACTTCCGTTGATTCGTATGGGTGGGAAATTTGACCTTGTTTTTGAAAAGTAAAAAATGTTCTCTTTTGTCTTACTTTGATTGATTTTCAATAACTTTTGGGTTGTCCATCTGAAAGCAGCGTCGGTTGCTTCCTGGAGGTTTGGTGCCTGGGTGTCGGATCCAGTTTATACGACGCACGTGTCATCTACGTATTTGTAGGAATCGCACGCTGTTTGTAGGTCGTTTATCACGACGACGAAAAGTACGGGGCCTAGCTTTGTGCCTTGTGGGACGCCACCGTGGATATAGTTCCAGTTGGATATTGTGTTGCACATTTTCATTTGCTGTGTCCTTTCGGTGAGAAAACTAGTAATCCATTTCATAAGTACACCATGGAGACCAAGACTTGTAATTTGTTTTAAATATAATGTTGTGATTGATTAGATCGAATGCCTTTGAAAAGTCAAGGAGTGGTATCCTAGCAAACTGCTTGGATGCATCTGTGTATGTATAACACTGGTGCAAAAGGTCAACGAGAGCGTGAGTAGTGGATCACTTCTTAATGGAGCCATATTGGTTTGAGTCGACTTGTTTATGCACAACGTCCCAGACCCATTTCACTATGAACTCTTCCATTACTTTGCAGAGTACAGCAGTTAAAGAGATTGGTCTCAGATCCGTTTCAATTCAGTTTGGTATAGAGTCTGGGCCAGGTGCTTTATTCGTATAAAGTTTGTGAAGATGACGTTCCACCTCATCAACTGAGATAATGTATTTGGTGGGCACCGATGGCACTTCAAAATGGGGGAATGTTGTCACCACTCAGGGCAGGTAGTCGGTCACTCACTGACTTAAAGAAATCGTTTATCCGTTGGCTGAGTTCCTGGAGGTCACTATCACACACATGCTTGGCAAAGTGAAGCATGGGGGTATCACTGCTGGTTTTGTTGCACCCAAGCAGTTCTTTCATGCCCTTCCACCAATTGCGTGGATTTGAGAACTTTAATCCGTTGATTTGTTTATCGTAGTAGTTTTTTGTCAAGGTTTTGCTCATGCGGTTGACCTTGTTTCTGTACAGACGTTATAGAGCTCGATCACCTGACTTCCACGCACGTGACGCCGCCGAATCAGATCCCGGGACTTGTCCGACACCCATGGTTTGTTTGTTGCGTGTCTTACCACTGACTTTGTTATGAAATGCTTATCCATCAGTTCATTTAAGTTGGACGTAACCATTTGTAATTGTTCATCGCAGGACGGTAGGTGGCAGAGGTCATCCCATTTGATTTTCATCAAATCAGCTGCGAACATAGCACGCTCAATTTGCCCCATTACTTTCGTAGTCGCTGTTTGTCAATACCCAGTGTTTAGTTTTGAATTAACATACGCACACAAATGACCACGTCATGGTCAGCACTTCCGACAGGGAAAGCTGTGTGTGGCTGTCGGTAGAGTTTATCCATATTGGTGTATGTTTTATCTAAAATGGCGTCACCGCATGTGTGAACAGTTACCATCTGTATCAGACGATAATGGGCTTTCAGGTGTCGTTCGGGTAGATGATTGAAATCACCAGATAAGTTGGTGCCAGTCCGTGGGTGGCGTAGGAGTATGTAATCCAGGCATCGGCAGATGTGATATGACATAACGTTGTTGTCTGCATTAGGTGGGTGATATATCACACCAACGTTAATATGTGTAAATTGTCGCGGTAACTTGTGTGGGTGAAGCGAGACCCACAATGTCTCCTTATCATTTGTCCGTATTTCGTTAAAGGGGATGCCATGTCTAATTAGGCACATGACCCCTCCACCACGTCTGTCAACACGGTCTTTCCTGATCTGATGTGAAGTATCCGGGTATACGAATGGACTCATCTGGTATGTGGTCCCTACACCATGTTTCTGATACTGTTGCAACATCAGCAGAGTTCAGTTTTAGAATTTGCGAAAGTTCAGTTATTTTTGGTACAAGGGATCTCAAGATGTATTTAATATTACTGGCAGATCCCATTTTACCGTTGAGACATGTGTCAGATTTATCAAGTTGACACTAGACGGCTTGGCAGAGGATGTCGGTCTTGTTGACACAATCACACGAATAGGTCGGCGCTTGCGTGCTCAAGATCACCGGGTTAGCATTCAGTCGGCGAGTTTAGGTTACTGACCAGCGAAACGATTGATCGACCTCGCTCGCCGCGTATGATCTCACCAATGCTACAGACCGCGCGAGCCCTCCGTGTCAGGCACGATAAAAGCATACGGGTACAACAATCGAGAACCAACTGAAACGTTGTAAGCTTTATCGCAGTATTTATTATCATTGTGAATCTCCATTGTCTACGGCTGTCGCCGCATTGGACAAAGTCAACATGACACTTACACGTTGGTCACGTACAACTTCCATTGCATACTAACCAAATGCGAAAATCAATATGGCGATGCCGAGGGAATTGGATTGACGATTGGTTTGTAGTCTGTTTCCCGGAGCCGGATGGTGCGCCTGTATCAGAACGCATGAACCACGTGCCTCTAGGACTGACGAGCATGCTGTCTTGCATCTAGAATGTACGCGAAGGACGGTCTGTGTACAAAAAACCAGATGTGCAATGACTAACTTGTTTGACTGAATTTCTTCTTCTCCGGGGGGGTCCACGTCACTCAGTATATTTGTCTGCTTTCCTTGTTATTTCCCTCCATCTATGTCTGTCGTCCGCAACGATCGACCTTCCATTCTTGGTTATTCACACAGGCCCCCCTGGATCCGCATATGCACCCATCTCGTGACTGCAAATGCAAGTTGTTTCGGCAAGTGTCAAATGCCTTTTCCAGGTCGACAAAGCCGAATGCTCCTGTTCAAATTCTCACCACTTGTCAATAATTTGTTTGATGGCAAACAATTCATTGTCTGTCTCTCTCCCTTTCCTAAATCCCAGTTGATATTCTCTCCGATGTTGCTCTCTACTCTAATTTTATACCTCACCCTAGCATCCAGTATCCTTTCCATCAATTCCAGGGCTTGGCTCAGTAATATGATGCTTCTGTATCTACATGGGTCATGAACAACTTGTTTGACTGACTATCAACACAATAAGTTGTCCACATTTAACCTGGAGCGTATTACCATCGGGACAACTGGGGCTCGTGCCCCATGGCCACGAGCTCCCGGGGGCCCCACTCAAGGGAGGAAAAACTAATTTCAGGGTCCTGAGCTACCGGGGCCCCACTCAAGGGAGAAAATAATTAATAACATTTCCGGACTTTTCACATGCGTAGGCCGGGCTATGTCTAGCTCGTTAGCAAACTCAACGTTCGATGACCGCCTTTCGTGATTTACTCAGCGAAAACTCATCAACTACTGAGGAAAAGTGAACTTTCCTCAGAACATTGCACTCTATTGACATCAGTGAAACGATGTTCATCCTTTTTTGCCCCATTGTTGAGCGCAGCTCATTCATGATCCGTTTCAGCGGTGAAAATATGCGTTCTCCATTGGAGTTACATACCGTCAAGCAGAGAAGAGTCGTAGCGCGATCTCAACAATCGGAAATCTGGACGCCAGATCCTGCTTTACGGACCATACATGTTGAGTTCTTTGCCGGCCTTCTTGTCGATGTCACACGCTTGTTTCACGACCGGTGTGCGCAACAAAACTGCAAATTGCACCATTTAGTTCACCAGTGAGTCCTCCATGTCGTTCTGATAGACCTAGGTGTTTGCCAATTGTTCCGCCAAACTCGTACTTAGTTCTTCGTCATCGATATCCTCGCGAGGAAACCAAACAGTAGACGCACTTCACTATGTGCTTTGATGAGATCTGACTGGGCAGCCATCAGTTTGTCCACTTTGAAAATGTCATGAGCATTTAAGTCAGTGCCGTCTGTGCAGCCGTCATCGTGGCGCGTCATTGGTCTTCTCCTTCTCTGGAAATCGTCAACGCCAGTTAGTTGTTGACCACGCCGCTCAAAGATGTCGATTTGCGGTCGCAGTGTTGAAATGAAATCTTATAGTGACAACAGCAGAGCTACAGCATTGTTGATGTCTAACGTTGAATTCTGAAGCATTTTGTTGGTGGCATTCATTCGATCGAGGATCCTGTAAAACAGTTGGGCCACAACATCAGTTTCGAGTTTTCTCGTCTACAGCACAGCACACATTTCCCATGGTTGGTGAGTAGCAAAGCCAGTTGAGTGATTTTGTGAATAGCGCCTCAATGCAGAAGCGCTGTCGGTTGCAGAGATCACTTTGTTTCTAGGCCGTTTTGGTATTTGTAAGATAAATAATCTGTGTACCTAATCTACATCTATACTCATACAAAAATTGTCGCTAGACACCTTAGTATTTACTTTCGATGAGGGCCTCACAATCCAAACTTGCCCCAGGGCCTCAATATCCTTTAATCCGTCCCTGTGCATGGCGCGGAACAAAATTATTATTGAGGAGCTGAGCCAAGAGCTTCAGTTCAGCGCTGTTGGAGATTTTTTCGCGGAGACGCTCAGACCATCCTGATGACATAGTGATAACATGATAATTGATGACATACTGGTGACACACTGACAGACAGAATACTGATTAACAACTGAGTGATGACATGATTGACGACTGATTCAAACTGAATGATGACTGATCGACAATTGACTGGCTACTGAATAATGACTTTCTGAAGAGTAATGGACGAAAACTTACTGATTGCCGAGTGACTAATGATTCGCATGACTGACTGATGACTGACTGACTGATGACTGTCCATTGACTTATAAATGACTGATATATGACAAACTGAATGAATCAACAACATATCATTACTGATAACCGACTGAATCATGACAACTTACTAAATACGCGTAGGCAGTTAAAACCTGCATGCCAAGTCACAGTGACATGGACAATGATTTGAGGTGGAAGACAGTGTGTGTGTCTACAGCCTCCAGAAAGGATTGTAACACCATCAGTACTAAGTGAGCTACTGTTCATCTTGTCGAGAGTAGCGTCAGGGTCAGGGTCGTGTTGCATTTGTTGTGTCTAATCTAATGTACTTAGAGCATAGGTGACCTTAACTTAAGTGAACTAGTCGAGTGACACAAGGTATAGGCTCTCACGCAGAACTTCGGACACTGTCAGACACGACATGGGAAGCTGACCGGGAGGGGGGGTGTTGTTCACAAAATTTCGCTCTCACTGAACACTTCTGCGTTGTCGGACATGACGTCGGAAGATGGGGTGTGTGTGTATGGGGGGGGGGGGGGGGGGTTGGGCGCTATTGAATATTTTCCGGGATTACGTTCTCAAATTAGCCACAAAAGAAACAAGGAGGGGAGCATAAACCTGAAAATGCAATGGAAGTGATATTTTATTGCTAGCATAATTTTTTTTTTATACGTTTCAATATTTGTAATAGGCCTAAAAAGTGTTCTGTAATTATACCTATGCTGTTATCTGTGTCCGAATGAATTGTTGTTAAAATAGACTTTTCCTGTTTCCAATCACAATTAGCGGATTACGAGAGATTTTGCATACCAGGCTGTATGTCGGTCCGTGGGAACCGTCCGTCGCTATGGTAACCGCAATTTAGGGGAAATGTTCCTTTGCCGATTGTCAGAATGGGCCCGATGCAGCAGCTTGGCTCGTATTTCTCCGGTAAGTTATGGCCACTGTGCCATCCGCACGCGAGTTCGCATCACACCAGTCTGGTTCAATCGTCATTGGTTGCCGGTCTTCAAAGTTCTCCTACTCGTGTAATGCGCTGTTCGCCACCTCGGCACAGTATAACTGAATACCGCGATACCACATTGAGCGGTATGGTCGGCGGTCCTACTCAGTGGCAGGACCGACATTGTAGAACAATCTACCTCCTGTTGTCAGTGACGCCAACTCAGTGGCAGCATTCAAGACCTTGACACGTTTTTTTCGTGTAGCGTATATAACACTCTGTTGTTAGTTGAAGTGACGTTGAAGTGACTTTGACTATTTATGCATTTTAACTAAGTTAATAATGTTTATTTGTTTTTAATTTGGCTTGTCTTCTTAATGTTTATGTCAATGTCTATCTAATTTATCAAGTCAAATTAGTTATATATTCTTCAACTTATTTATTGTATTGATTTAACTTGTTAATTTAACATATTTGTTGAACTTATTTATTGAACTTATTTATTTAGCCTGCCTTGTGTTATTTGTTTTATTTTGCTTTACTTGTTTTATTTTGTTAGCGCCTTTGAGGAGGTTTTTAACCCGGATATATGGCGCTTTATAAATCTATCCTAATAATGTCGACTGTATGTGGTGTCATTCCCTCAGAGTTACAACACGGCGCGATGTTGCTGTTTCGTGCCGCGTCTCGTGTTAAAGCCAGTGCTCACTGTTGGGGCGCGGCGCCGCAGCGTTTGCAGCGTGGGACTCTCAATCAAAGTAAGTAAGTAAGTAAGTAACTTTATTTTACAACGTAACAACATAACATACAATTAACATATACATGTCATACAAATGGAAATATGTTACATTGCATGGATGTCACTTGGCTAAAAGCCGTCTTCCAGTGACACCATTTAATTATCATTACTCAATGATTACAATCATGACAATCATCAAAATCATGTTAAACAACTCACTCCAATTCATCACCAACCCATCTCCGTACTAGATAATATTAAACCGGAGTATTATTTTAACATATAGTATGTGCTGTTGTTGGTGATATATAACAACGAACTGAGAAGTATGATCAATTGTAGTATATGTAAGTGAATAGAAAGGCGATCCAAACATTTGTATTTGGTTAACAACGTAATGTAAGAACGATAATAGACTTACAAACAAAGGTAGAGTTTCATTTAATCAGTTTCATTACATTCTGAACATCTAGGATTTATACAATTCACTTGACGAAGATATGCGTTTAAGTAGAAGTCACACAACACGCGTCTAAATTTTAACCTGTGTTTAGTGTTTCTTATTTTTTCGTTTATATTGTTCCACATTCTTGTGAAATTATGTTTTGGTAGTTTAGACGAAAAATGTGTTCTAGGTGTCTGTTTAACAAGAAGGTTGCATTGTCGGGTTATTCTTATAGTTTTGTCTAAAGTCTTTTTGATCGCAAAATTTGTAAATGACTTGGGTAATAAATCATGTTTAAAGTCGTACATAAATAGTGAGACCTGTAGTTTATATACATCTGACACTTTTAGTATTTTGTCAGACTTAAATAAAGGATCAGTATGACTCCTATATCCTTTTTTATTAATTATTCTTAAAGCACGTTTTTGTAAGATTTCTATTTTCTTTGTATTTCCATTGCCCCATGCTTGTATACCATATGTTATATGACTGTGAATTAAAACGTAATATAATGATTTTAATGACTTATATGGTAAGAAATATTTCACTCTATTTATTGCAAAAATAGCTCTAGATATTTTGGAACTAATTATGTTGATGTGTTCTTTCCATGTTAAGTGCTTATCTATATACAATCCCAGGAATTTTACAGATTCGTCATTTTTATACTTGCCAACTTGGTTGATGACTTCATTATTTATTTTAATGCTATTGTTTACTTCGTAGTTTGAGTTTACTGGACTAAAAACACAGAAATGTGTCTTTTTGACGTTCAAGCACAATTTATTAGCACACAACCAATTGTATAATTGTTTTAGTTCTTGATTCACTTTTATGACTAAATGTTCAATATCATATCCTGAATAATAAACAGTGGTATCATCTGCAAAGGATAGCAAGTTTAGAGAACTAGAATTCACTATGTCATTAATATAAATTAAAAAAAGCACAGGTCCTAGTATGGATCCTTGTGGTACTCCATGTGTCATATTGATCAGTGGAGATTTGCAATTATTTATTTCAATATATTGTTTACGATTATAAAGGTAACTGGCAAACCATCTATTACTTATTCCTCTGATTCCATAATGATTTAACTTATACAACAAAATGTCATGGTTAATTGTATCAAACGCCTTAGATAAGTCGAGAAACACAGCCAATGTAATATCTTTGGTAGTTTTGTCATTTGCATCTGCTATGTCTTTAAGTAAGTGCAATATAGGGTGTATAGTGGAATGTTTCGAACGAAATCCGTATTGATGTTTATACAGTATATTATATTTCTCTAAATATATTACTAATCTGTTACATACTATTTTTTCCATTATTTTAGAAAGTGTTGGTAAAATACTTATTGGTCTGTAGTTATTAAACACATTAATATTTCATGATTTATAAATTGGAATTATTTTAGCGATTTTTAAATTATCAGGTACAACACCTGTAACAAAGGAATTATTTATGATGTGCACAAGTGGGATTGTTATTTCCTCAATGGTCTGTTGTACAAGTTTTGTAGATAAACTATCGAAGTCTTCAGTGCATTTAGTTTTTAGTTTTTGCACTATTCTTTTGATTTCATTTACATCAGTAGGTTGCATGAAAAAGTTTACAGGATAGTTATCTTTTAGGTGTGCATGAAACGAGGTTGTGGGAGGAGGTATTAGATCACTCATTGATTTACCTATATCAGCAAAGAAACGGTTAAACTCTTCAGCAATAAAAGCAGAATTTGATACTTTTTCTCCTTTTACAATGAAAGTTTGAGGTAATTGAAAACTCTTTTTTTTATTAAATATTGCCTTTCTCAGTATGGTCCAGGTTTCTTTGATGCTATGTTTACGTTCTTCCAGTATTTCAGTATAATACTTAATTTTTGCTGCTCTTTTGATCTTATTTAGCTTTCTGCGGAGTAATTTGTCTTTTTTTATTGAGGACACTATAATGCCTGATGTTACCCAGGGCTCTCTTTTAATATATTTACTATTTACTCTGATAGTTTTAACTGGGTAAGATATTTCATAAAGTGATGTATATGTTAACATTAAGTTGTTGTATGCTTCATTTGCATTGCTAGTAGATAGGACAGAGGAATAGTCAGCCGTGGCCAAAAGACTCCTAAATTTTAAAATGTTGGTCAAGTTTAACTGGCGTTTTTGTTTATATACTAATTTTTGTGTAGCAGGTTTACCATATATTAAATGAAATAGTCCAAAATGGTCAGTCATATCTGTAACGATAATACCCGATTCATAGTTGGGGTGAGTATGATTAGAATATAAATGGTCTATAAGAGTTGCTGTAACAGGTGTTATCCGTGTTGGTTTTGTTATGTGTGGAATATATCCTTGTGCTATTACATTATCTATAAAATCATTAGTTTTGTTGTGAGTAACAAAGTTTAGTAAATTAATATTATAATCCCCCATCAGGTACGCTACTTTATTTTCATTTGAGATTTTTTCTTGGATGTCTAGTATGGTACCCATAAATAGATCAAGATCTGCACGTGGATGAGAGTTGGGACGATAGATTACACCCACAATTATAGGTTTACATTTCTTAATTTGAACCTCTACAAAAATGGACTCAAATACATGAGGAATAAATATTGACAAGTCTTCACGTTTAAAATAGGTGTATTTTTTACTGATGTATAGGCCAACTCCACCATGCCCGTCGTCTGTATCTAGTCTTGTATTCCGGATTCGATTCTTCTCGCTGCAGTTTCAAATCTGGGGGATATCGTTCACTCTACGTTGCTCCCATTCACTATATGAATGAGTACCTGAATATCTAGTCGGCGATAGAGAGTTGTTTGCGTAATATTCGCGCAATAAATGCAGCGTGGCCATGGCCGTGACTATCATAGGGGGGCGGGGGGCGGGGGGCGGGGGAGGGGGGACAGTTGCTCTCCAGAAAAATACCAAAAAGTGTCCTTTAAGTCTGGCATATATTACTGATGTCAATGCTGTTTTTGTAATTCCCTTATTGGTCAAATTATTAAGTGGCTATTTTTATCAACTGACCAGCGCTATATCTCCCGAAATCCTGGATCCGTGCCTGAAAAGGATCGTGCCCAGGTTTAGGCGTGGATAAGGGCAGAGTCAAGGGTGCGGGTTGTTCCTTCGAAATATGAATATGGTGCCGTGTTGGGTTGGTGGCCAAGTCTACAGGTAGGCTACTGAGATTCGTAAACTCAAAACGGCACAGCTTCAGCGCCATCTCGCCAATGCTGGAGACATGGTTCGATCAACAGGTAACTACTGTTGCATCAATATATTTTACCAATGTATTGATCACGTCGTTGACATTTTCGAGTGACCACATGGACTCACTGCAGCTCAAGACCTCCTGTCCAAGACTGGCCCACATGATCACAGTGATGTCGGTGCCTTGATGATCCTCGTCAAATAAGCGGCAGACTTTGATTGACAGACTTCACGTTCGAACCTGGAAATTGGCAGGGATTTCCGTAAGTTGTCCGGGATGCGGCGGACGCAGATGGGGCGAGTTGACTCCATGTGATTGTTGACATTTGTGCAAGTTTCTGTTGGTTGGGCTTCTCGCCAATGGTCACTACAGGTGGCTACGTTACCAGCAGCCAGTAGAGATCGTCACCGGACCGTGATGAATACCTGTTGAATACTTGTTGCGTTCGTCATTTCACAGCTGGCTGCCTGCCTATCCAAGCGTGATCGGTGGCAGTGCACCAACGTCAGTTGAGGTAGTGATTACGTCGGTCACGCATGACCACCGTCGTGGAGTGAATAAGGTGCGACTTCGGTAACTTGCTGAAACTTCTCAACATGCCTAGGACAAACTCAGACAAAAAAAGATTGTTCAAGCGAGCGAAGTGACGATGTCGACCGCAGAGACAGCGACCGCTGCGATTATATTGAAACCATTCAGACGAGGAATGCTCGACAATACTCTAGCCACATACGTGTGGATGATACATAGTTCTGAGATGTACATAAGAAGAAGAAGAAGCAACAAGATATGATGAAACTGATGCTTCAGAAACAAAACACCACGATAGCGGATATGATGAACAAAGTTGTGGAATGCATCAGCAAAACGGTGGAAACAAAGCTGGAATTAATGCAAAATGATTTTTTGTGCAACAGCGAATGATCATCAAAAACTAACCAAAGAAAACTGTTACCTGGCTATCATCAAGCACTATCTTCTTGTATGACTGTGCAAACAATGCATCAATGCCAGAGCGTTATCTGGCTATCATCAGGTATTTTAACTGAAGCGGACTACGTCTAAATGGAAAGTCACTTGCATACTCTACTCTATGTGATCTTTATATGTATGAATGTGTTTTTTTCTTCTCTCAATTATGATAAGTTTAAAATGCACTAATGGGAGCAAGAAATAAAAAGTGGTGTAAGACAAGGTTGTGTCCTATCACCCGATCTCTTTTCACTATACAGTGAGAGTATCTTACGCACATTAGAAGATATGCTAGGCATTCAAGTAGGGGGATACAACATGAATTATTTACAATATGCAGACGACACGGTACTGATTGCTGAGAACGAAATAGATCTACAACAGATGCTACATACAGTAATAAGGGAAAGTGAGAAAAAAGGTCTGTCCCTGAACAAAAAGAAAACAGAAATCATGGTCATCTCAAAGAAAAATTACACTACAACATGCACCATGGTAACATATGGCACTGTTTTGAAGCAAGTCCAAACGTTTAACTATCTGGGATCACTAATAACATCCGACGGTCGATGCAACGATGAGATAAAGAGAAGAATTGCTCAAGCCAAAACAGCTTTTCACCACATGAAAAAACATTTTAACAAATAAAAATATATCAATTGAAGTGAGAAAACGTGTACTGTAATGCTACATAGAGTCCATATTGCTATATGGATGTGAATCCTGGACAATAACTAAAAGTTTACAACAAAAAACCATAGAAGCCACTGAAATGTGGTTCTTACGAAGAATGCTGCGAGTGCCATGGACTGCAAAGCAAAGCAATGAAGTGATCCTTAGGAGAGCCAAATCAAAAAGAAAGATCATCAACAAAATTAGAACACAATAAGCCCGATTTAGAGGCCATGGCCAAGTTAGAACAAATAGTAACAACAGGAAAGATAGAAGGAAAAAGATCCAGAGGAGGCCAGAGAATAAAAATAATAGATAGTCTCTCAACATGGTGTGGAAGGAGCACAACAGAACTGCTACAAACTACACACGACCGTGCGGTTTGGAGGGCCATGATCGCCAACGCCTGTGACAGACATGGCACATAGAAGAAGAAGAATGGGGAGCGTGCGACATCTCTTTTGAATGTACTATTCAGACGCATGCGCGTTATATGCATTTTATATATAATTTTGCCAAAATGTGTTTTTGTTAACAGTAAAATTAGTCTTGTCATGCTGTTTAATTTGACAAGCAATGTTTTATTTTAACTATGATCAATATTGAACATTTGTTAGGAAGTTATGGTGGTATAGAAAATAATTCTTTAAATCATATTTTAAGAATAGATACAAATGATGAAGATGGTGAATTAAATATAATACACCCTTCACCATATTTGAATGATGACGACTTAATTAATCACATAAAAACAAATAGAACAAATTTACAATACTAAGTCTAAACTGTCAATGTCTAAACGCAAAAATTGACGAAATTTTTATTAAGCTAGACATACTTAGAAACAATAATTGTAAAATCAACGCTCTTTGTTTACAAGAAACGTGGCGTAAGGATGATTCTGATACCTCCTTATTATAAATTGATGGTTACAATTTAATATCACAAAGCAGAATATGTAGTGGTCACGTTGACCAAGCAATATATCTTGATAAAAATTACAACTATAAATTGTTAGATATTTATACAAAGTCAAACATATGGGAAGGCCAATTTATTGAAATAACATCAAACACTGTCCAAAAAAATCATCCTTGGAAATATATACCGACCTCCTAGAGATGTCATTGAGAATTATCAAACATGCATAGAAGAATTATGCCATAAATTAGATCATCTGCAAAACCTAACTGGTGAAGTAATACTAGCCGGAGATTATAATATTGATCTACTGAAAATAAAAGAAAAAACATTATGTGAATATTTTGATACAATCACAGCACATGGTTTCTTTCCTAAAAATTACTTTACCAACACGTTTTTTCAAATACTAACTGCACGCTTATTGATAATGTTCTATGCACACTCTCAAAAGGTCTTTTTAAATCAACAGCCGGTATTTTAATCAGCTGCATTTCTGATCACTTTCCGTATTTCATATGCCTTGATTGCAATGCAACTGTTACAAATGTCCCTAAATTTATCAGAATTAGATAATAAAATACTGACCGCCTTGAACATTTAAAACTGATGAGTTCAAATATTTATAATAAACTAATCAAGGATAGATATACTAAACCCATCGACAATTACAACCTCCTTGATGAAACTATTACTACCGCTATGGATAAATTCTTATTTACTAAAGTCATTAAATATACTAAACACAAACACAAAAAGTCATGTTGGATTACACAAGGTATCATTAGATCAATAAAATTTAGATATAGATTTAATTCAAAATTTAAACACACTCATATAGGTACAGCAGAATATGTTTCGCTCAATACAAATTGTCATACATATAATAAAATTCATAAAAGAAATATTAGATTAGCCAAACAAGCATATTATCAATCCAGTTTTGAAAGAAATAAGCACGATATTAAAAACACGTGGTCTATAATTAAATACATTATTTAGGGAAAGAAACATTTCCTGATTTCTTTAAAATTGATGGTGAAACAGTAACTGACAAGACTAGTATTGCAAATAAATTTAATTCATTTTTCGTCAACTATTTGTTCTACACTTGCATCATAAAATAACCAATACTGGAGATGACTCTTACGAAGACTATTTAACAGAGAGACGTATACAGACTTTCAACTTTAAAGGAAATAAAAACAAGGCATTAGCTAAAATCCATTTTCCATGTGTACACAAAGATTAACATTGTATGTAACATTTGACAACATTAAAAAAAGACAGAAAAATACGTTTGTAGAACAAATTCTATTTTAAACCCGTCTGTGTAGAGATTCCCGCAGAAAGTTGAAATTTAATGAGCTAGGCGATCACGTGGTATCGTGACGTCAATCCTGACTCTCGGCTTTGTTGATATCTATGCATCGCCATTGTTGTTCTCTCCATTCTCTTGTAACATCATGGCTAGTGGGAGTTTCCCAGAGTTTCAAGTGAAATCATACGATTTTGAGCCACTAGCGGGAACGGTTGCAGCGGATGATTCGTCTGATTCTGCTCTTTCCGAGCGTTTCAGCGACAGTAGCGAAGAAGATGATGCGGAGTCGGACAGTACCCACAGACAATCATCACAATGTTCACTCAGCCTCAGGCAACACCGACTGGTAAGCTGCAACTTCATTATAATGACACCTATGGTGTGAAAATTGTTGACAACAACAATTATATCGTTTTAGTACGACGTTATATTATAAAATGCGGTGTCAAAGCTGTATAGAGAGTTAGCTAGAGGTTGTAGCTAAGTAGGTCATCGGACGAAGTAATTGTAAACAGACTTGTCAGACTCAAAGTCAAAGACAAACTTCACAAAGTTACGAACCGTCGAACGTTGTAAGCATGGTTGTCTGGTTTATGCGGATCGAGTTTAGGACGTTATAGCTACTTACGATATCACCCCTCTGGACAAAACCCACACTTTTTTAGTTGGACAGTTGTTCGCGAGATGATCATAATTAGGTAATATCATATATAATGACAGACTAGATTATGTCATTTATCATGTGGAACAATGATTTGTATTACTCTGAGTCTGACACATAACAATATAGCTACTATATAATCAAAATAAACTAAAATAAACATTAAAACAACATGCAGAACAATTGAATAATTATGGTAATGGGTTATAGCCTGAAGGGTTATGTCCTAGACCTAGGGGTTTAGTATAACCATATGGGTCTTATATGTGAGATGTTACCGGTGGCAGTGGGTATGTATGTGCCCTACGACTATGTCCATAAAAATCATAAGGACATAGCATTTTTAATCAAATTTTTTGTGGGACATATTTATTACAAATTCATCAAGCAAGTTTCAGAACACAGTTTTACTGGGTTGAATCATTACAAATTCATCAAGGAAGTTTCGTAACACAGTGTTACTGGGATGAATCATTCCAAATGTTGGTAACTGTGTAGACCTGGTAAAACAATGTGAATCACCACACGGTGCACAAACAATGGTTATAAGCCAAACACCCATGTGAATACTTCCCCTGCAGGCAGATGAGAATATGGCTATAGCAAATACCTGCCCATTGATAAACAAGTTATCTAGTCCATTTTGTTGATCACTTTACTTATGACATGCTAATAAATAGCATAGCTTCACATCTACAGACCAATTATCTTTACAGGGCAACTTCCCATTGAGCCGAGAAACTGCTGCACTACGACATTGGTTTGGCCAGTGCAGTTTCAGCAACGTGCAAAAAGATGACGAAGTGAAGACTCTGCCACCAAGAAGTACCTCTCATTGGAAGGGCAGCAATCTTTCCTCAAGGGAGTCTTGTTTGTAACACCCTCCTCTGTGTCAGTGTACTGGTCGACATGGTCATCGCTGTCACTATTGCTGCAGTCACGACTAGTCGACTCATTGTCAGAGCAAACATACTCTGGATCTGCAGCAGATGTCACTTCCTCCCCGTTTGAGTCACTTGAGTCACTAATCGGACCAGTCAACAAACTGCACTGCACACTCATTGACCTCACTGCTGATGTCACCTGCACGGCAACCTGCTCTGATGCACAGACTGCTTGCACTCTTCTCGTGCGAGTTGATGGCCTGATGTCAACCTGAAAGCATTTGCTGCTCCTTTTTGGAGTGAAAGCTGTGACTGACTCAGGTGTGGAATCCTCTGTATCACAGGAATCCGTACGAGAGCTGTCATATTCAGTTACTGTATCTTCAGATGACCCAGTCTTGGTCGACGGTGGACTATCTCGAGCTGCTGCCAGAATGTCAGCAACTAACTGAAATAAGAAATTACCCTTATAGAATTTGCAAAAAAATAAATTGTAGGTTTCTGACAAAAGCAAACAAAATCCTGTCTTTTACCATCTTGTCAGAAAGGAGTACAGTGTACATCCATTTGTCTAGTCATTTGCCGAGCTTCCAAGTGTGAAAAGACTGCCTAGCTGTGAAAAATACAAATTAATAAATTAATTTCAAGTTGCAAGGTATGTATTGTTTATTCTATGATAAAAACATCATAAATAATTGATATCACGCTTACAGAATCTACACAGAGACATAGTTACTTTTGTTATGTTACACTTTTATGCAAACAATTACCTGGAAAATGTTACAATGTATTACTTGTGAACATTTTATTTTTGGTTATAACTAATCATCTACTAAATATACAATAGATAGGTTTGCAACTTGCATTGCATTTATTGTTATTGTTTCACAACTTGACAAATTACCATTTTCACACTTGGTAGCTGGGCAACGACCCACATCCGAATGTGAACATATTTATTATTTGATAAATTTACTTGATTTTTTAAAGTAATAACATTATTAAGTTAAAAATCAAATAATTATGACTTGTGCCAGTAATTAGCAATGCACCAAGCAGTAAGGTGTAATTACACTGATTGCAATCTATTAAATGGCAGTGACATGTCTTTTGTCTTCTATTCATTCATGTTATACAGACACATAAAATGAAAAATATGTTCTGTCCATAAACATTGTTAGTAGATAATACAAGATACGATAGTTATATTTTTGTTCTAAATATTTATCTCGGTACATACTGTAGTTCCAATTCAAAATGTAATGGTAATACCTTCAAATGTAATAGTATATATTACATGATGTACATTGTCTTCAATATGCAACTGTAATAAAATGGAAACTAGGCACTAGCAATATATTACATTAATGTAATTCACCACAGGCCTGTGCACTGAAGTTATGAAAATACAAATAAATTAATTACTAATGAAATATTAAAAATTATATAGTAACAAATGTAACAGTACTTGTGTGTTACAATAGTGTGTGCTATGAAAGCTGCATCTACTGTAAGAATGATATTGATTGAAAACATTACTTTTGAAAACTTCAACATAATAGATTATTAACTCGATGGATACATACTGTAATCTACAGGGTGTTCAATGTGGTAACCATTCAATATTAATAATAATTAATCACATCTACCTGCAAGGTTTTCCAGTTGCAATGGTGATCAAGGTGATGTTAGGCATGGGTTAATTATAGTAATAATAAGTATCCGACATGTCACATCCATGTTACCCAGTTCCTGCCATTTCCACCTAGCATGCTTTAATTACCAGTAGATCAGGTTCAGATAACTATTTTAACTGGAGGGAGAATGCAGTGGGCCAGCTGGAGGTGGCTGGTGTATTTGTTATTCATAGCAGGAAAGACCTACAAAGTACAATGTCAACTGGTAATTAATTAGATTTGATCAGTTGACTTAGGCAAACACTACACTTAGTTTCTCAGTCCAATTAGCTGGATTAGCAGACAAGTGCCAAACACTGCAATAAACTGTTTCTACAGAGAATACTGATGGGAGATAATTCATAATATATGCAGACGACACCATTCTTTTTAGTACATTGAATACATTCCAATCTCCGGATGGCCAAGTCCAAAATCAAAACATAAATAAAGAATTACAAAATATATGCAGGTGGCTAATGGCAAACAAACTTTCTCTTAACATTAAAAAACAAAATTCATGGTATTTCACATGCCTCAAAAGGAAATTGAACTTCCTAAAATAGAAATATATGGGACAAATATTGAATGTGTACATAATTTTTATTTTTTAGGTATCACCATAAACCAACACCTAAATTGGACAGCCATATAAACAAAACAGCGAATAAAATAATTGGAATTTTAAATAAACTTAAACATATATTACCTAACAATATATTATTATCTATAATGTATAATTCGCTCATTCTTCCCAAGATTAATTATGCCAATCGCATTTTTAAACTTCAAAAGAAAGTAGTGCGAATAGTTACTTCAAGTAAATACAATTCTCACACAGATCCCATCTTCAAAGAATGAAAATTTCATAAGTTGGATGATATCTATAGACTCCAACAGCTTACATTTTATTGCAAATTGATCAACAAGCTTATACCAGAATACTTCAGTCGTATTCCATACACATACAATTTTCAATTCACCAATACAACACGTGGTAAAACAATTTATTTATTCCCAGAGTTAATCATCAATATGCAAAAAAGTACATCAGACACAACATTATACAAACTGTTAACAATACTCCAAATATCATCCCTAATAACACTTCTACACATAGTTTATATGTTTTATTCACTTATACAAACATTACTTTATCAAGAATTATGAATGATGTTGTCATATTTCTAACTGTTACATCTGTCATTCTTAAACTAGATATGACTTTGCATGTGTTTAAACTAATTTATGTATATACTGTGTATACACAAATATGTATGCGTATATAGTTGATCACGTGGTAATTATATAATTATGTTACATCAGTAGGGTGGCTCCCATGATAGCTGCATATAATTGTCTTAATGGGAGCCTCCCTGACCTTACAATTAATATTACATTGTAGTTTATGTTCTTATGATGGTCAAAATAAATACTGTATGTCTGCCTGCCAGCCTGCCTGCCTGCCTGCCTATATGTCTGTCTGCCGTCCAACCTACAGAAACTAGATCCAAGATAACCAATTACTATAGTATGTATCTCAGTTCCACGACCGTCGTCTTCACGTGAAGTGATTTCGGCGTGTGGTTAAACATTTGTCGTCATCAGCAAGATCGTAAACATCTACCTCACTACACCAGTCCGAAGCGTTGCTTGCGAGCGGTCCTTTTCTGTCCTAAGACGCCTCAAGTGGTCGAGTCATTCAAAAATGACGAGAAAGACGGCTTATATAATGGCCTCGGAATGTTATGTCCATAGAAAAGCACACTATTTTCTCACCCCCAGTGAGGTTTATTTGTATAAAGCCAATTGGCGAATCACTGCACGCGACGGCGAGAGGCAGTTTCACAGGACTTAACAGGTATGCACAACACACAAGATTTAAATCACTGGTGTATTTATAGTTTTGTTTTCTTAATTACAAATCGACATGTCTGCAAACGGTTCGTCTATATTCTGGACCAATGGCGGTGGTAATAATAGCGGTGACCGCGTCAAATTCGACGTGATAATGTACGTCATTCAGCGTAAAAACACATCACGCGTGAGACGCATGTAACCAGTCCTAGACCGGGAGCCCAAAGCTTTTATTTGTGTAAAAAGGACCAAATTAAATTAAGTGTTTGACCCCCATGTATTGAAGGAACCATCCCCCAACATCACAAAAATGAGTTGCTGCCGGGTCTTGGGTGGTGGAATGCCTCATAAATCATCCCCTGAAGTGGCCAAAAAAGTACCTTTATTTATGTGAACAGTGCCAAGGCTAAAAACAGTTGGTGTCCTCCGAGTACGGAATGACCAACAACAGCAACTTTAGGGGGTGGAACACCCCTGACAGCAGCCCCCAAAGTGTGCCAAAAATACCTTTATTTGTGTGAATGGCGCCAAGGCTAAAAACAGTTTCAACAGTTTCACTGGTGTTCCCCGAGTACGGAAAAAACCAATCCCAGCAACTTTAAGTGGTGGAATCCCCCTGACAGCAACCCCCAAAAATTGACGAAACTATTTATTCGCGCAAACACCTAGCGGATTTCGTAGTCCGGTAGATGGCGCCAATCGATATGCGGCAAAATTTATATCGATTCGCTACGCAAATATCGTTTGTAGGTGTACGTATTTTGTAAGCTGATTATGATAGATGTCTACATACATTCAGATTTTTTTAAATAAAAATGTGTTAGGGTGATGTACTAGTAACAGATTAATGTACTAATAATATATAGCGAATTCAACCATCATCGTGTGTGCGCTGTTTGTGTTTGCTATTTGATAGCAACCTGAAAATGGAACAGCAGATTGCCAACACTGTGAAAAGTAGCTACTGTCAGATTAGAAACATTGGGCGAATTCGGCCACATCTGAGTGAGAACCATGCAAGACACTTGTTCACGCACTAATGACATCCAGTTTAGATTATGGGAATGTACTTCTTTATGGTCTCCCACACACGGCGATGCAACGTCTACAAAGGGTGCAGAACTGTGCCGCTCGCCTAATTACTCGCACGAGGAAATACGAACACATCACGCCCGTGTTGCAGCGTTTACACTGGCTACCCGTTCTTTTGAGACCGACCTACAAAGTGCTCCTGTTTACGTATTGTGCCTTGAATGGTCTAGCGCCGGACTACATTAGTGAGTTAATTGGCTACCGTCACATTAACAGAACTCTATGATCTACCTCGCAGCCTCGCCTTTTGTTCGCACCTGCTTCACAAACTGTCACTCACGGTGATTACCGTTTCGCGGTTTGCTCAGCGGTTCTATGGAACAATTTGCCTAGCCTACGCTCAGGACAGCAACATTATTACAAGTGTTTAAAATACTTTTGAAGACTAACCTTTTTAAACAAGCGTTTTTATAATTCACCAACGAGGACATTTTATGTGCTTTCTTTAGATAAATATATTTTGTTTTATTAATTTCTTAGCATATTTATGGTTATTCTTCTTGTGTAAATGAATGTATTTTTTATTATTATGTATTACATATTATTAGTATTATTGTATTTAAACAACAGTACTCCGGGGTAGCGTAACTGGTTGTAATATCGCCCTGTTTTATATAGCTATAGGGTTAACCCTCTGGTCAGTCTAGACATTGAAACGTATCATCCACTTCACGCTGGTGCAAGCTGGTGATAGAATGTGTTAAATCTTAGTAAAAATAAAAGTATACGCAACAATATTCCTGCAGCGTATCTACGAACTACACAAAGGTCCATAGAAACAGGAAAAAAACTGAAGTAGACATAGCAATATTAGACATTAGCAAGGCTTTTGACACAGTCCCTCACACACAACTTCTCCATAAATTATCCCACTGTGGTATAACCGAAACCACGCTCAAGTGCCTACAGAAAACTTCCTCATTGAAAATTGTGCTAGATGGCGAAACTTCTGCCCCCCCCCCCCCCCCCCCCCCCTACTATTCCTCTGTCATAAGTCAGCATTGGTAAATATAAAGTCCGCCTGTTTGCAGATGACTGATATATCAAAACACTCAATGATCACATTGCTCTACAACACGACCTAAAACAACTCCAAAAGTGGGCAAAGGACTGGGATATGAACTTCAATACAAACAAATGCTACAGCCTCGGTGTAAAAAAAATATTTCTACAACCTACACGCCGCGTACCCTAGAACGTGTAAACTGCAACCCCTATCTCTATCTCCGACAACCTTAAATGGCACTCCCACATCGCAACAGTAACTAAAAATGCAAACTCCACACTTGGGTTCCTAAGGCATAGCATACGACACTATCCTATAAACAGCAAACGGACCGCATATATTGCCCCTGTGCGCGCTGCCTTAGAGTACGGAGCCAGAGCCACCCATAGTATCAGGCGGACATAGATAAACTAGAGCGTGTCCAACACCGCGCTGCTCGTTTCATTACCGGCGACTACCACTCCAGACATCGATCGATCACAAACATATTCATAGACCTAAAACTCAATACCCTTCAAAGCAGAAGTTGGGACCTACGACTTAAATTCATGTATAAATTGGTTGAGGGATCTATAAACCATTTCAGTTGGCCCAATTAAACCACTCTGTAACACTATACGCACCGACCCATCGTAAACAATAGCCAACCGTGGCTTCTTACGACGTAGTTAATTAGAATTATTGGGTAATTGGCTCGGAGGCAAACTTAGTGTCCCGCTATTGAGTTAGTTTTCCATGCAACTATGTAGTGACGCAACAGGTTATATAGGAACATGTATAAGGCAATACAATATATGTAGAATCTACCCTACACCCCGGTATATGGGGTGTAGGGTAGATCCTGGAGGGATAGTCCCTTTGGTGATGAGCAGCCACCCCACTTCTGTGGAGGCTCTAACCACTGGTTCCCTCAGTCTATCTAGCTCATTTATGGCTCCTAGGAACTGCTAGTGTACAGCTATAACCAGCAAAACTACAGGAGTGAGGCTTGTAGGCTAATGCCTATTGAGTCAAGGGACGTCTGCCCTCTGTACACAAAGACTGTTTTGGAGGAGTAGGCGGTCCAGGCGATTGGCTACAGCCCCGGCTGCAAATGCGAAACAGCAACAGCTTTTCACCAGGCTGCAATGTACGTACCAAGACGCATGTGGAAGGACCGGTGACCCGCTGTCCTGCGGTATAAGACTTTTTATTCAAGGAATAACGGAGTTAACCATATACACACCAGCGGAAAGCAATGGGCAACTATCGCTGTATTAGCCCAAGAAACCTGATGGAGAATACAGACAGTAAGAGAGGTTCTAGTGGTGAGCCCCGCAGGCTGGATAGAACGACACATACTGGGGAAGAGCTTGGATATGTTGGAAGTTACGCCAGAGCTGATGACGGTAGTATGCCCGACTGTGCGGGAGGTAAAACCAGCAACAAAAAGCTAAAAGGGAAAATCCGTGTGGCAACATGGAATATCAGAAAAACGAGTCAAGGGACATTACAAATGGTAACATCAGAAACAGAATGATATGGGGAAGATATATCTGGGATTGCGGAACACAGGTTACGAATACGAGCAAAACCCACGAATATAACATGTATTCAAGTGTATGCACCAACGAGCACCGCAGATGATGACGTAATAGAAACGTTTTATGATACACTGCAACGAACAGTTGACGAGGTAAACAGGAGAGACATGGTAGAACTGATGGACGATTTCAATGCAAAACTTGGCAGTTGTCAAAACGAAGAACAGAACGGACATATCGGAAAATATGGACTAGACGAGAGAAATGGGAGAGGAAATAGACTTGTTGAGTTTGTCATTGAGAATGAACTGATGAACACTAATACTTTCTTCAAACAACATCAAAGAAGAGTGTACACTTGGACAACACCAGATGGTCGGAACAGAAATCAAATCGACTTCATAATGTTACCAAAACGATGGAGGACGTCTCTGTTTAACGCAAAGACATTACCGGGAGCCGATTGTGATTCTGAGCATAAGTTGCTAAGCGCCAAGATTGCGATAAAATTAAGACAGATGAAGAGAGGGAAAGAGATAGTGAGGTATGACGTTAGTGATATCACGGAAGGATTCCGACTAGAGGTTATGGACCGTTTCGATGTATTACAGACAGTGGCTGACGGAGAAGGAACCGGAGGAGCTCGCAGTAGAAATTAGGAACATCATTATGGAATCGGCTGACAAACTCATCACTAAAAAGAGGAGGCAGAAACAACCACGGATAAGCAAAGACACGCTGCAGATGATTGAAGAAAGGAAAGAGTTAAAGAAGAACACAGAAAAGAGTGAGAATTATCATGAGAAATACAAAGAGAAGCGCAAGATGATTAAACGAATGTGTAAGGTAGACAAGCATAAATATCTAGAGACGAAATCTGAAAAGATAGAACAATGTATGCGAAGGAACGATAGTCGCAGTATGTTCGAAGAAATAAAGTATATGACACAGTCGTTCAAACCTAGACTTGGCGTTATCAAAGATGAAACGGGAATGACTCTGACAGAAAGCAATGGCATACTTGAAAGATGGAAGCAATATTGTGAAAACATGTTTAAGAAAGAAGAAACAGAAGAGGTAGACATGAATGAAGGCAGGGAGTGGACAGAACCAGAAGATGAACTTGAGCCTTTGGGTTCAGAGGTGGAGCGGGTAATAAAAGGTCTAAAGGACGGAAAATCACCCGGCACTGATGACATCACTGCAGAGATAATAAGAGCAAGTGGCGAAGCAGGCGTGAATATCTATCTCACATCATGCAAGAAAATATGGAAAAGTGGAACACGGCTGACCCATGGGCTGACTGTAAACGAGCCATTCTTATACCAATACCGAAAAAAGGTGACATACAAGAATGCTCAAACCACAGGACTGTATCCCTCATCAGCCATGTGAGCAAAATTATGCTAAAATCATAATGAAGAGAATCACAATACAATTATATTGTGAAGTCAACAGAGCACAAGCTGGTTTCCGGACTAGAAGAGGAACAAGAGATCAACCTGAAGATGATAATTCAAAAATGCAGAGATTTCAAGCACGACCTTAGGATCTGTTTCATAGATTATTCAAAAGCTTTTGATAATGTTAATCATCAACAACTTTGAAAAACCTTGATACACGTGGGATTTGATCACAATTACATCATTTATCCTCAATTGATATGTTGGGCAGCAGTCTACAGTGATATTAGGGTGTGAGACAAGGGTGCATTTTGTCCCCCCACCTATTCAGTCTATACAGAGAGAATATCATTAGAGAGGTCGAGACTGACACGAGAGCAAGTTTTTTAATGGACTGAAAGTGAATGGACAGGAGATATACGAATTGTGATATGCCGACGACACAGCGGTAATATCCGATACAAAAGAAGGATTGGATAAATTGATAACTACTGTTAAAGAGGACAGTGAGATGAAAGGATTGAAACTAAACGTAAAGAAAACTAAGATTATGTATGTGAAGGGGTGTCGAAAACCACCAGAAGTCATAGTAGATGGCGAGGAACTAGAACGAGTGGAACTGTTTGAATATCTGGGGTTACTGATAGAAGCGGGTGGAGATGGGACGAAAGAGATCAAGCGGAAGTTGGCAATGGCGAGTAAAAAGTTGACAGAGATAAAGAAGCTGTGGAAAGCAACGAACAAAGATATGAAAGTACGAATTATCCGAGTCTGCATATTTCCAACTGATATGGATGCGAAACCTGGACTCTTAATAAGAACATTACTAAACGTATAAATATAAATGCATTTGAAAACAAGTGTTATAGAAAGATATTACGAGTTTCATGGACTGAACATAGAACTAACGAATCCATCGCAGATGACCTTGGTGTTATACTCGGGACTTTATTGAAACAGAAACTAAGTTATTTTGGCCATGTGAAACGGCATCAATTTCTAGACAGACTAATAATGGAAGGAAAAGGGGAAGGCAGCAGAAGCCGAGGAAGACCTAGGAGACAATGGGAGGACATAGAAGAATGGATGGGAGCTGACGTCTGGCGAGTGGGGAGACTGGCAAACGAAATAGCTGTCTATAGACAATCTATCAAGGCTGCAACGTCCGGAAATGGATAAGCAAACCCCCACATTTAAATGTCTATATATTATAAATATTGCCTTGTACATTTTCCTGTATAACCTGTTGCGTCACAATTTTAAAATAACACTAGATCTGCAACAATACAATACAATATTTTACAATACAATACAATACAACTTTAATCATCCCTGTAAGGGCAATTACATTGTCGTTTGGGCAGGCACAGTGTACACACACACACACACACACACACACACACACACACACACACACACACACACACACACACACACACACACACACACACACACACACACACACACACACACACACACATATATACATATACAAATATAACATAGGTAACAGCGTATTACTGGCACACTTCATCATGGTCACAAAAAGAATAATCTATTACATGAACACACGGAGTGCATTTCTTCACACTGTAACCACTAAATACATAGTCCATACACATGCGTTACATTCATTTCACATCGTTAAAAAGACTGGTAGCAATAGGAATAATTTCTTACGGTTTTTTTGCACGAGGGGCACCTAAAACGGCGGCCCGACGGCAGTCTCAAACCTGAGATATAGAGCATGACTATCATTGGCTAAAATAGAACGTGCCTTCCTAAGTACCTGTTGTTCACAAAACTGAGTGATGTCTCTCTGAGTCTCTCCAATTATTTTGGAGCTGACACGTACACAGAGCTGGGACGTAACGAAGTACAAGTACTTCACTACTGTACTTGAGTAGAAAAGTTTGCTTTTTGTGAGTAACGAAGTACATTTTTTAGGAGTACTTTTACTTGTAACAAAGTACAAATGTGTGTACTTTTCATAACTGTAACGAAGTATCCATAATTTATGCGTTAAAAATTCTGCCTGTGAGTGCAGCCTGTGAGAGAGCCTGCATAGGTGATGTAGAATTTGAGAACCAGCTGATGCTCGAGCTCAACAAGGCGTTTGTTTGAGGAGCCAGCCTGTCACTGCATCCTGCTGAGGATCCTGTCCTGTTCAATAAAGTGTTTGTCGTGCACTACTGAATTTACTTGTTTGTTTGCAGTGAGTGACTATGTCAAAAGTTTTTTTTAATAGAAAAGTACTTTTGCATTTACTTCAAATACATTTGTTTACTTTTTACTTTTACTTCAAGTACATTTTTTCAAAAAGTACTTTTACTTTTACTTGAGTAGCGTTTTCCACAGTTACTTGTACTTTTACTCAAGTACAAAATAAATGTACTTGTTACAGCTATGCACGTACACACTTCTGTAAACTGTTCTTGTTTTTAATACTCAGGTTGAAAAACCAGCAAATAAACGAAAAGCAAAGAACACTCTCAATAAAAGACTTGTAAACAGGTTTAAAATTGTTTTATCAACAGAAAATGAGTTTAGTTTTCTAAGAAAGTACAGGCGCTGCTGACATTTCTTGACGAATACTTTAGTGTTGTCATCCCATCTAAATTTGTTATCAAACATTGTACCTAAGTATTTGTACTTGGCGACAATTTCAATCACTTGATCATGAATGGTGTTTTTTTCAGGATATATATTATAGTGTCCCGCTACTGAGCTATTTTTCCATGCAACTATATAGTGACGTAACAGATTATATAGGAAAATATACAAGGCAATACTTATAAGTGCATAAAGTTAATGACCGGTAAAATGTAATTTTATATAGATTATTGTGTCGAAACTTTGTGTTAGATTTATTTGTATCTGCTCTGTTTCAAATAATGAGCGACGGACAAAGCAGCATTTACCAAGGTTCCTGAGAAAATACAGGATGTCATGCTCACCGATGCCACGTGTACACTTCCCCCAATTGCGGCCACTGTGATTGATGGGGGCATTCTCCCCCATGAAACCGTGGTTCAGCACTGCAAATCAACGTATGCGGTCATGACCAGAGATCTCTTGGTGAAGGTGTGTTCCTATCGCGGTGAACAAATCCACTTGGCACTAGCTCGACAAGTACCTCTCACCATCGATCAAAGACCCAGAGTGGAAACTGCGTCGTTCTGGAAATCGTCATACATTCGTCATCACTGGGCCTGACCAGACTTCGCGACAGTGTGGGACGGAGCTCCTCGTGAAAGGTGCGTTCAAGGAAGGGTTTGCAATATCCTCATGGCGAAATGGAAGAAACCACACTACGGGTCAATCATAGGGAGGAGGACCCTGTTCGTATCACATGGTGGTAAATACGTGGCGATGAAGACCGACGAGGAAGAACTTGTACAAACAGAGGAACCGAATAATATCCAAGGTCTGCACGAAGAGGCCGACACACTCGTTACATTTCATGCAAGCAGCGTCTCCACCGGAAACATTCTGGTGAGGTCAACTGACACAGATGTACTCGTCATTCTTCTCGGGCTTGTCGCAAGGTCAGAAGGGATGAACATCATCCTGGATTATGGATCTGGTTACAACCGTAGATACACTGATGTGACAAATATAGCTGTCACCATTGACGAGAGAAGCCATGGATTCACGGACGCACTCGTGTGTTTGCGTGTTGACGGGATGTGACTTCACATCCTGCTTCTTTGGAAAGGGCAAAGTAAAGCCCTTCCAATTACTGGAAACGGGTGTAGAGCATCAACACGTGATGGCACTACGGTCCCTGAACTCAGAAGCAGTCAACCTACTAGCCATTACGTCATTTGCTTGCTCCCTGTGTGTGTTTAAGTGCACAGACGTCAACGAAGCGAGATACAGAGCCTTCGTCAGAATGAGTGGTGGGAGAGAGAAGGAGCCACTGGCCAAGATCCGGAAAATCAACAGTGCATCTCTCCCCCCCCCTTGTTGCAAGTCTCTTACCAACCACAACATGAGAGTACACTTTTTTGTACGGATGTGGAAGAGGGCCGACCAGCCAGACCCGACTTGCGAGGCGAGGCCCACTGACTGTGGATGGACAGAGAAGTCAGGCAGTTTGGAGCTGGAGTGGTTCCAAGGGAGTTCACTGCCGGAATCTTTGTTAGTAACTCGCATTGAAGCCGAGGTCGTCGTCGGAGCGATGGACGATGAAGATTCGGACGTCTGGACAGACGATGACAGTAACGAGAGCGACGAAGATATCTAAACACTATTGTATATGTCGCGTCTGTTCTGATGATATACCTTTTTTTTCAAAATATATTCATGCGTCAGCAACTGTATGCGAGCAACATAATTGTGGTGTTGTTTTCCCTGTTGCTTCTCCGATTCTAGGAAAGAAAACAGAGGTCGGCCCTCTTGCACACCCATTATTCCCCATAGGATATTGATCTTCAAAATGTGTTGTTTAAAAAGATTAAAAGAGATCCCGGTACAAACTTCCAGATATGTGTCTAGTAGTAATCATTGTGTAGTATCGTTGCGTGTCCTAAGTTCGTACATCGTCCAACTCAGTGTCCCCTTAGTATTGCTTCGTGTTTCATCTTCCGTTTGACTGCTCCGGTGAACATTTATGTTGAAAGTGCAGCTACAATAGGCAATAAAAACAGAGTTTGAAAGATATTACTTTTGCCTGTAACAACAGTTTTAGAATTTTACACAGTTTGTCATCACGCTGCAGTGCAAGTTTTATGTTTGCTACAAACTGTGTTAACTATTTTAATGAACGTATGCGTTCATCCATATATAGCTTATTATGTCGTCTTGAACGGTCTGAAAACCCACTTTTGTGAATTATTTTTATACCAATATACATTTTAGAAGTCCTATGTTTAAATATTGGACTACCCAATTGTATACTTAAAGTTGAACGCACATTTTATATATATCTTATTAACCATCTATTTTTATTTCATGTTCATCTATATCTTTGTATTTTAGTTATTTATTACTTATTTTTTTATTTACTTGTATTGTATGTACATATGGACTTTTGTCTGAAATAAAATATTATTATAAAACTGGCTGGTATGAGATATTTGTGTTTATAAATTTATTTGAGAAAACCAACACAATACCAATACACCGCACGTAACTGTCCCATCAGAGGTAACCTCCCTCTCCTACTACAAGTAACTGTCCCCTGTCCTACTACAGGTAACTGTCCCACCAGAGGTAACTCCTCCTCTCCTATTACAAGTAACTGTCCCCTGTCCCACTACAGGTAACTGTCCCACCAGAGGGAACTGCCCCCTCTCCTACTACAAGTAACTGTCCCCTGTCCCACTACAGGTAACTGTCCCACCAGAGGAAACTGCCCCCTTTCATACTGCAAGAAGATATTTGAACAGTTATCCTGTCGCGTCTGTACTGATGATGTGCGTTGTAAAGATATAATATTGACAGTTATCCTGTCGCGTCTGTACTGATGATAGTGTGCTGAAAGTAAATGAACAGTTACCCTGTCACGTCTGTACTGATGATAGTGTGCTGAAGGTAAATGAACAGTTACCCTGTCACGTCTGTACTGATGATGTGCGTTGTAAAGATATAATATTGACAGTTATCCTGTCGCGTCTGTACTGATGATAGTGTGCTGAAGGTAAATGAACAGTTACCCTGTCACGTCTGTACTGATGATGTGCGTTGTAAAGATATAATATTGACAGTTATCCTGTCGCGTCTGTACTGATGATAGTGTGCTGAAGGTAAATGAACAGTTACCCTGTCACGTATGTACTGATGATGTGCGTTGTAAAGATATAATATTGACAGTTATCCTGTTGCGTCGGTTGAGAGTGCTGAAGATATGAAAACAGTTGTCCTGTCGCGTACTAATGGTACTAATGATCTGCGAAATCCGCTAGGTGTTTGCGCGAATAAATTATACATTCGTCAATCTTTGGGGTTGCTGTCAGGGGGATCCCACCATTTAGGCTAACGTTGCTGGCATTGGTCATTCCGTACTCGGGAAACACCAGGGGAACTTTTGAAACTGTTTTAGCCTTGGCGCCGTTCACATAAATAAAGGTACTCTTTGGCACACTTCGGGGGCTACTGTCAGGGGGTTTCACCCCTCAAGTTGCTATCACTGGTCATTCCGTACTCGGGGAACACCAGGGAAACTTTTGAAACTGTATTTATTAGCCTTGGTAAAGGTACTTTTTGGCCACTTCAGGGGGTGATTTAGAGGGCATTCCACCACCCAAGACCCGGCAGCAACTAATTTTTGTGATGTCGGGGGATGGTTCCGCCAACATATGGGGTCAAACACTTTGGTCCTTTTTACATAAATAAAAGTGCTGGGTTCCTGCTTTATTCATACACCAGTCTGCCTCTATAAACGCCGCTCATGCATCACTGGCCGGTGCGACATATTGTAAATGGACCCCCGACGTGTATGGACCGGGTGGTGCATTTACCACGACGTGGAAAATTGACCACCACTGGAAAAATACAAGTTTTAATGTGTTTAGTGAGTTAGACGTGTTTAACTGGTGTAAGTGCTATAACGTAAAACTTTTTTTTTTAAACGTGTCAAACCATAATTATGCAAAATCAACAATGACCATTTCAATATGACAATTTTGACAACTTTTTGGCACACTTTTGTCTTTCAGAATAGTGCATTTTTACTTATTGACACCATCGAAGCACATCCATAATTTTTAAGTCACTAAACATAGACATGAAGTTACATTTTTCTCAAAATTGACCCACGGAAGTCCATTTGCATTATTACACCGGCGGAGTTGAGTTGATACCCGTCGGCAGATCGATTCGCGAATGTCAGCCGTAAAGATGATGTCCAATTAGCGAGCAGGCGAAGCACGCATGCAGGTACTACAGCGTCCAGACGTGTTCAAGATGACCGCGGCGTAGGCCCCTGATTACAGGTGTACTGGGCTGCCTTGTTGAGCAGATCAATAACACAACTTTAAAGGAATTCGAGAACCCATGTCCGCCGTTAATTAAAATTGCCTCTGCGCAAGTCGTAAACATTGTCTAAGTGTAGTTGGTCACGCTTCGTTTGCACAATTCTATAGTGATATCGCAGTAGTCATTACCGCGGAGGCCGAGTATTGCTACGAGTTGTTTCTCCCGAAGTGTTGTACAAACGAAGGCAGGACGACAATTATAGTTAAATTACCTTTAATACTCCACCGTGCCAATATACGTTGAGCACCAAGTAGATAAATATAATTTCATCAATATACTGCAACAACACGATCACAGAAATTCTTTGTAGAGCATTGTGTATATACCCCTAATATTCTTTTCAATACTCAAAACATCCACAACGGTGAGGCACGTATTAGCATTAACGGTGACAATAAATTGAATACGTAACACTCGTCTCGTCGATTTGAACCGAAAGCTATTATGTTGCATTATGGAATTATTTGGCATCATACTAAATGACAACATTTTAGCTTGATAACAATATCAGTTTATGTGCGAAGTTACCGGCGACTGAAATGACCCTTTGTATCAATCAAATACAATGAAAATTTATGCAGAGATCTTCAAATTGATCTTTTCAGCTTTGTGTGTTTCATGTTTTCCCGGGCAACCAAGCGATGCACTGCATGTGTGGATGACACCAACACAACAAACAGTACACAACCAAGGCAAGGAAAGGTTAATACACACAGACAAACCAATAACAAACTTTTTGTCACACGAAATACACACAAAACATGCTTCACAGAAAGGCACTAAAGAACGTGAATGCGGAATTGAATGCAGCACGACATACAACAAGGAATTAAGTCTGCAAGAAAATCAGCAAATGAGTAAGCAAAGAAATACAACAAAGCTGCCTGCAACGAAGGACACAAAGTTAGCAAGGACATCAACTGGGAAACACACAAAAGGAATCAACAACGAAGGACAGAAAATACATCAAGCCGCTAGGAAATACAGTAACGTAGTCAAAGAAAAAAATCGGCAAAGACATTATATCATTGACAACGATGTCAGCAAGCGAAGATGCCAATTAAGCAATGAAATACTATTAAAGAGACATCAGGAAAATGAACCGGAGGACATTATAATGACGGTGATGTACGTTGCAAAAACGACCAACACCGAACGCAAACAGTTATTGTTATGTACCATATAGCTGAAGCAGCATTTCTTCGACGATGACACGCGATTGTTACGTAATTAAACAGCGCATGTGACACGCATAAATAACGTTGTGAGCAAAATAATGTGCTCGAGATTCCATGGAAACATTACAAAGAGGTACATTGGAAAAGCACTTCGTACCTCTCTCTAAATATAACTGTTTGCTTCCTTTCCTGTCATGACGTGTGTAACACATTGAGAAGATATATACATGTATATTTAATATAGTGTATGTATGTGTACGCGTGTGTTTTGTGTGTGTGTGTGTGTGTGTGTGTGTGTGTGTGTGTGTGTGTGTGTGTGTGTGTGTGCGTGTGTAAACTCCTGAATAAACCATTTTTCAATTCCTTCATATTGCAGTGAGCTTTGCTACTGTACAGATAAGATAAGAAACGTGAGGTAAACTGAGAGATGTCACGTGTTGGTCTGAATAAAACGAGATTTAACTTAATGAACACAAATGTTTTTTCTTCCATGTGTATGACAGTAGGGGGGCAGGGGGTCAATGAGGGAGGGTACAAGAGCAACTGGAAAATTAAGTTAATACTGCAGATTCATGTACACTCGGACACCATTGAGTTAATTAGACGTGACTAATAAATATGACTAACAACTTGAAACGTTACATTTTAAAAATAACAAGTATTTCTTATCAACACCAATACAAACTGTAGATACACATGCATATCAAGTGCAAGCTATATTTACAAATATTTTACACGCAGAGTGATTATACAACAGGTGAAATGAACTCACACATTCAATGTCGCTTAGCAAATTGCCCACGATTCACACAATAAAAGTCAATGTTACATTGATACATGGTACTTTGTCACAAGAAAATATTTTCCGATTAATACTAACCATTATAAAATATGTGCCAATGTAGGTAGACCATTGTTGAGTATGTGTATTTAACCAAATGGCTACCATTGCCTCACATCATTAGAACGATCTTGTCTCATCAACCCATTCTGAACCACCATTAACTTATTTTATACTAACAACACATTCAACCTCTCAAAGATAACACAACAGTGGATTAGATTTACAGTATCACAGACATTAGCACAGATGAGCAGTCAGTCCCATGCGTTGAGTATACATGTATTTATGAGCCCCGTGAATCCGCTAGTGGGAACCCCACATGTCTCATTGTTTCTCCGTCCAGTTGTAAGACACTTGGCGATATAATTTGACTCCTGTTTTAATAAAACACAAGCGGAAATTCTCTTACATCACAATAAATATAAAAAATATTTTATAAGCCATTATTCTTTGGAGATAGTTGGCTGAATCACAGTTCTTTCCCTCCCCAAGACAACTGAGGAAACTCCTTCCTGCAGTGATGTTCTTGCCAGGCCTGATGGATTGTTTTTCTCCTTGGGATTTCACTGGAGGATACACGCAGCACTCCCGTCTTTTTCATCTCCTTTAGATGTCACTTGGCCAGATTTTCCTTTAGGGCCACCATTTCTAGTTACATTCTTCATTGACATCATCTGATTATAAGGAAACACACAGCATTACATCAACTATCAGAATGACACAAAACAATGAATTAATTTGTACACAATCATTATTATTAACGCATTTATTTTTCACAGGAGATATTTACAGGTAATGTTAGATGATCAACAAGAAATCAGTATCAGGTGAACTGTTGATTTTAAACATCATATTATAAACAAGTTAATGATCACTGCTACTGATATATTATATGCAGGTGACTGAAATACATGAAACTAGCTTTTACAACTACTACAAAGGAATGAAATTAATGCAATTTTCCTTTAGCTGATGCCCATATGACTATATGAGTACTACTAACTACTACTACAACAACTACTAATACTACTAATATTATGATTATGGTATGCTACTGGTGTGCGTGGGTTAACATATATATGGAGATGACATATAGTTAATCAGATACACTTGGGTAAAAGTAACCAAAATAATAATGTTACCTAAGAAGTACCCTAGGGTAAATATGACAAAAAGATCCCACAGAGTTTGTAACCTATGTAAATGTAAACTGGGTTGGTAGATACCAGATATCATTTTTTAAGTTTAAATATAAATAAAATTTAATTTGCTGAACGTTACATTTCATCAGAGTATCTTGTGCAAGTATCACAATGAAATGTATAATTGAATGGAACATCCATTACAGTACATGTTTTATAAAGAAAATATGAAGATTAGTTATAATTTTGACTGATATCACAAGAGTATTCATATCACTGAACAAAACCAGCCTTGACATCAAACCAATAACTATTACCTCAGGTATTAATAAAACTGGTTACTTTTAAAAATATTAACTGAAATGTTTGTATTCAAGTTGATACAATAACAATGGTTATGCTGAGAAGTCTATAAATACCTGCAAACATTTATAAAAGCAATGTATTATACTGGCAAATGTTTGCATCCAAAACCTCTTGGGCAAAAGACAACCAAAACCTATCTGAAAAAACAAAATAACCTTATAATTTCAAGTCAAACCTTGATGGATCGACAGATTCCCAGGAGGTGTAAAATGTATTGACCTACCTCAGGTGTACCATTTATGTACATTCCTTTTTAGGGATCGATTTCTGGAGGAATTTTTGCTCTGTTTACAGGAAGTATGCTTTATAACATCTGTTGATCCTTCAAGGCAAATTAACAAGACATTCTATAAATTATTTTAAGGAAAACTTGTGCAAACTAGAGTGTCAGCAGTCTGGCAAACACTACACATGTACAACAGAACTGCAAAAGAAAAGACATCGCAATATTTAATGCAACTGCTGGAAAATTACGACCTGCAACAATGACTAATATCTTATTCAACTATTGCAGGCTGATCAAGTTTTATTGAAGCAAGCAGGCTTGTACTATATTTAGTGAAGAGGCACCATGGATAAATTCTGCAACATGACGTGCACATAAGCACATGCACTGTATAGACGACATTGTTGGCAGATTCTGGTGAGATTTATGCCGATTAGATACGAACACTGCAACTGTCTGAACAGAACTAGTAGTTTGTTAGGTTACGTAATTGTTGTCTATTTAATGTAATCAGTTGGACCATACAATAAATGTCTTATTCCTAGAGTGAATGTCTGAGTGAACGTTAACTTATGTGAACAAATAACTGAACATATGCGAACTTTGTTATTCTTTTTAAGTTTTAACAGTCAATTGGACTCTTTTCTTGTTACATTTCAAGCACCTTTAACGAATGTCATACATGTCGAGTCCTGTGAAACAAAACAGTAGTCATGGCAGACAAAAACCATAAATTATTAGTAAAACCGTAATCTTTACACGTAAATGCGCATTGACACACGTTATAAAACAAGTTTGTAATTACAGGTTCCCTATGCAACATATGTCGTCCACGGGATCTGTAAGTAAGTTCGCGCCTGCGCATAACACAAAATGCATTGGTGAGTGCTCGTTCCTGTGCATTGCATGAATTGTACAGGAATTCTACCAGGCCCAGAGAAGAGCACGAACCATAAGGGAGTTTGATGAGTGTGTCAGTCGGCGAATTTACTGACAAAAATATAACGACCGCGATAAATTACTTTTAAAATGTATCTCAAAACACAAACATAAAACCGTATGGTTTTCCTACTATGCCCTTAGTTTTCATTTGATAAATAAAACAGCAGTGACTATGGCTAAACCGTAGTACTTGACAGGTATGACGAACATCATCAGATGAATACCGCTAGATGGCGACACAGTAGTCCTTCTACAGTCTTAGTGAAGCAAGCGACCTTGTACTACATTTAGTGAACAGGCACCATGCAACGTTCCGTAACATCCTAAACGAACAGCTGATGATTGTGTGCAACTTGTGCCGGATTCTACTTTTGCAAGATTCCATGCCGATCATGTGATATTTGAAACCTTACTTCATCATCAGTTTGACTGTGAATGTAAATGGTGGCACTATTCTCAGCATTTAAGCGCACTTCATCTTCACCAAACGTGTACATACTAATGACATCATCTGAAAGACGTTGTTCTCCTTCCTACAAGAATGTACCAGAAACAGATGAGAAATAAAGTGATGTGTAGGAGTCAGAGAATGTGGTAGAGAGCTTCACGTAAGCGTACCTAGGATATATGAGGGCCTACTGGTAGTCATAAAGAGCACACGATGAACATGTTTCAACTCCAGGCCGGGAAACAATGACCAGTAAAGGAAGTGACATTATAACAGTACATCTAGATGAAAATGTGTGATTTTTTCCGCAGTTGCAACAACTGTGTGCCTTGGTAACAAAATCTTCTTGCGGCTGTCTTCAAAGTTCTGCAAAAGTTACCGCTCCCTCCACAATATATGATGTCCAACAACACATGATATTATTCCACAGAAGACATCATTCAACAGATGATGTCAGTCGACAGAAGACATCATTTGGCAGTTGAAATCTGCCAATGCACACATGTTCAAGATGTCCACTTAGCAGATTGTCTAACAGCTGATATTCAGTCAGTAGACTGTCTAGCATTATGAAAGAAAAATTGGTGCAGAGGTGCTGAAAACGTGCAAATTAAATGCAGATTGAAGGATTATTAAATTAAATGCAGGTCGAAGGATTAAGTACATCATGCAGTCCAATGTTAAAAAGAAACATTAAATTAAGAAACCTCCGGAGAAACCAAATGCAGGCTTGCCACCCATAGTTTGCTTACTTCCTCTAGTTTTGCTTTTTGTCTTTCATGCATTAAAGCCTGGGCCTGTAAAACCTAAAATAGCAAACATGGCAAAACGTGTGGATGTTATTAAAGGTGTGAAATTGAGAGAGGACAATAAATAACATTACATGGCAAATTCAACCTTTTTGGTGGGTTCATTTTCTGACCTACCTGCAGTGATGGTATACTTTCGTATCACCTCTATTGGGGTCAAAAAGTGATAACAAAGTTTCTGTCTTGATTTTTCCATTTGTAGCCTGTTTTTGGAGGTGAACATTTAATAAAGAACCATTGACCTGTGTCCTGTTTCTGAAATTATTACAATGGGTGACTATTGGGAATAGTTTTACTATTGTAGTAGTATTGAGATAGCTGTATTACTACTGCAATGCTTTTGCGATGCTATCATATCTATTGTAGTAGTATTGAGATAGCTGCATTACTACTGCAATGCTTTTGCGATGCTATCATATCTATTGTGGTAGTATTGAGATAGCTGTATTACTACTGCAATGCTTTTGCGATGCTATCATATCTATTGTAGTAGTATTGAGATAGCTGCATTACTACTGCAATGCTTTTGCGATGCTATCATATCTATTGTGGTAGTATTGAGATAGCTGTATTACTACTGCAATGCTTTTGCGATGCTATCATATCTATTGTGGTAGTATTTAGATAGCTGTATTACTACTGCAATGCTTTTGCGATGCTATCATATCTATTGTGGTAGTATTGAGATAGCTGTATTACTACTGCAATGCTTTTGCGATGCTATCATATCTATTGTGGTAGTATTGAGATAGCTGTATTACTACTGCAATGCTTTTGCGATGCTATCATATCTATTGTGGTAGTATTGAGATAGCTGCATTACTACTGCAATGCTTTTGCGATGCTATCATATCTATTGTGGTAGTATTGAGATAGCTGTATTACTACTGCAATGCTTTTGCGATGCTATCATATCTATTGTAGTAGTATTGAGATAGCTGCATTACTACTGCAATGCTTTTGCGATGCTATCATATCTATTGTGGTAGTATTGAGATAGCTGTATTACTACTGCAATGCTTTTGCGATGCTATCATATCTATTGTGGTAGTATTGAGATAGCTGTATTACTACTGCAATGCTTTTGCGATGCTATCATATCTATTGTGGTAGTATTGAGATAGCTGCATTACTACTGCAATGCTTTTGCGATGCTATCATATCTATTGTGGTAGTATTGAGATAGCTGTATTACTACTGCAATGCTTTTGCGATGCTATCATATCTATTGTGGTAGTATTGAGATAGCTGCATTACTACTGCAATGCTTTTGCGATGCTATCATATCTATTGTGGTAGTATTGAGATAGCTGTATTACTACTGCAATGCTTTTGCGATGCTATCATATCTATTGTGGTAGTATTGAGATAGCTGTATTACTACTGCAATGCTTTTGCGATGCTATCATATCTATTGTGGTAGTATTGAGATAGCTGCATTACTACTGCAATGCTTTTGTGATGCTATCATATCTATTGTGGTAGTATTGAGATAGCTGCATTACTACTGCAATGCTTTTGCGATGCTATCATATCTATTGTGGTAGTATTGAGATAGCTGTATTACTACTGCAATGCTTTTGCGATGCTATCATATCTATTGTAGTAGTATTGAGATAGCTGCATTACTACTGCAATGCTTTTGCGATGCTATCATATCTATTGTGGTAGTATTGAGATAGCTGCATTACTACTGCAATGCTTTTGCGATGCTATCATATCTATTGTGGTAGTATTGAGATAGCTGCATTACTACTGCAATGCTTTTGCGATGCTATCATATCTATTGTGGTAGTATTGAGATAGCTGTATTACTACTGCAATGCTTTTGCGATGCTATCATATCTATTGTAGTAGTATTGAGATAGCTGTATTACTACTGCAATGCTTTTGCGATGCTATCATATCTATTGTGGTAGTATTGAGATAGCTGTAATACTACTGTATTAAGTGGATGAATCAATGAATACCTAATATTGACAATGTGAGGCTTGGTCTAACATATTGAGCTGTCCAGCTATGCGGCCGAGTGATGATTCCTATACTTCTTAGCCAACTTACATTTTTCCTAGTCAGACTGGAAAAAGATCTTCTAGTTGGTTTAACAAAACTTATTTTCTTAGCCTAATTCTGAGCATGAGCCAATATTCTCATGAGGCATGCCGGCCTTCCCGTGTCTATTAACACAGAGTACCAATAGGTCAGAAAATAATAACAAATTACCAAAAAATAATGGAAGCAGGAATGATTATCAGACAGGAAACATTTAGAAGTGCCACTTTTATTTGGTTATGGCCCGGGGACCCAAAATATTTTTTGAACAACAGATATTATGTCTAAATGACTTATACATAATGTTATTGTACAATATGGATGGTGCACCCTGGGATACTCTTGATAAGACAATAGATTCCTTGCCTACTTGTCGATCATCTGGTGTTTTTGCTTTGGATGGCAATCTCAACTGTTAAATCTTGTTAAATGTTTTTAGTGAATCGCTCAGAATAAGAAATATTAGTATGGTTGTGTGCGTTCCTCTTGTGATAACCAGTGTACAATATCCTGGTATATATATACAGGTTAATGACAATTTACTCGTACAAAAACCCTCAATAATCTTAAATCTAAAAAAGTGCTTACATGCCAACTCCACATGGAAAACACAATCCTGTGATTGAAAACAGTGTTGCTTTATCGACATTATCTGGACATTATCTGGACATTATCTGGACATTATCTGGACCAGGAATTTATTTTTCGCTTAATCAGCTTTCGACTTCCTCTGCTGCTACAAAAAGATAAATTCCAGTTACGTTGTTTACGAACATGTTTCCGTTAACCCTAGCTGTGTATAAGTGAAACGATCAAACAGCGAGAAACCATCTTCTTGTGTTATTAACAGCACTGACTCCAGGATTAATCCAAGAAAGTTACACAGAGACAACACAAGAATTCATTCACACTACTTACGTTATCTCTAAAACCATACTAACATATATTAATTATACTCGCAATTTATACACTCAAGACAAGAAAACACGCCGGTTTAGAGGAATTTATTTCTGGGATTATTTTTTAGTTGTTCTTGCAGTTGTTCCAATTATAATCTCTCTGACCTACTTATATGACCTACTTCTCTGACCTACTTCTGTACACACAATCTCCACACGTTAGTGGAGGAAGAGGATACCTCCTTCTACTGGTAGAAACTAAAATGTCACACGTGGCATTGCCTACTGGTTTACTTACGGGAACTTCCTGAAACTGTGAATAACAAATGTGTTAAAGCCTTCTAACATCAAACGGTTGAATTTGCAATGTTACTATAATTAATTATGTCTGGAACTGTTTTGAGTTGGGTTTTAAATCAGCAGTACTCATGAATTCATAAGCATGTGTTAGAAGACATGACATATATATTCTAAATCCTATCATTTTTATTATAAAATCATGTCTCATAGTTGCTGACATTGTTTCTGGGCCAATACTGTGTTTACACTCAATGCAGTGGGACTGTAATTTTAAGGGGGCTATGGGTATGCCCATATATGCCATCAAACACCAAACCCAATCAACTTTGTACAGAGGTATTGGAAATTGGTGATCACGACATATCACAGGGGAAATCAATTGCTACAGTGGCACCACCTAGTGTATGAAACATAGAACATAGTGGTTTGTATTAATAATAAATGTGTATCGTTTTGTTTTATCTAGTGAACTTACAAGCCCATCCCTTAGAATAGATATATCTGATACAGTAAAACCTGTCTTAGCGGCCACCTGTCCATAACGATAACCTGGATATAACGGTCACTTTTGAAAGTCCCGAATGATTTCCTATTAGTTTGCACTGCCCACTACCTGTCCATAAGAGTAACCTGGCTATTGCGTATAATGGTCAGTTAATTTGGACCGAACCATTCATAGCCAACCTGCCGCTTGAGGGCAGATCAAAGGTCATAATTTCCCTTAATAAAACGTCATTGCATCGGTGTCATCGCTTGTACGCGGGACTATCAAATTGCAATCGAGTCACCAGCTTGTTGCAGCTGTGACTCCTTTACTCCAGCAAAGAGGAGTAGAATCAGCTTTGATGTCCAAAGTGAGCTCAAAGAAGCCACGAGCATGTAGCCACAGATGGAAGTGTGGCTTGGCGTAGCTGTGGCTCCACCTAGTGAGTATCCAAGTTATGGAACTCTCCATAACGGCAACCTGCCTATAACGGTAATTTTGCGCAGTCCCGACGATGACCGTTATGGACAGGTTTTACTGTATTATGAAAACATGATTTTCTGATAAAAAACAATCAGATGCTATATTGCTAACATCATTGGATATCCTTTATTATGATGGGCCTTCCCATTAACTGGCTAACATGCAATATTTTACATCTGAGTTGAAAAGTTGGTGAACGGCAGGACCTTCAACACTATATGAGTTGGTTCTGCCACTCAAATGTTGGAGGTCCGCATACAATTATAAAACATAAACACCATTTGCATTGTCAAATTTGGAAGCACAAATTTTGATATTTGTTGAAAAGATTGCAGTTTTGTGGGCCAGCATCTTGTGGGCCAGCAGATTTGCCAACCTGATTGAAAAGTTATGGTCTGTCCTCTGGACACACAAAACATTTTTGACAGCCCTTTAGAACAACATTGAAAGCTTCTACGGGAGCGAATACATTAGCAACATGTGGTAAGTATCGGGTGTGTCGTGTTGGTGCAATAATCGTCACTCACCCGATTGACCATCATCACCCGAGTCTTGAACTTTGTGCCGGAACTGTTCGCTACGGCTGACACGACTCGGAAGAATGGATCAAACTGCTTCTCCTCTGGAGGTTTGTTGTCCCAATCTCTGCACAACTCCTGCGGTGAAGACAAAGGTAGGTTCTTATAGTGTGATATCCTGTTCGTGTTACTGCTCAAAATGCTTTACACTTCACCCCTGGCAGATGTGTTCATTTGAAACCATTACAACTTCTCTTCGAAGCATTCAGCAATGATGTCAACATCAATAAGTGAAGACCATGCATTCACAAATGTTATTCACCACTGCGTATAGCATGGTGCTCAGTTATACAGCTCATCTTTCAAAAGGCAGTGAGAGAATTTATACCAGTACTGTATTGACTGAGAGTTTTAATCACTATATTTTTGTTACATAGTGCGAGTCACACTTTCATTATACAATGTCAGTGACACATTCTCGTTATACTGTGTGAGTCCTGTGTGTTGACACATTACATTATATAAGCCCTTACACAACTAACACTGAAGAAGAAACAAAGGAATCTGAATATAATCAAGATAGCAGGTCTGTGTGTGTGTGTGTGTGTGTGTGTGTGTGTGTGTGTGTGTGTGTGTGTGTGTGTGTGTGTGTGTGTGTGTGTGTGTGTGTGTGTGTGTGTGTGTGTGTGTGTGTGTGTGTGTGTGTATTCTAGATGGCTTGCACCTTTGGCATAACATTTTCAGGGATTAATCGACGACTTCTCAGAAAAAAGTTGCGCCATTATTTTTCTGAAATTCCCAATGGGTAAAGGTTTTTTATACCATTTTATGGGTTCATACCACACATTAGAACAGTGGTACCTGATCTTTTTCTCCTCGTGTACCCTCCGAGGTCCATCATTTTAACTTTAAATATACAGACTCTATAAATACAATATTCTGCACTCAATTTAACGATAACACATAATCGTACTAATGAGATAAACAATATTGTATGCCAAATTTATAATAAAAATGTTTAAATACAACTAGAGAGATGAGATAGGACTCAATTCAGGAAACAGTTTTGGATTGACAGATTGGGAGATCATCAGTGAAACAATGTCTGGCTTAAAGTTTGGTCTTCGTGCTGAACATCGCCTAGAATCCGTGTTCATACAATTGGGTGAACGAAAAATCAACAATCCCCTCAACCCCCCACGGGCACATCATCCAGACTCGGATATGACACACCCATCTTAGTTGAGAATGTGGACAGGGAAGATGTTCAGGCGCAATATGGAAGATGGTGGAGTCGTTCACGAACTCCACAGGTCCTCCTAACTTGCATGCCGTCTGCTAAAGATACTGCACCTCCAAGCTGGATGGATCTCAGAGCAAAGTTGCACCTTTCGCACGCATATCCAGACAGTTAGTTTGGAATTTCGTTTGGCATTGACGCCTGGTACGTGAGTTTGCACAAGTTGCCCCATGTTTCCTTTCACAGTTTCTCCATCAACAAACGTTGCGTTGAGATTACCAGACATGCTGACGATGCCCTCCCACAACTCTAGCTTTACAATAAATGTTCATACTTTTAACTACCAAAATGGTAATTCTACTTCAAAATTTAGCCTTTTTCTTACAGTTTCTCAACAAATATTCGAGACTTCTTACAGATGTAGTCAAACAATTCAGCGATCTCATCGTTTAGCCATTCTTCTTTAGTTCCATATGTTCCAAAACAGTCAAAAGACTGCGGCGTGCAAGAGCTGCATCTCTTGGTCCGCATGAAAATCTTGGCAAAAGCGGAATCGAATGCTGACAGCGCAGGATTTGGTGGTATTTACTTATTGACATCATCAAGGTACAGCCTGTATACTCTTAGCTCTGGCAGGACTATCTTTGAAGAGAACGTCTCAATGGATCATGCAGTGAAATATTTTTGAATGGTGAAACATATCACCTCCTCCATTCTCTTGGGAAACTACTAATTATGTCAGGTGCACAATCGACGCACACACTCGCACATTTTCCCACGATAATCCCTCAGCCTCAAAACATTTTGAGACCTCTTGGAAGATGCGTGTGCCCTTCTTAGTGAATTCCAAGGGAAGATAGAGCAAGAACTCTTCCTTGAAATCTCCATCTTTTGTGCAGCAAAGTCCAACACAAGCAGCACACAACATTCAGCTAACCTCCTCCTAACCCCCTGAAAAACCTCTCACATACCCCCAGGGGTACGCGTACTCCAGTTTGGGAACTGCTGTATTAGACGAACATAAATCGATTGTTCTCAATATTATGAATATTCTCTTCGACTGATCTAAGGACTGCTATTCTGTTGGGGATATTTTAATAAATAACACATACAACTTTTTCAAATTTACATCATATCAAATGTCATTTACGAATTCTCTGGGAAACCCTCCTCAGCATCTTATGTACTGCCATCTGGAGAATAAGCATTTTACTAGTAATAATTAACTGGCTATATAAATGACAGAGGATTAATGGAAAGACAATTCCCTCTACCTGCATTCGTTTCTCTTTCTGTTCAAGTCGCTTGTACTTCTTCTGCATGAGGATGAGCTCTGAGCGGATGTGGTCGCTGTTGTCAGAGCTGAACTTCTTGCTCTTCTCCATGAGTGCGGCTGATGGAGACTGCAGCTTCTCCATCTGTCTCAGTTCCTGCAGAACACACCACATTGACTTGCCAGAGAAATCGAGAACAGGCAGTAACAGTGACAGGCTCACGTGGACTAGCTTGTTGGAATGTGTGTGATCCGCAGGAATATTGACAGCATTACATACCACATGTATTCAATGGACTGGCATCTACGTATGGACAGCCAATACAAAGAAAATCTTATAAAAAGTGAACATATTCAATAGACATGGTATAAATGTTTTTTTTTCGAGAAAAAAATCGTGGTTCATTTTGGTTGTTTTTTCTGGAAGTCCAAGAAACCCAACTGGTCATCTTAAAACAAAAATTGGCTTTTTAACCGAAATGTCTGGGTCATCGTCTATTTCTACTGAGGCAGATTCAGATTCAGAGACATGATCACAATGTCTTATAAATATTCCAAACAAAATGGGCTTAACACCAAGTTTAGGTATTTCTAGCCATTTAAGTATTGACTAAATTTAGTGTCTTTAATACCCTCTTAAATGTGGTGTTCACATAATGACACTGGCGGATTTACTACTTTAGAAATAATTTGTGTCTGTCGCAGGGTGACCTTAATTGTGATATATTACCCAGGTGACCATAAATTTAGGTTCGACTGTATTTGTCATTATTTGACCTTCACATGTCCTTTACCTTGGTGGTCATCCTAGAGAGCTTGGCGTCGGCCATCTTGTCTTCCTGCACCCCGTACACGAGAAAGGTGATGCAGCCCGACTCGAAGAAGTCGAGATGTTCCTGTTCTATACATGGGAAGGAGAAGACCTTGGAGTGGTTGAACTCAGGCGTCAGTGTGCCTTTGAGCATCTTGGTCTGGGTGTACTCCTTGTCCTTATAGACTCGGTACTTGATGGTGAGGCCGAGGGAGAAACGCGCCTTGAACACTTCGGCGCTGCGGATGGACACCTGAAGGAGGAACACAGGTGCATGTCATTAACTGTCGGTGGAATCAAACTGTAAAACTTGTTGAATGTCAGTTTTAGCAATATTTGCTTGTTTCATCATTTTAAGGCACATTACAGCAACCAAGTCTACAACTCATGACAAGCCATGCGTACTTCCAGCGGTGCGGAACCACGGATGCTCACCAACCATGCAAAGAACAAGCTAGCAGCCGCACAAATAAAGATGGAAAGAAGTATGTTAAACATCACATATCGGAAGAGAAAAAGAAACATCTGGGTAAGAGAAAAGATAATGGTCATAGACGTGATAGAACAAATCAGAAATGGACCTGGGCCACACACATCAGTAGTAGACTACGAGATAACCGATGGACATTGAGTATCACTACCTGGAGACCTTGTGAAGGGAAACGATTTAGAGGAAGACCGGCCAGACAGTGGAGAGACGAACTAGACAAGTACTGGAAGGGCACCATCTGGCAGGATATCGCAAGACAGGCAGATCTGGAAATGACATGCCGAGGCCTTCGCCAAACCACAGGACAGTACGACTGCACAATGATGATGTTGATGACAGCAAACAGTTATTTGGCAAATCATAAGTAATGATTGTCATGTCTACATCAAAGTGAGAAAGTAGTACACGATAAGTGAGAGAAAAGAAGAAGAAAACTTAAATTGAGGAACGGAATCAAGGCCAGCCTCACCCCTGACGACAAGGAATCAAGGCCAGCCTCACCCCTGACGACAAGGAATCAAGGCCAGCCTCACCCCTGGCGACAAGGAATCAAGGCCAGCCTCACCCCTGGCGACAAGGAATCAAGGCCAGCCTCACCCCTGGCGACAAGGAATCAAGGCCAGCCTCACCCCTGGCGACAAGGAATCAAGGCCAGCCTCACCCCTGACGACAAGGAATCAAGGCCAGCCTCACCCTTGATGACAGGGAATCAAGGCCAGCCTCACCCTTGATGACAGGGAATCAAGGCCAGCCTCACCCTTGATGACAGGGAATCAGGAGGAGAACAACAACACATCAGTAATGAAATTAAAATCGTGAGAAGCTGCTAGAAATTGTCGACCAAGAACTAACAAGACTTTATGTGTTATTACTTCAATGTTTCTCCTTTCAAACTTTTCACCAATGTGCCTTGTATGGTTCATTTGTACATCTTGCAGAGAGATACAGACGTGCCATATGTTTCGGTTGAAATCCAGTGAAGACTGACACATTACATATAGCTACTACTTTTGTTCAATCTCCTCCCTCAACTGGCTCATCTCAACGCAAATCCGGCTCTTTGGTGTCCAGATATGTAATGTGTAAATATTTAAATAATATCTGTGGTCAGTTTAATAATAGTGTGTACCGGTATAATAGGTTAAATGGTAAAAAACTTTTTTGCAGAAGCCAATTGTCTGGGTAACATTTTCGTCTTCACATGATTGAATTTGATGGTGATATGGTTTTTGAGAGAAATTACGTTAATCTCTGGTTTCAGCCATGTTTAACTTGGCTCAACTGTCACTAAACATATCACGATATACACAAACATAGATGGCAGCACTGAAAGTGACACAATGCGAAAATAAGTGTGTCTGCATTAATATTTTTAAATGGCCAATACGCGTGAGATTTAGAGGTATTTGCATGAGAGTGGGCGATAGACGCAAAATGTGTAAGTCTCATGCCAAATGCATGAGACTTGGTAGCTCTGACTATCTACCAACCTTGAAATGGTATGGTTTTTTGAGCAACTCTGCAGGGTCATCCACAAAGAAGTCCTCGTCCAACAGTTTCCCTTTCTGCGTAGTTGGGGCGACATTGATGACAATATACCCCTCCTCCTGCCCCTTGTAGTCGGCTACAGTGACCCGGTCGTCAAAGTCGAGGGCATACGCCAGAGACTGGAGGAAGACGTTCGCTGTCCCAATGAGAACGTCCTCTGTGGGCTCCCAAAACGGATCCTCTTCCCTCGGGATCTTACTGATGTCTTCCCCATCCAGCCACTTCTCGTACATGTCCTGGGAACAGACACGGATGAAATAATCTGTATTTCAATAATAAGCGTAATAAAAGTAGCGAATTATTAACAAATTATAGAAGTATACAATTGTCGAAAAAGTGTACAGTCGAACCTCGCTTTACGGGCACCTCAGTAATACAGCCACCTCACAATTAAGGTCACCTTGGGATAGTCCCAAATTATTTCTGTAACTGTAAAGAATAGGAAAAATAATCTCGCTAATACAGTCACCTTGCCATTCAGGTCACTTTTGCCCACACCCGAAGGTGACCTTAACAGTGAGGCTCCACTGTAACACTTATAATTACTTGCCCTGTTACAGATAAGAAACATACAAAATACTGTATAAAACAGTACACAATTTTATGCATGTGACATCACTTGGAACACATAAGACATAACTATCACGTCCATTCATGGCATATTTGGAAATTTTCAAAATTTATGTTATCTAGATCAGATTGAATTGATTTGAGTTGATCAGTCTAATTAAACAGTTTCATGGTGCCACCTACCTGCATGATGTAGCGGCGATTCATGAACTTTGCCCTTTCCCACAGCCAGGTGTTCTTTGTGAGGAGATTCTTCATCTTCACCATCACCCTGGCAACAGGTAAGAATGTGTCATCTTACAGAGCGCCAGTATTGGCCCGAGAGAAGGTGTTCATATTATTCTCTCACCAGAGCAAGTTTCTTGGCAGCAGCTAATCCATGCCCACATTGTTTTTTTGTGGATCGAGACATTTGTCAAGTAAATGACTGGCCTACAGCCACACATGCTAGTCTCTGTTTTGATGGCACCTGACTGGTCGGGGGTCAACTCCGGGTTACTAACAAATGGCGGCGTTGTCGAGGGTGGAACTGCGTTCAGTCGCAAAACATGAAGCCTACCACCAGCATTGGTTATTTACCATTGCGATGCAATTATGTAATCCTCATAAAACAGAATACTGGTATCAGAATAACCAGACTATATGATATGCGTTCACAGCGAGTGAATTTACACTCGCGGACATCTGCGTTGGCGTGAAACTGACGTCATTGTTTGTATGGAAACGTTGTTATAGTTTCCAAGAATTTGAAGGGGAATTCCACTAAGACACATAATGTGTAGTTTTTAAAAGATGGTCTGGTGACATATGGCATTAATGCCATATTTTCTTTTGTAATACATATTTTCATACCAACACCTACTAATGTTCTTTGAGGAAAAAAATTAAGAAATCAACCGACACAATAACTGCCGCTCAAACCTTAAGTTTGGACATTCAAACTTGTTGTTAATCTAGTTAAATCTGGTTAAATCCTTGAATAACAGACTCACAATTAGATACGACAATGTATCTTTATGTCATGTGGTGATGGATACCTCCCTGTATTGATGTCAACATCAACTACAATGTACAGTGGACAGAGTTGGCAATCCAGAGGCCCGAGCCCAGCAAATTCTGAGTCAGACCACTACCTTACACAGTTGGTGGTCCAACAGAACACCAACTTTTCAGTTAATGTTTCAAACAGTAGTTTTATATGTTAATATGTGGACCACCAACTTTTCAGCTGGACTGCAATTTTTACAAAGCTGAAGGTCCAACAAACCACCAATATTTAATCTCATGTTTCGAAAACAGGTTTTATATGTTAATATCTGGACAACCAAATTTTGAATTGGACCACCAACTTTACAAAGTTGAAGGTTTAACAGGTTTTGAACACTGGTTATAAGCATCAGCTCAGCCCCCAAATATTTTTGGTGGAGGGCTGGAAATGTGTTTCTAGCCCCCAATATTTCAGCAAAAGGTATGAAATTGGAGGTTTTTGGTGTGCCATAAGGTGGACGCAGTTGGAGTTTTTAGTGAGCCCAAAGAGGGGGTGTAATTGAAAAGGGTTTTGGTGAGGCTCAGCCCCCAATATTCACCATGTTCTGACGCCTGTACTATTAGTACGTACTTGGTGCTGCTGGTGCCGTTTAGTCCGCCCTCCTGTGCCGCTGCCGAGATGAGAACTACTTCAAATGTGCGGTGTTTGTTAAGCTCTTCCGAGACAGCGTTTACCTCTGTGATGAGAGGAAGGATCTCCAACACTTCCTCCTGGGCAATCTGTTGGTCTGTCAAACGAACGAACGCCACGTTAGAACCATGCACAACAACAGGTTCGGGTGATTTTGGCCCATCATGAGTTTGACCCAGTGGTTTTGGCCCACGTGGTGATAATATAAATGGTGATGGTGTCAGCCCGTGATTAGTATTAGGGGTTTTGATTCTTACCCATGACTAGGTAATATTTGGTCGATTTTTTTTATTGTGTGGTTTAAGAATTTTACCTTTGTTAATGTATGACATTTCTTGGTTAATCAACAGGAAGTTTGTTGTTAAAAAAATTTAAACTGTGATCTTTAATATGTACAAATGTGGGACAATCTTCATAGATCTCTTGACAAGTTTCTGTTTAGCCCATTCTAGAATGGTATCAATCCTACCTTTAGTGAAGGTCCACCAAAGGAACAGTGTAGATTTGATACGATAAAGTATTCATTCTCACAAATGACTACAAATAAATTGAATTTTTTGTTGATTGTGTAAATGCTAACAGAGTAAATTTGTGTCAAAAAAATTGACAAATATGTCAGAAGGGTGTTTAGTTTTAGGGATTTTTCTGTGATTTCTGGGCTCTGGATGCATTAAAGGTTTCCATACAGCCACTTGGGATTTTTGATATGGGTACCATTTTTGTAATCTTGTCTTATTAAATTGTTACTAAATTTGTGTACAATCCAGTGGGAACATCTTCTGGTTCATGAAACAGGATGTTGTACTACAAACACAGAGAGTTACACAACAGGAGAGATAAATGCAGGTGTGCATAGATATCCCTACCTTTTGTCATGCCCGAAGACCCAACAGCAAAGCCCTTTGCCTGGGCAATTTCCTTCTGAGCAAACTCCCAGGTGATCTCCGACGGAAGAGACGCATCAGCCACCTTGGTGTTCGATGGGTTATTGAACACATACATGTGATTTGACCCTGTTGAAAACAACATGATATTATTTGGAGGGTTTGTGGAAAGTATATACAATTGTTCCTACCATCCTATATGCCATGTTTCCCAGACAATGTGTCCTCCATGTTTCCTTCATCAACCCACTCCATTTGCCCCACACGGAATCCCTCACCTTTTTCCCACCAATCTCTTCCCCTCTCCAACACAGATCCTTTCGTTTTCCTAGACAGAACCTTTGTTTCCTCACACAAACCTCTTCAAGTACCCTCACCAAGACACACTTCCATTTCCCAAAAGAAAGCCCTCCATTTCCCCACGTAAACACCCTTTCCCTTCCCACAACTTTCCCTACACTTTCTCTACTCTTTCTCCACACCAACATGTCACTTTCCAACATTTCTCCCCCACCCTATATTAACCTAAAACAGTTCTCTTCCTCTACAGTCATATGTCCTAAATCGATTTCCATCTGTCTAACCTCCTGTATGAACCCTAAAAACTAGAGAAAACCCTTAACCCATGAGGAATTTCAAAACAGATAAGTCATTACATTTCTCCCGAGGGGTCGTAGATCACTCCCTAAAAGTTTGGCACCTGAGGTGCAAGACATCTAGGAAGAAAACGTTAACAAACCCCCACGTACAGACACATACATATGTTTGGTCGACTATAGTGATATAAATTTTAGAATAATTCTGTGGATAACTCACCAAAGAGAATGCGGTCCTTGTGAGTGAGCACAGTGGGACCCGTAAGGGGCAACCCGTTCAGCTTCGTCTTTGCCCCCGAGTCGCCCGGTTTCAGTTCCGCCTCTCCTTTGTCCGTCAATGTCAATATCGCATGATGCTTGTTTATGCTGCAAGCAAGAAAACACAACAAATAAACAACTCTTAATGTCACTTGAAACTCCATCCTCAAGTGATGCAGTCATTGTGAATCTGGTTAGTTGATGTTCAGATCAACAGTGTGTGACTAGTTGGTTTAAGAATGAACTTGTGTTAAAAGTTGTTAGATCAGGTAGCTATTTCATACGACACTAAATATCAGGAGGACTGGCTGCACAGTATATTAACTCAGTCATAAATGATCCAATAGTTTCTGAAGATATCATACAAACATCCGTACATTGATACAATAACCTGCAGCTCCTGTAAGTAGCAAACATGTTTTTTACAGAAAAGAATAGTTTAGTGTAAGAAAAACTTGTATTAAAAATGGTTTATGTTCATAGAACTTAACAAAACAATCTCATAACAGCACGTGACAGGCAAGTAAGCCTGGTCCACTGAAAGATGCTTACTTGAATCTGATTGCCTAAAAATTATTTAAATAATTGGAAGTTCACTTCACCACCATCCCAGTTCTCCCAACTTTTCCCTACAATGAATGAATGAGGACAGATTGACAAAGAGAGCTGGAACAATGGAGGAGAAGACAGCAGTAGAGGAAGACTGAAGTTCATATGGAGGGATAGTGTAAAGATAGACTTAAAAAAACAGGGATAAACAACCAAGGGATCTGGAAACCAAAATAGAAGACAATTGCAGAAGTTGATAAGTATATCGTTGAGAGGGCAGAATGGAGCAAGTGATGCGGCCCCAACCCATAAAGAACCACGCAGAAAGAATTAAAATGACATGTGAGCTTCTTGCCTTAGGCCACTGAGGCAGACTGTCGGGACTGGGTCCGCGTCCCTGCGGCCGATGGTGGTGTCACCTTTCTGTAGAAAGTGGAAGACAACGCCGGACAGAAGCGGGTCTTCATTGAGATTCACCAGGTGGAGCTCCTTCTTCTTGCGGTTCGCATCACCCGCCACCAGGGCATCATCGGAGCGAGCCGCCTTAAGCTGTCGACAGACGCGAAAGTCAGGACAGAGAATACTAATACATGACTTATATACATATCACCCAATCTAAACATTGGTGAATACATGCATTATATTTGTCCGGCAGACAAAGTGCAGTTTAATCATGACCTTATGCTATCTGGTTAAAAAACATACAGATTGAGTCATATCCCGCATTGTTGGAAGCCATTTTAGCACATATGTGCCGCCATTGTGTTTCCTTAAAATTTGTCAAATCCATGAAGGCATCTAATTTTTTCTTAAATAAAAAAAATCCATGATGGAGACATAGAATTCCTCATGGCTGGAAACATCTAAAACAACATTCCAATCATGTGTGTAATTGAGTTTATCTTCACAAGCCAGGGGTGGTAACTGACTACACTAACCCTGGCAGACATCCTCACAAGCTAGGAGTGGTAGCTGTCTACACTAACCCTGGCAGACATCCTCACAAGCTAGGAGAGGTAGCTGTCTACACTAACCCTGGCAGACATCCTCACAAGCTAGGAGAGGTAGCTGTCTACACTAACCCTGGTAGACATCCTCACAAGCTAGGAGTGGTAGCTGTCTACACTAACCCTGGCAGACATCCTCACAAGCTAGGAGAGGTAGCTGTCTACACTAACCCTAGCAGATATCCTGTGCAATATACAAACGTTCCCTGAATCAGTTGGATAGTTTTACTTTTTTGTTTTCACCAGTTGCACTGTGGGACCCACAATGCACAAACATATGTGCCCCCTATCAAACAGCAGTTACAGGAAATTCCAATAATTACTCATTCGACTATTTTCAAGAGCTGAGCAGTAATGTGTATTTACTTCTACTTCCAACATGTTACATGTAATACAGTCTTGATTGGCCAAAACCCAAACTGGCAGAAATCGGCAGGCAATGAGATGATTTGATAACTGATTCAGCCTTACTACAATGCTTTTGACAAGGGAATATGCTAGGTGGTAGTGACACTGATGTAACCAGCAGTGCAACTGGTATGTGAGTATAGTCTGGTTGCAAAGTTATGATTTTGGTAGCCATCTTGGATTTTCTGTTTTCAATTTCACCACACCACCTTGGATATCACTGTATACATGCTAGAGATGAATAGCAACAAGAAAAACTAATATCAGGCATAAAAGGAACACCCCATTTAGCTGCTGGAGTGGCTCATCTTTAAAAAAGTTCATGGTTAAATGTACTGTGGGTCTAGACAAAATCATCAGGCAATTGAAAATAGATCGATTCCGAATATCCTGGGGTTTTAAATGTCTTTACCCTGGGATAGTAAATATCTTGTCAGTGGCATATATATATAGACACAGATTGCTGTAGTTTAATTATTAGTGGATTAAGCAAAACCAGACATAGACATAGAGATCAGGCCTTGACATTAAGGTTTTGAATCCACTGGCCCAGGGGGGACAGTAGATTTGAAAAGTTAGTGGCCCGCCTGTGAAAGTTACTGGCCCGGATTTTGTGTTACCGTAAAAAAAACGCTCATTCTGAGGTGCAAAACATTATTAGTCTTTTTTTATTTTACCAACAAAATTGTTAGAAGTTACTACACACATACTGATTGTTCAAAGTGAGATGTCCAAAGCTAACAATATTGTAATATTGTTCAAGTTTTTACTCAGATGCATATATACAGTATTTGCCAAGTTTAAATAAAGTGTGGCCAGTGTGACGACAACTAGTAAGTCCGAATCGGTAGTTGAGTTGACGCTGCTTTCATGTACAGGTCAATCAAGGCATTATACTATTTCACGGTTCATTCGCTAGGTGGCATCACCCAAAATAGGTGGCCTTCACCTTGCCCTTGCTGACGCAGTGTTACATTTGGTTTCTGTCACTTTAGCCACTAGTTAAATTTGGATTTAAGCTGTATTCCTTTCATATATCTAGAGAAGAAAAAGCGTGCATAACGCTAAAGTCGAGGCAGCTTCCAACCACCGTACTAAGGGTGTCCAAGGGATGTGGCGGGACTTAAAAAATGGTGTCTCTCGTCATAAAAACCTGCGCTGCCGGTGATTAGAAAATTTATTCGATGGCTTTGCACGCCGTCGTCCGCATGATAAGTGTTGGAGCTTGGACTCATTATTGATCAGAATTAGTATCTACGTTATGTTTACAATGTCCTATAACTGAGTCGGGTCTAAGAATTCTGGCGAACTGCATCTGATAACCGATGCGGTCGTGCTGTGACTGCCGCTTCGTCTCGGCGGCATTCGAGAACCGGAAACCAGTGGCCCGTCGGGCCACTAAGATATAAGAACTGGTGGCCCGACAGCTTCAAAAAAAGCGCAGGGCCATCGGGCCAGTGTTAATGTCGAGGCCTGGAGATTGAGAGAAACTTGGTGCTTACCTTCTCCTCCCAGGACATCCCTGTTCCTTCTGCTCCAGCCAGCATCTCCTGGTTGGCAAGGAGCTGGGCACGGATCTCATCCTCCATTTCCTTCTTCATCTTCTCTACCTCTGAACACACAACACCAACCAGCTGTGATCAAACAGCTGCATTACCCGACATTACAAGTGGTAAAACTGAAATGGCTGGATACGTCCAGCATATATGTAGATGTCATTGTTATCTTTATGATGACATACAAATATGATTTTTGGGAAATTTTGAACCTCACTAACATCCCATCCCATTGCCCCCCAAAGATGAGATTAAAAATATAAAAAATCTACAAACCACCACAACTGGCCTGGTAAGACATATGTGAAACTGACGGAGATGTAAGTATTGTAAAAAATGATAAAAACACTTAATAAATCTATAGAAAAAGTAAAAACAATACACAATATTAATATATAAATACAAACATAAAAATTGGAATGAAACATTGCAATTATGATTGTACTGTTTCATCTGCATCACCACAAACAGAAAACAGAGAATAAAACATTACAACTGTAACTTGTTGGTTCAAGCAATAGAATGGGAATAAAACATTATAATTATAGAGCCGAGTCTATCAGATGCCATCTTGCTGTAAAGTATGACTGACCTTCAGGTGACATTCCTGTTGTCGTCTGCATTTGAACACCCCCGGCCTGCATCGCCTGCTTCAACTTCTCATTCTCCTCCTGCATCATGTGATGTGTCATGTGACTTACACAGTGGAAACATTTTACCCACACTGCCTCACTTCTCTCAGAAGATGTTTGGATTAACATTAATTTATAGCATCCAGACTGGATAACTGTTTGCATACTCCAGTGAAGAATATCTATATTGTCATTTGCTGCAGAGGTTAAATTATGTCATCATGACAACAAAATTACAATCTACAAACAAAAATGAAATGAAATTATATATACAGGCCCCTGTATATATATATATATATATATATGTATATATATATATATATATATATATAAATGTTATGTGCAGGTAACAAGGATTCATAATTATGTGTGATCACATATGAACATAAATATAACCTACAAATATGTACTTTCAAATGTATAGTTCATGTAATAATAATAATAATAATAGACTCCTGTTGCACATATATCTTCAGGTATCTGAGCTCAGAGACAAAGAACAAACATGAATCGTTATATGTATATCATGAACAGAGATGGCAAAAGTCATCATTAAACTTAGAACAAGGGGATCAGCAAAGATTTAGAGAAGAAATGCAATTTCAAATAAATGTAATTGTACAATTTATAAAGATTTATAAAGATACATGAACCATGACAGCAATATGTCATGTAGATAGATACCTTGAGCTCCCTGATCAGTTTGTCCATGGGGTTTTCATTGACCACTGCTTTGTTTTTTATCTTCTTCGCCCTGTCTGCATAGCGCAGTGTCGACAGTGTCTCGTCATAGTTAATGTCAGCGGGCGACAGGGCTGCAATCATCACCGTCTTACTGAAAGCAAACACAACTCAGGATGCCTTATGTAGAGTCATGTATTAGTTCAATTTAAACTGTGAATATACTGTGATTACTCGCAGTATATTCACAGTTAAGTTTGACGTTTTGTTTTGAATTAATACGAACAAATCCAATGTAAATGCATGTGGCAATAAATTAATTAAAACTGAATAGTTATCCTTTTACAAACTTGCAAAGTTTTTGGAAGCAACTTCATCTGAGTGAACGCCTACATAAATATTTTCTTAAAGCAAACATACAAGTAAGTTATAATTATTTTAATCATTTGCTGACAAAATAATGAATAAATTATTAAGAATATAATGAGTAAGAATATTTTCCCCCACAAAATCCTCTGCCACTTCTATTTTTCACAAATGCATATATTATTATTGCCACTTGCAAGTTATACTTATTAAATGAGTTTTACCTGATAAGAATGGAGGTGGACAGACCATCAAAACGAGCAGTGGAAGAGAAACTTCACAACCCAAGGAAAACTGCAAGGCCACAGCTGAGATGGGAGGACTGCATGAAGAGGGATTTAAGAAAAGATTGAGGAAGATGAAAGGTGGGGGAGGGGCTACAGTGGAGGGAGCAGCTACAGTGGAGGGAGGGGCTACAGTGGAGAGAGCAGCTACAGTGGAGGGAGGGGCTACAGTGGAGGGAGGGGCTACAGTGGAGAGAGCAGCTACAGTGGAGGGAGGGGCTACAGTGGAGGGAGCAACTGCAGTGGAGGGAGCAGTTACAGTGGAGGGCGGGTTACAGTGGAGGGAAGGGCTACAGTGGAGGTACCAGCTACAGTGGAGGGAAGGGCTACAGTGGAGGGAGCAGCTACAGTAGAGGGAGCAGCTACAGTAGAGGGAGCAGCTACAGTGGAGGGAGAGGCTACAGTGGAGGGAGCGGCTACAGTAGAGGGAGCGGCTACAGTGGAGGGAGCGGCTACAGTGGAGGGAGAGGCTACAGTGGAGGGAGGGGCTACAGTGGAGGGAGCAGCTACAGTAAAGGGAGCAGCTACAATGGAGGGAGGGGCTATAGTGGTGGGAGGGGCTACAGTGGAGGGAGCAGCTACAGTAAATAAATAAATAAAAAGTACGTATATAGCACCCAATCAATTAAAATTGCCCTCGGGCGCTTTACATACATGCACACATATATAATAGTATTTTACATAAAAAGAAATGCTAACTAAGAAATAAATATGTAAAAAATATAACATTACCTTAAATATAGTTACTAAAAAAGAGAGATCATTAAAAAAATGTTTAAATAAATTAAGACATTCTTAAAAACTACTATAAATACATTCATTTATACAAGTAGAATAACCATAAATATGTTAAGAAACTAATAAAACAAAAACTATATTTATCAATAGAAAGCACATAAAATTTCCTCGTCGGTGAATTATAAAAACGCTTGTTTAAAAATGTGAGTCTTCAAAAGTGTTTTAAACACTTGTAATGATGTTGCTGTCCTGAGTGTAGGAGGCAAATTGTTCCATAGAACCGCCGAGCAAACCGCGAACACCATGAGTAATAGTTTGTGAGGCCGGTACGAGCAAAAGGCGAGGCTGCGAGGCAGATCGTAGAGTTCTGTTGATGGTACGGTAGCCAATTAACTCACTTATGTAGTCCGGCGCTAGACCATTCAAGTCACAATACGTAAACAGAAGCACTTTGTAGGTCGGTCTCAAAAGAACGGGTAGCCAGTGTAAACGCTGCAACACGGGCGTGATGTGTTCGTATTTCCTCGTGCGAGTAATTAGGCGAGCTGCACAGTTCTGCACCCTTTGTAGACGTTGCATCACCGTGTGTGGGAGACCATAAAGAAGTGCATTCCCATAATCTAAACGGGATGTCACTAGTGCGTGAACAAGTGTCTTGCATGATTCTTCCGTCAGATGTGGCCGAATTCGCCCAATGTTTCTAATATGATAGTAGCAGCTTTTCACAGTGTTGGCAATCTGCTGTTCCATTTTCAGGTTGCTATCAAATAGCACACCCAAACTGCGCATGCACGATGATGGTTGAATTCGATGGCCAGCTACTGTGATGTGTACATTGGCAGGTACACTGCCGCGTTTCTTCGCTGGAGAAAAACGATCGCCTCGGATTTCTCTGTGTTCAGTTTTAACTTGTTTCTAGTCAACCATGCAGCCACTTCCGCAACACACAATTCCACCTTAGCCAGTGCCGCCACAATTGATTCATCTCGTTCAACCGTGAGGTAGATTTGAATGTCATCAGCATAACAGTGATGCTCCATGCCGTGTTTAGCAACAATATCTCCGATAGGTTTGGTGTACATGCAATACAAAGTAGGGCCCAACACCGACCCTTGGAGGACACCACACGCCAAGATTGACTCAACCACTGCCACTTTCTGATACCGTTCGCTAATGTATGATTTCAGCCACGCAAGCGCCTTATCGGTGATACCGAATGAGTGTTCAAGTCGAGTCATCAAAAACTCATGATCGACTGTATCAAACGCGGACGACAAATCAAGCATCACGAGAATTGTTGTACATTTCCTATACAGTGTTGCGGCAATGCCATTCTTGACACGGAGTAGAGCTGTTTCTGTGGAGTGTCCACGACGGTATGCAGACTGAAAAGGGTCGTGCAGAGCATGTTAATCAACGTGCGTGCTAATTTGTTTTGCAACGACTTTCTCAACCAATTTCAACACAAATGGCAAGTTCGACACAGAGGGAGTGGCTACAGTGGAGGGACGGGCTACAGTGGAGGGTGGGGCTACAGTGGAGGGAGGGGCTACAGTGGAGGGAGCAACTACAGTAGAGGGAGTGGCTACAGTGGAGGGAGGGGCTACAGTGGAGGGAGGGGCTACACTGGAGGGAGTGGCTACAGTGGAGGGAGCAGCTACAGTAGAGGGAGAAGCTACAGTGGAGGGAGGGGCTACAGTGGAGGGAGAAGCTACAGTGGAGGGAGGGGCTACAGTTGAGGGAGTGGCCACAGTGGAGGGAGGGGCTACAGTGGAGGGAGGGGCTACAGTGGAGGGAGGAGCTACAGTGGACGGAGGGGCTACAGTGGAGGAAGCGGCTACAGTAGAGGGAATGGCTACAGTGGAGGGAGGGGCTACAATGGAGGGAGTGGCTACAGTGGAGGGAGTGGCTACAGAGGAGGGAGGGGCTACTGTGAGGGAGGGGCTACAGTGGAGGGAGCGGCTACAGTGGAGGGAGGGGCTACAATGGAGGGAGTGGCTACACTGGAGGAAGGGGCAACAATGGAGGGAGGGGCTACAGTGGAGGGAGGGGCTACAGTGGAGGAGAGCTACAGTGGTGGAGGGGTTACAGTAGAGGGGGGCTACAATGGAGGGAGGGGCTAAAGTGGAGGAGGGGCTATAATGGAGGGCAACAACAGCAAGAGCAGTGCAGCAGTACAGGAGCTTGACATCATCCGTGTAAAAGGGAACCACAAGGAAGAACAACAAAATCTGTGTGATGTTTAGTTACCTGTTTCCGCCCAAGGCATTCTGGAGCAGCTTGGTGAGTGCAGAGTCTCTGTATGGCACCAGTACCTTCTTTTTTCCCGTCGACTGGTCGGCCAGCGCCTGGAACAGCCGTGAGCAAAAATAAAGGTGTGTTCTTACATAGCATGGTATCTTATATAGCATGGTATCCAGACCTTAGGCTTGGACAATGCACGTTACACTTCACTCCCTGACAGACCTGGTCATTTGAACACAACGTGTCTGGAAAATATTCAGCTGTGCTGCAAATACTGCAAGAAGGCTATCCATTCACATGTATCCTCCACTGTCTGTAGCTAGGTACTCATTTATACAGCTGACTGAACTGAAGCAAGCTTTGAATCTCATGTGAGATTTTGATGCTCTACTTCTGTGTTACCATGTCCCATAGTGTGTCATAAGTACAGTGTAGTTTGCTAAAGTGAGACGAGGTACAAGTGTGGCGAGGCACAAGTGTGGCGAGGTACAAGTGTGGCGAGGTACAAGTGTGATGAGGTACAAGTGTGGCGAGGTACAAGTGTGGCGATGTACAAGTGTGGCAAGGTACAAGTGTGGCGAGGTACAAGTGTGACGAGGTACAAGTGTGGCGAGGTACAAGTGTGGCGAGGTACAAGTGTGACGAGGTACAAGTGCAGGGTATATATCATTAGTGTAATGTATTCTACCACATGTACAATGTACCATGCCATAGGTACAGTCCACCATGCCATAGGTACAGTCCACCATGCCATAGGTACAGTCCACCATGCCATAGGTACAGTCCACCAGCTATTAGCTGCAATTTGCTCTACCATAGGTACAACACATAATCTACCATAAGACAAGTACAATACGTCAACGTGTACGACTTCTGTGGGAAACATTCAGCCATACTGCAGCTACTGCACGCAGACAATTAATTCCCACATGTCCACCACTGTCTATAACAAGAGGATTCAAACTGCGATCCCGTCAACTGAGAGTCTGATCTTCTACCAATGATGCTGATGCATTAAATAGATGACAGTGTCATCAACTTCAAACCCATCGAGTGTCTCACCGATATAACGTTGCCGAGGGCTGACAGGGACTTGTTTATGTTCGCTCCTTCTTTGAGACGGTCCCCTGTGGCTCCAGTGCTGTCAGCTCGCTCCGAACCTGCACATGCAGAAATAATACTCATTCTTAAAAGGCTATATTTATAATAATAGTAGTAGTAACTTCTTATGCGCCAATATCCTCGAAAATCAAGCTGAGCGGCGCAACAAAACCAAAGGATTAAGTAATCTCGTTATCGTAAACAATGCGAGAGTCGTCAACAGATGGATTAATATTTATGTAGAATTGTCTACCTTTAAAATCTTCCACAAGTAAGAGTAATATGTTTTATAAGCGTTTTTAATTTAAAAAATTACTCTCACCTGAAGAAAAAAACATGCAAGCATAATCTCTTGGATCTCCCTGCTTATTTACAGATTCCTTTAATGGATGAAATGAATGAATGCTTTATTTCGGAATTGACTAATACATAACATAAATGATTAACGAAGAATATACAATATGTACAATTCCTGGCATGCAGCAGAGCCAAGGCTGTTACCAGTTTATATACAATGGTTTGATGTAGAAAAATAAGCTGAGTAACTGGTCGCTGCCAACCAATGATAATGGTAGACTGATTGTTGTAGATACAGCATGCAATCAATAACTATAAATGGACAATTAATACACTAGCATAAGTACTAAGTAACAATTGTGACATGGTCGGTTGATAAGAAATGAACAAAAATTATTGTGCAATAATTGTTTTTTCTTCACATATACAATAAGAATGATTTGATTCCTGATGAACATATCCAGTAATACAAAATTAATATGTAGTATTTTTTTTTTCTTAAAACCATTTCAGACTAATACTGTTAACAAAACAATAACAAATGATAGCACATTTAATATGGCATAGTATGTTCCTAGACATAGCGTTTTAAGACACATGATTTTAAAGAAGACACAAAACTGGTAATATCACATTTATTTTGAATATCAAGCGAACTGTTATTCCATACTACCGGGCCATTACGTAATAGACTATTTGATGATCGTAAAGTAGAACTGCTGATTGGACGAATACGTCTAAGTTGCCTTGTGTAATGATTGTGAACATCACAGGTTAATGTAAAAATATTTGACAACAAAACTGGTAAGTTGTTATGGGAATAGTTATACATAAATTTGCCAATTTCTATTTTACATACATCCTTTAATTTTAATATATTCAAGCATGTGAACATCTTTAATGTACTTTGTTCACGATGTAAATGTTGTGATCGAGAAAACAACATATATTTTGAATTGGATACATTTAACGAAAGCTTATTAGCATGAAACCAGTCGGCTAATACTTGAAGTTCTTTATTCATATCATTATAAAGTTTAGTACTATGATTTCTACTCATATATACGGTGGTGTCATCAGCAAATAATATTGCTTTACTCTGCTTTTAAGACAAAAAGGAAGATAATTTATATATAAAATAAATAAAAGCAGATCGAGATCGGAGCCCTGCAGCACACAAAACGTAATATAATGTGGAATTGAGGTAGTATTGTTACTGTTTACGTCTTATGTTCTATTAGTAAGATAGCTCCTTGAAATATTTGAATTGTTAGGTAGTTTTGTTAAAGGTCCCTCCTTAATTGAATCTTTTCATCCATCTCATTTCAGACACTTTTCACACAATTTTAAACCTCGTTGTCATGTGTACACATTTAAAAATAAAAAACAGACACAAATATTAAATTACTTTCTTACACCCATCCTTGTAGCAATAAACCAAGGGAATCATTAATTACCACTGCAGTATCTTGATCTTAAACTCCTTTACAGTGAAACAATCTGGTGGATTGATCAACAATCAAATACATCAGGTGCAAGAAAGGCTCCTTAGTAAAGCTTAGCTTACTGCAAACACATAATAAATTACTATATAGAAACATTGTTGTAAGTATAAATAACTCTAAATAAACATTGTATTTTTTTTAATACATCGCCAGTTTGTAGATCAGAGGCCAATTGTCCAAGGACGCGAGTGGACACAGAAAGGGGAGAATGGTCGTCGGTGCCTAGGAGGAGATGCTGTTACAATGTCCAAAGTTACTGTATTAATATGCTGTGTATATTCTGGACAGGCCAACAAAAACTTACAAAAAATAGTCCAGGTGTGTAACAACATAGGGGTGTTCACAATCTTGCAACTCACCCAATCTAGCATTCAAAGTCAATTCTTTACATATTCTTATAAAACGTATGCATTCTTTTTAAATCAACTGCACATATTTCTACAATTAGCCTGATTTGCGAGAGCATAAATCAATCAAAGAAAGAGGTTTAAAGGGGCATTGTATAGATTGCGCTATTCCATGGCAGAAGTATTTTGTTGGCCGATGCTTGGCCTCTGCGGCTATTTATTGAACAGTCTGGTGCAGGTAATATGCTTGCCGTCGTTAGTTCTCGGGAAGACAAGACAAGCGTGCGCTGCATCTAGTGACTGTGTTGTTGATAAGGATTTATTTATTTAGTATTGTCAGTTTGCACCATCTATATATGTCATAAATAAATCCTTATCAACAACACAATCACAGATTCACTTGTCTTGTGTTCCCGAAAACTGACGACAGCAAACATATCGCCTGCATCACACTGTTCTATAAATAGCCGCAGAGGCCAAGCGTCGGCCGACACAATACTTTTGCCGTGGAATTGTGCAATCTATACAGTGCCCCTTTAATTGTGTGATTGTGTGATAGTGTGATAGCTTGCGTGATAGAAAATGCTTTGTGGCTGTTCAATGATACCTTAATTCACACGTGTGAAATAGAGCTGCAGAAATGACATTCACTCCAAAACGGCATATTGTCTCGTTTATTGATTCATCTGAATTATTAAACATGTATATGGCCATTAACGTAATAAACATTTCAGAAAGGCTCAAAATGGCCGAGTAGTTACGATTAAAAAAAAAATCAATAACGTGGATAATTACAAATGTCCTTAGCTTCAAAATATATATAGCACGTTATCTGCGTTGCCAAGATCCTTATAAATTTACAATGGTGCACTCTGGACATTTAAGTGATAGAACAGTGGATGGGAAACCTAAAGCTGTTTAAAAGGATGCATCCTGGATTTCAAGCAGTTCAGAATTACTTTTGATAAACCATTTTTAGCTGAATAGATGAAATGTATATAATATAGTTATATATTATATACATTTCAGTTGTTGGTGTATTGTGGTTCTTTTTAGCTGTTTAGGTTGGTGTTTCACATACATTTAGCTGTTCAGAACTGTGCATCATAATGCTTTGGCTGTTTGGAAATAAATAGCGTATTGTGAATATTCTGCCATTTGTAATCATGTATTATGGACCTTTTAAGTTTTAGCTTTTAGAATGATATAATTATCATGGACCTATTATCATTTTTGCTGTTTAGAACGGTGTGTGTTTGATCTGTTGCTGTTTAAAATTATGCATCATAGATTTTAAATACAAATACAACCTTCATAATTTCTCATATTTTTTTCGTCCCACCTTTGTCTGTGAAATACAGTTTTAACTACTGGATCTTTCCAGTCCAGTATTGTGATTTCTAATTAATTATTCACCTTCATTCACATTTAACCCTCCACCTTGCAAGTTAACCAACAGTGTTATTAGTTACCCATGGATTTTCCAATCTGTCTAGTTTCATTAATGGTTACCCATTAATTCTCCCACCAAATCAACGACACTGGTTTATTGTACAGTTAACACTTTACCTGCCAAGTCGACAAGGTTCATGACACTGCTCTTTTTCTTCTCCTCGCCGTCGACCTTGTAGATCTGGTCAAAGGTCAAGGTGACGACCGTATGAGCACGACTACTGGTGGCATTCATGTTTGTAGACGCTACCGTACGGGCTGCAGTTCCTGGTCAATGTAAACCACAACATTATAGCCTTGATTTTTATTTCATATTATATCACGTTCATCCATGAATGCACCACATATCAAATTTTAGCCATATATCAATTATTATGTACCATGCAGTTAACCACACAAAGGCTCATGTACCTATATACATTTTTATTAAAAACAAGTACAGAAACAACCTTGAGATGACCTCAATGATCAAATATGGGCAATTATTGACCATTCTAATGGTAACAATTTAAGGTAAGTAATAAGGTTAATACATGCCATATTCTATTAATTTAAGAAGAGACTTAACAACACATGGAAACAGTTCCTGAGGAAGGCCATTGAAGGCAGACGAAATATCGATGTGAATTGAATGTCTAGTTGAGTAATAAGAAAATGTTGCTGCTATTTAATATGGGAACTGTTTTGACATAGTAAATGTACCGGTAGTCATGGAACCAATTTTGTTGTTTGTAATTGTAGGATTAACTAGTTGGATAGCGATTATGAATAACTTCAAAATGGAGGAGTATTAATTAGTCTGACCTCAAAGTGACTGATTCAAATTGTTGTTCAAACCATGTTGTACAAAGTTAATGATTTCTTAGAGAAAAAACAAGAAGGAATCAATTCAATACAACCTCATATCTCCTGGAGAACCCTAAATTGACTGTAAAAGTACCATATCTTGTAATAAACGTTGTTAAATCATCTAACAAACCTTGCTCTATCCTCTGCTCGATCTCCTTGTAGCTGCCAACTGGAACCTTCTTCAGATCTTGCACGTAAAAGATTCCCAACTTTGGGTTCTGGCGGATTGCCAAGCCTCCTTTTGGGTTGTTCTTTGTGAGAAGATCCCGCACTTGTTCATTGTAGATTTCCAACATGGAGAAAGTGACCTCAAAGCGCTGAAGGTCAAACATTGAATGTCACTGTCATGGTGGACGTGGTGGCATACCCAGGGTCTCATAAGGGGTCAGGCAAAGGGAGCCATTTGTTTTTCTGCTAAAATGAGGTAGTGCAACAGGTTATATAGGAACAATTTAAGAAAGAAATTGCCAAGATATGTCACTGGAAGGAAGGTCTGGATTTCTATATAAAATGCATGTTATCCTATAGAATTTGGTGAAATACAGAATTAAGGTGATTTGATTTAAAGACATGTTATAATGTAGACTTTTTCCATGCAAATAATGCACACATGATATTTGAAACATCTTCAAAGACAAGTAAAATGCAGAATATTGTGATGAGAGTGTAATTTTGTAAATCGCACAGTACAAATAGGATATAAATTTGACAATCAAGACTGTTACATTGCAGAAGAATTTTATCAAAACGTCAAGTTGTCATGTTTATAAAATGGAGACATATCACTAAACGGTGAATGTGAGAAACATGACACATATTTATAACTTTATTTTTTTACATGGAAAGACTGGACCAATAAGGAAACACTTTCTACCTTTTCAGCATCTTTGTTTGATTCGATGGTTTGAAAGAGCACATCACAGATGACTGGCACAATCCCCCTGTTGAAATATGTTCATGAAAATCATGTTATATGTAAACAGTAAACATTCATATAAAAATCTTTGATCCTTACTAACAAGGCAGGCCTTGACATTAATGTTTTGAATCCACTGGCCAAGGGGGCCAGTAGATTTGAAAAGTTAGTGGCCCGCCTGTGAAAGTTACTGGCCCGGATTTTGTGTTACCATCAAAAATATGCTGATACTGAGGTGCAAAACATTATTAGTCTTTATGCGTGCCGACGCTGCTTGTTACAAGGATATGAATCGTGGCTAGTTTGCTGAATAACACAAGGCAGATATAAGTTTGTATAAGAGCTTTATATATAAAGCCACAATCACTATGCATGAATATATTATGCAGATTACATAATTAAAATGATCATTAATTACCTAGCCAACATGATTATAATCTAAATGAGAACAGCAAAGGTGGGGGAACCAACCACACGCAGGTGGAAGGACCCACTGAATCAACTAATATCAATTTGAAGGCTTGTGAATGAATATCTATGCAAATAATCAATAGTGGGGAAAGCGCAAGGTAACCACCTCCGCCCTAAAACCCCACGTACACATCGATAACTGACACTGCAAATGAGAACCGATGTATGTTTAGTTATTATAAACATACTTCCCTTTATTTAACATACAGTGTAATGTCTTGTTAAAACCTAATGATCGTTGACGAATATGCAAATTTATAACCCTGTTAGCAAACCGACCTAATCAAAAATATATACCAAAAATACAGGTATAGTTGGGGCTGGAGGGTGGGAAAACAAATATGTTATCCTTAATTACGGTAAATGATGGTTAGAACAATCCACCCGGAACTAACGAACCCTACTGGGAAAATGTTATAGCGTGTCAACGCGCCTCATAAATGTTATAACCGAAACAAATATTTATATCCGTCACAGCATAGAAAAGATTACCTCTCTGAGTAACGCGCGAATGAAAAAGAGGCCCAGCTGTTGTGGCTGGAAGAGCTTGTCCCATAGTTAGGTCGGTATACCGTACATTTCAAATATAGGCTGCAGCAACGCCCACATAAATACCATTTGAGCTTTGATCAAATGTTTTTTTTTTAAATAATTTTGCCAACAAAGTCAAAGTTGTTAGAAATTACTATATACATATTGATTGTTCAAAGTGAAATGTCCAAAGATAACAATATTGTTCAAGTGTGTACTAAGATGCATATATATATACTTAAAAAATGGCGTCTCTCGTCATAATGGTTAGAAAATTTATTCAATGGCTTTGCATCTGATATTGATAACCGATGCGGTCATGCCGTGACCGCCATTTTGTCTCAGCGACGTTCGAGAACTGGAAACCAGTAGCCCGCCGGGCCAGTAAAATATAAGAACTGGTGGCCCGAATTGGCCCGACAGCTTCAAAAAAGGCGCCGGGCCATCGGACCAGTGTTAATATCAAGGCCTGCAAGGTTAAGGTTATTAAGGTGGCTGCATCAGCTGTCATATGCTTCTTTTGAATTAATAATTTCTAATATAAATTTTGAAGATAAACTAACCATTTTTTCTCAGAGTTTGCCTAAGACACAAACAATATTCAAGACTAAAAATAATTATTTTTTTATGTTGTTTAGAGATATTTAGATGTGTTTAAAGACAATTAAAAAATATGTCAAAAATCACCCTAAAATGGCATTTTATTTCATTTTGAGAAACTCCCCAAAAGAAAAATTTGTATGGTTGTAAGTATAAACATGTTATTGACATTCACACGGGTTTTTTTGTAAACAAATGCATATTAAGTTTGATACAGCTTCATAAACATTTTGGTACAATATTGAAAGATAGCAAAAATCTGTACTGCATTTTTGGCACGACCCCTTCACCAAACATAAAACCATCCTGTACAATTTTGGGTAAATACAAGTCGAGTTCATATGCCAAGTTATGGCTTTGTAAGTATTGTAGTCTTTATAACAAATTACATTAAGTAATACTTCCTGGTTGTTACTGATAATATAAGTGTCACCAGATGCTTGTTTTTTGCTTAGAAATGTGACTTTTTTACTGGCATGTGGCTTATTTTAACACGATTTGACATACACTTCTATTACTGAGATTTCCTTTCCTTTCGGTATTCCCGTTAAGTTGTCTCATGATATTGTGTTACGAAAGGCCACGTGTTGATCTTGTTATGGTAGACAAGATTGATTGACACCTGCTGGGGTCAGTCACATGTCATTGCAAATGGCGGCTGAGGTCAGGCATTATCGGTGAATAAACAAAACTACCAACCAGTATTTGGTGATTTGACAGCGTGATGCATTTAGGTAATTATAATACAACAGCATAGTGGCATGAGAATAACCAGACTATATGATCTGCATTCATGGTGAACGAATTTATGTTTGAACTGGGCTGACGCACACGTGATTGTCACTATGGAAACATCGGCAGTTTCCAAAAATCTGAAAAGGGACTTTCCACAGACAAACTAAAAATACTAGTTTTTAAAGGACGGATTGGTGACATATGGCGATAGTGCCTTGGTTTTTTTAATAGTACACATGTTCATACTGACACCTACTAATGTTCTATGAAGAAAAAAATTAAGAAATCAACTGACATGATAGCCAGCCCAGCTACCTTAACAGTTCTTACCTTCCATCTCCCAAACATTTAGCTAAAGTTACTAGCCTGTTGACTTCTAACAACTTTTTTGTGTAATAGATCACCAGTTAGTATGTGAACGAGCCTCAGATTCCCAGGTATTCAGGTCAACGCCATGACCTGTATACCAGATACAATGAAGAATAATACAAATCACTTGTCCGCTGCCACAAATTAAATATTCATAACCTGCTGTGCATAAACATGCTTCAAATATCTGTGAAGATCGAGGCATCAATGTTGACATAAACTGTTTTGGATACAGGTATACACTACTGAAGAATAGATAAAAAATACTTTAATGTCATTTAAGGCCGATGTATCACAGAAAAATCTAAATAAACTACACTATAGCAACAGACAAATATTACATCTATAATGGATGTTTGGACTGTAAACTTGAATACAACGTACTTGTTGACTCCGTAGCCCACCATGGAGTAAGACTTCCCCGATCCTGTCTGCCCGTACGCAAATAAGGAACAATTGTATCCTGGAAAAGAACACCAAATCAACTACATAAAACTTTAAATTGTATTTCAACTTCTATTCATTCTGCAATGTATACAACTTCCTTGTGTGTTGCATGATTGAAGTAAATGGCGTGTGAATGGTTTGGCCATCGAAATTTTTTTTAAACGAAACATGTTATTGAGTGAAAATAAAATTATTAATCAATCAATTTATATTGCATCATGTAAGTAGCTGAAGTGTATGAATTGTATAATATTATAATTTCTACATGAAATGACAAATTGTCAATTTATCTCAACACCTGAATATATGATATTCTTACCTTAAGTTCTTACCTTAAGAACGGTCAATAATTGCCCAAGTTGAGCACTGAGACCGTCTCAAGGTTTAGTTTTCTGTAGTGGTAATCCATTGTCTATTGATTTTGTTGCTATTGTTGTTGCTGTTGGTGTTATTGCTATTTTTTTTCTTTATCTTGTCTTTTCCAGTTTGCCTCTAGGCTCGATTGCGTGCGTGCGTGCGTGCGTGCGTGCGTGCGTGCGTGCGTGCGTGCGTGCGTGCGTGCGTGCGTGTGTGTGTGTGTGTTAGTATGTGAAGTTGTAGTTGTAGAGGTCTGGATGGTCTCTCCAGTCTCTCTGGAGGCGGGACTTCAGCTGATTGACTGTCTGTGCTTGGACTGTGTCTTCTGATAGTGCATTCCAGGATCTTACTACACGGGTGGAGAGGAAAGAATGTCTGGTTCCTGTTGATGTCTGTGTAACTAGTTTTTCTCTGTGACCTCTTGTGGTTCCAGTGGCTTTTAGGTACATCTGCTTTTGTGGACAGAGTTGGCATTTACAGTCCTGGTCGATTTGGTCGAGTCCCTTGATAATTTTGAAAGTATGAATGATGTCGGCTCTTTGTCTTCTGTAATGCAGTGTAGGGAGTTTTAATTCTTTCAATCTGCTGCCGTAGATTAGTCCTTTTATTTCTGGAACTACTGGGTAGTCGTGTCGTTGGACTTGTTCGATGAGGTCTTGATCTTTCTTTAGGTGAGGGAACCAGACACAGGATGCATATTCCAGGTGTGGCCTGACCATTGCCTTGTAGAGTAGTAGGAATGTCTCCTTGTTGAGATGCCGGAATGTTCTGGCTAGACACCCCAGAACTCGATTGGCCTTTTTGACACTATTCTCGATGTGGTCAGAAAACTTGAGTTGTATGTTGATGGTGACTCCGAGGTCTTTTTCTGAGGTCACTGCATCAAGCTTGTGACTGCCTTCACTGTCCCTTCTCAGGTGGTATTTATTTTGTGGGTTTGAATGTCCGAGGTGTAGAACATGACATTTGTCAGGATGTGATTTCATTTGCATCGTATCCGTATATGGGTGAATGATAGTCACATGTCACCTATGTGTGCTAATGGACATGAATCTATTAGTTATTGCCAGAACATTTGACTAGAAATCTCCTTTGTGTGTTTATATTTGCAGTACCTGAAACACCTTATATTATGTGATACCATGGTAAGCCATTTATGTTATTAACATTATAGGTGAAGCTCCATTGTAATCTTGATGGTATTTCAAAGATAGATCTGTAGGCTATCAATGCCTTGCTGCCTGTTATGGCAACTTCATGCAACAGTGCCGCAGTAAATCAATGGAAATCAATGAGCAGTCGATCATTACACTTTAGCAAGGCTAAGCAGAGGAATTATGCACAGGATCAAACTGTATGAATCAAACTGATCATTTTAACCAAATGGAACTGTTTGTGATCTTCACAACATGATATTTATTATTAGATATTCATAAAAGACGTCTCATAGACTACCGGTAGATGAAACGAACAGCAAATGGGAAAATGTGCTGACTTGATTCCATGCCAAATTTCCTAAATGCAAATAAGTATTATGATACAGAGAGGGCAATTATAAATAACATCAATCAATATTTATGACTGCAATAATTCATCCATTGGAATGACGGCAAGACATGAGTTAAATTATTCTGATGTCTGCATTATTCAGTTCCAAGTTCCGGTACATTAATGTCATAGGGCAAGAGTAATACTATCACGTGCACTCTTAGACTCATCAATACACACTGCCAACAGCTGCATTCAACAGTTTTTTAATTATAAGATATTTGTTCAAATCAGACAGTTGTGGATCTGAGTAGTTCAAATGAGGACAACCAAACGTGTGATAAGTCCAAATGATGAGAGCTACACCTAGGTGATGAGTCCAAATGATGAGAGCTACACGTACATGACGAGTCCAAATGATGAGAGCTACACGTACATGATGAGTCCAAATGATGAGAGCTACACGTACGTGATGAGTCCAGATGATGAGAGTTACACGTATGTGATGAGTCCAAATGATGAGAGCTACACGTACGTTATGAGTCCAAATGATGAGAGCTACACATACGTGATGAGTCCAAATGATGAGAGCTACACGTACGTTGAGTCCAAATGATGAGAGCTACACGTACATGATGAGTCCAAATGATGAGAGCTACACGTATGTGATGAGTCCAAATGATGAGAGCTGCACGTACATGATGAGTCCAAATGATGAGAGCTACACGTACGTGATGAGTCCAAATGATGTGAGCTACACGTACATGATGAGTCCAAATGATGAGAGCTACACGTACGTGATGAGTCCAAATGATGTGAGCTACACGTACATGATGAGTCCAAATGATGAGAGCTACACGTACGTGATGAGTCCAAATGATGAGAGCTACACGTACATGATGAGTCCAAATGATGAGAGCTACACGTACATGATGAGTCCAAATGATGAGAGCTACACGTACATGATGAGTCCAAATGATGAGAGCTACACGTACATGATGAGTCCAAATGATGAGAGCTACACGTACGTGATGAGTCCAAATGATGAGAGCTACACGTACGTGATGAGTCCAAATGATGAGAGCTACACGTACGTGATGAGTCCAAATGATGAGAGCTACACGTACGTGATGAGTCCAAATGATGAGAGCTACACGTACGTGATGAGTCCAAATGATGAGAGCTACACGTACATGATGAGTCCAAATGATGAGAGCTACATGTACGTGATGAGTCCAAATGATGAGAGCTACACGTACGTGATGAGTCCAAATGATGAGAGCTACACGTACGTGATGAGTCCAGATGATGAGAGTTACACGTACGTGATGAGTCCAAATGATGAGAGCTACACGTATGTGATGAGTCCAAATGATGAGAGCTACACGTACGTTATGAGTCCAAATGATGAGAGCTACACGTATGTGATGAGTCCAAATGATGAGAGCTACACGTACGTGATGAGTCCAAATGATGAGAGCTACACGTACGTTATGAGTCCAAATGATGAGAGCTACACGTATGTGATGAGTCCAAATGATGAGAGCTACACGTACGTTGAGTCCAAATGATGAGAGCTACACGTACGTGATGAGTCCAAATGATGAGAGCTACACGTACGTGATGAGTCCAAATGATGAGAGCTACACGTACGTGATGAGTCCAAATGATGAGAGCTACACGTACGTGATGAGTCCAAATGATGAGAGCTACACGTACGTGATGAGTCCAAATGATGAGAGCTACACGTACGTGATGAGTCCAAATGATGAGAGCTACACGTACGTGATGAGTCCAAATGATGAGAGCTACACGTACGTGATGAGTCCAAATGATGAGAGCTACACGTACATGATGAGTCCAAATGATGAGAGCTACACGTACGTGATGAGTCCAAATGATGAGAGCTACACATAGGTGATGACTCCAAATGATGAGAGCTACATGTACGTGATGAGTCGAAATGATGAGAGCTACACGTACGTGATGAGTCCAAATGATGAGAGCTACACATACGTTGAGTCCAAATGATGAGAGCTACACGTACATGATGAGTGCAAATGATGAGAGCTACACGTCCGTGATCAGTCCAAATGATGAGAGCTACACGTACGTGATGAGTGCAAATGATGAGAGCTACAGGTACGTGATGAGTGCAAATGATGAGAGCTACACATAGATGATGACTCCAAATGATGAGAGCTACATGTACGTGATGAGTCGAAATGATGAGAGCTACACGTACGTGATGAGTCGAAATGATGAGAGCTACACGTACGTGATGAGTGCAAATGATGAGAGCTACACGTACGTGATGAGTCCAAATGATGAGAGCTACACGTACGTGATGAGTCCAAATGATGAGAGGTACACGTACATGATGAGTCTAAATGATGAGAGCTACACGTACGTGATGATTGCAAATGATGAGAGCTACACGTACGTGATGAGTCCAAATGATGAGAGCTTCACGTACGTGATGAGTGCAAATGATGAGAGCTACACGTACGTGATAAGTTCAACTTGGGAGAGCTGTTCATGTGATAAGTTTAAATGAAGACAATAAAAATGTGACAAGTTCAAAAGGTAACAACTAAATTGTGTGATAAATATGTGACAAGTTCAATTTACTAGTGATATTAATGTGATAATGTCAATTGAGGGCAGTTTAACAAGTGATAAGTTCAAATGAGGACCGTTAAGCATTTGACAAGTTCAACGAAAGACAGCCAAGCATATGACAAATTCAAATTAGGACAGACATCCATTCATCTGACAAGTTCAACTATGGAAAGTCAACCATATGACAAGTTCAATAAAGACAACTAAGGACAGCAAAGCATGTCACATGTTCAATGTAAAGCAGGTGACAAGTCCAACTGGCAGGCAATCATGAGATGCGGTCAACAAAGGTCAGTCAATCATACCACAAGTTCAGCTAAAGGTGGTCAATAATATGACATGTTCAATGAAGGACTGTCAAGCACGTGACAAAGCAATAAACCAGTTACAAGCTGTTATACATATTATACAAATACTATATGTACTGTAATTAATAAATGAACAATTAATCATCATTAAGTAATTCATAGGTTTTTATAAACTGTGTTGTTCGTCCACAGCGGATTGTGAGGCCTGGTGCACACATCACTGACCTTGAAACGCATTGTCAAGGACACCCTTTCCGAGTTCGTCAAAGACTTTCTGCTGACTGGCGTACGGTGACGTACTGCTATCAGAATCCATGTAGCCATCGCTCTTTGTCTTGAAGCCATCATGTGACCTGATGGAGAAACCAGACTCTCAACAATCTCACCAGATTGTAAAATTAAATTCTTATACAGCACATTAGCACAAAGAACTTTACACTTCACCCCCCCCCCCCCGCAAACCTTGCAACCATCTCACTAAGAAAATTAGGAAAATCCATCATTAAGTAGAATCCGTTGTGAAATTTAACGAATGCTTTAAAAAGCTGGCCACTGGCGTATTACAGAGGAGAATATTTCTGTGACACACGTTGAAATTATCCCAGTGGCGTGGCTGGTGTTGAGTTTCCACTACACAAGATCACTGTTAAAGAGTAAAATTGATTTTAAAGACAAAATCAGGCTTATGAGTTAATAAGGATGTCTGTGAAATGGGCCTCTGTTCATTCGAAAAATGGCAAAAGTTATTCAATTTTGGGAAATGAAAATGCATACCCAAAGGACATGGATAGCGGATGCTTTATTATGTACAACCACAAAGAAAGAGGTTCTAGGAATAACAATTAGTGCTGACAAGAAACTGTCAGAACAATGTATGATCATGGTTTCAAACTTAATTTTCTGGCTGATTAGAAGAAATTTCTTGCATAGAGAGAAAGGGCTGAACAAAACAATAGTTAGGCTACATTCAGCAGAGCACAAATTGTTTACATATGTTATCATACTGACAAACTATTTCTGTCATGACACTAGACATAATTATTTAATTTTGGCACCAGGTACCAAGCTTATATATTGCCACGATTGGCTTTCAAGAGTATTGTGTGGAATCCTCGGCAACAAATGACTTGGTAATATTTACATGACAACACTGCGGATAATTGCATAATTACTCTATCGGGAACCAAGCACAGAGACTTAGCAAACAATCTTGTAAGTGGGTCATATTGGCACCGTTGCTTAACACCATTCAATGCAAACACAGAGCGCAGTTCCTTGTTGACCAGTGCAAACATTTTGAATGATCCTGACCGTCTAGAGGTCTTGATGATCGATGCGTAGCAATCCAGTGGACGTATCCAAGTGTTCTGTCATCTTTGGGTTTCAAGTTACTGAATCAAGTTTAAAGCTGGTCTACCCCACGTGAATGGGTTCTTTGATGTACATATATTTCACACGTGAATATAATTTAAATATTATCTGTAGTCAGTGTAATAAAAAAGTGTGGACATTTGCTTAAATGGTGGAAAGAATTGAGATTGGATGTTACATCTGGTAACTTGCCAAAGCCAATTAATTGCCGGGCCAGCATTTTGCCTTTAACAAACTGAATTTGTTGTTCGTATGTTTTTGAGAAAGCTTTTTTGAAAGTAAAATCAACAACATATTAACACAGAAACATGTGTAATGCTATCATGTATTGAAACAAAGATTACATTGTTGAGAATCACTTGAATTGAATTCTGGGTTCATAATTATATAAGTCAATAGTTTATCTGACAATTTTACCAAAACTACATATAAAAGTTGCGCAAACATGCCAGCAAATGGTAGCAGATACTATGTAGGCTCGCTTTTTCACAAAATCATTTTGAAATGAGACAACTAAAAAAATTGAGTTGAGGAGGCATCTTTAAAATTAATATCCATTACGTCATATCTATCCTATCTACATACCCTATCTACACAATGGATACACAACATGTACCGGTAGCCTATTTGGTTACTCTCCTCTTTATGTTCATCATTTCACAACAACATTTTGTTCCTAAAACCACGCTTAACATTGGCAAGTATGCTTTCTCTGTAGCTGCACCCAAATACTACAATGCACTCCCCATTATTTTAAAATCATGTGAAATCATATAGCAGTCTAAAATCGTCTAAAACTATCAACATAATATCTCTTCAAAACTGCATTTCTACCATTGATATTTTGCAGCCGTTTGCTCTGATGATAACTCTTGCATGACCCTAATCCCTCTCTGTGACTGTTGTTTGCCGTGCCTCTGAGCTCAGGTTCGAGGGGATAGCGACAGTATGTTATTATTATTGTTCAATTCATGAAGTTACAAAGTGACTTGGTTTCTCATTATAGATACCAGTATTAATTACGCATCACCACACCCCACCAATGATACCTGGTTTTCTAACATCAGTGTGGATGACAGCGATTAAAGAGGACATTTTAAATAATTAATAATAAGGAACCATCTATCCCACATAAATTCTCAGAGGCAAATCAAAACAATTGTTAGTCAATATACTGAAATTAGAACAACATTTATTATAAGTTGTCAATGTCAACAGATTAACAAATACACTTGGAAAGTAAACATTGTTAAAAACATAAGTCAATTTTCATTTGTTGTCAGACATCAATATTTCACCCTTCGGACCGATACTGTTAATATATTGATATCATCATATCAATGTTCACAAACTTGTTTGAGAAGAGGGTGGGGGGTCTGAGGCCAATTGAAACTAATTTGGTCTGATATCAGACATCAACGTTCTAACATGTTTCAAACAACAGCATTGCCACCATACTGCCACCAACTTTTAGATCAACCTCCCACCAATTTTTAAGCCAATCTCCCACATATATTTTAGGCCCCCTCCCATTATTTTTAGGCCACCTCCCACCAATTTTGTTATGACTAATTACATCTCCCATTTCCTACCATATGTCCTTATCGTTCAGTGCAGTGTCGAAAAAGTAGGAGACATTTATAAACCATACCATTTCCTTGGCGACAACAACAATAACAGTAACTCAAGATTTACCATAACTGACTGTTTCACTCACCAATATGAATAATCGAAGGAGAACTTCAAGTGGCAATGGAAGGCAGGACAACAGCAAATGGAAAAGAAATCAATACATATCATTAGCCCGTCTCTGTGCTAAGTGTCATTCAGCAAGCAGTTTCACTTTTGCAGTATTAGTCAATAGTTTCGTGGCACAATTGTCAATTATTCATGTCATAAACAAATTCATGCCAAAATCTTTGAACCAGGACAACGGTGCCAAAATAAGTGCCAAAATAATTATGCTGAAGTAACGGTGCCAAGTTTGGAACGTGTTGGAAAAAAGAAGAAATATATCATATGCTGACAATTAAAAAGTAATGAGGACAAAATACACTCTTTAGATTCCTTGACATGAATTTGACAAACCTGTTAATTCATTAGAAGCGAGTTACAAACTGAAAACAGCTTCGTAAAAGAACTGACTTAATCGATCTCTTTACCTAAACATTCACAATATATTATAAAATCCATGAGTCTAGCACATGACAATTTGATAATCAATAGAATCATCTACATAAACACCTTTAGGCATGTATTGAGAATCGACAGCAAGCACATACCTTTTTCGGTTCATCTTCTGAAAAAAGAACAACAGCAGAATTATACAAAAGATCAAATGCCAATTCAATGCTACTTTAAGTTTAATTTGAACTTAATAAATGGATACCATGTAAATAAGTATTTCCTAAATGACATTAATGTAATAATAATAATTCAAAATGTCATGTTTTCCTTTTGCTATGGCTACAACGACAACAAACTGGTGATCACTGTCTACGAATTCAGACGAGACAACAGTTGCAAAATATTGGCCTCATTTGACAACGCTGATCAAAATTCAGTGAGATAGACTGGCATCAGACCATTTATCACAGAGTATGCACTTTGCAAATTGGGAACAACCAAAATGGAAACCAATAAGATAAAACCAGTATCAGTTGATCTCACCATTGACCAACAATATTGATCTGTTTCCAAAAACAATCGACTAGCCGATGCGTATGATGAAATTATAAGCTACATAGTAAATTTACCTGAGACAAAGAGTGCCAACAGTTTAAGACAAGCCGTGGTCATAGATAGTCGGTTGCTGTGATGATTTATGTGACTAGAGAACAGAAACTTGGCCTCGTGACTTACTAAAATCAATGTTGTTCTATTAGACGTTACTAGTGGATGCCCTCATACCTTCTTGGTAAGTTCACAAAGTACCCCAAAAACATGAATACTTGATATGTATTTAGCATTGGTCACCCCACCAATATGTGATGTGGCACTTGCTATTTTTACAAACCAAGATGGCTATTAGCATAAATTTGCATTACATATTTTGCTTGCAAGGTGACACCATTGTAGCAATTAATTTGCCCGTGATACGTGTGACAATGAAACTATCCGCCATTTAATGTTTAGCGTATTTTGGACTTTGTTTGCATTGATGCGACTGTCCTTAACCTGCTATTCTTTAAAAGAAGTCGTGGTTTCCATTTCAACTTTAACGAAGCAAATTACATATATGTGGATAAACGTTGTGCAACTGTGAAAATAAAAACATACAGGCACCACAGACACATGCACGCACACACACACACACGCACGCCCACATACACACACACATGCACGCACACACACACACACACACACACACACACACACACACACACACACACACACACACACACACACACACACACACACACACACACACACACACACACACACACACACACACACACACACACACACACACACACACACACATGATGACACTGGTCAGTTCGTCCAGATTGAAATAAGATTATCCTGAACTTGTTCACTTTAGATTTTTTCTAAATGTACATGGGTAGGCATATTTAATAATTTGTTGTTTCATTATACATAAATATATATATATATATATATTACATGAACATGCATTCAAATATTCTGCACAAGCATTTAAATATTACCTGTTATT